>CM018693.1:22413395-22903372 GCA_009363875.1 Mikania micrantha
AATCAAGCGAGACACAAATTTTTTAGTTCGTATTTTTCTGGTAAAAATCAAAAAGGAGATAGGATTCCTGATTATTCAGAACTGAATCAAATGACATGTACTGGTCGTTCTAATCTCAGATATCGGGGCATTCTCGACGGGAATTCTGATTTATTGGCAAAGAGGCGAAGAAATAGAGTCATCATCCCACTCGACTCGATTCAAGAAGGCGAGAACCAACTAATACCATAAATCGCTATATTTCATAAACATTTGAAAAACACCATAACAAAAACACCTAGTTCATAAACATTTTATACATGATGTTTTAAACTTAAATGTCAATATATGGTGTATTAAATATGTTCATGGAGTTTTTAATTTATACATAAATGTGTTAAGTTTGTACATGTTGTTTTACATTGGTTATAAATATGTATGTTTTATGGCGTTCATTTTCGGATTTTGCATTTTTTTTAAGTTTGTACATGATTTTTTAGACTATGCGTCTTACTGTTAAAATGAACATCGTGTTTTAGTAGTTTACACATGGTATTTTACACTTAAATTACACAATTAAAAAGTGCCATGTGTAAAATTTCGTGGTTCGAAAACACCATGTGTAAAAACACAAAGTTTAGAACGACATGTTTTTTAGTTTCCAAAAACGCCATAAAACACAATGTGTAAAATTACAGTTCAAAAACACCATAAATAAAATTACAGTTCAAAAACACCATAAAATGTCTGTGAAAATTACACAGTATAGAAACACTATAAAACGTCATGTGTAAATGACGCTATTAAAAAACGTTGTGTTTTGTTTATGTTCAAAACACCATAAAACGTCTAGTTTTACAAACAATATGAAAACACCATAAAAACGCACAAGTTTCAAGAACAATCAGGATTGTTCTTTTTCTATTGTTAAATATAACAATATTATACTCGTTAGAAAGGTAAAGAAATTTGTGATTTTATGGTGTAATTTTTTTAAAAAAATTTTAACGTATAAAATAGTTACATACGTTTAAAAAATTTGGTGGAATTAACATGTGACTTGCATGTGCAGCCTCCATTTATGTGTTGACGTTTATACACTTTAACCTAAAATACACGTGTCACATTCTCGTGCCTTTTCACGCTTCTCATGGTTTTTAGCCTTCTTAAAATATCCCTCCCCTATATATATATATATATTATAATAATAATAATAATAATATTTTTAGGACATGTGGCCAAAATCTAAAACATCTAAAAATCACTATTCATTTGTTCCCATACATTTTAATATATATAATAATTAAAAAAAATACATAATAAAAAATTTTAAAATTCTATTCTTACAAATTCACAATGTTTAAAGCTCTAGACGCATGCAAATTAAACATAATTAAATTTCTTTACTTTACTTTGAATTTTTTTATGATTTAAGATGCATTATCATTGATTCATGACTATTAAGATGCATTATCATTGATTCATGACTATCTACTTACAAATACCCAATCTTAATTTATTCATTCATCACATATTCCTCTTATATATTTCTCATAACCATACGAAACAACCTTTCTATCTTTTTAGGTACGGTAAGACCGTAAGATGTGCTTTCATCTCTCCTTCCAGACCCTACTCGGAGTGTGATTTTAGCTGGACATGTTTGTTTGTTTTATATTTTGTCACATCCTTTGGACCATTAGGATGATCCCGAATCCAAACTTACGCTACTAATATTAATTGAACCATGAGTCGCGATGATGGTGGGATCGCATGCATCGTCTGGAGGCAAGAGGGTGTTTGTGTTGAGTGCGGTATAGACCATTAGAACGACGGAAACCATCACCGATATGGCTGAAAGAATAAGCATAAGCAAATGAGCGAAGCTAGTTTTGGTGACTTGTGCATATTTTGTTGAAGCCAATGCCAAAACTGTTATTGGGTATGAATATGCCCACCATACCACATTGAACTTCTTCATTGAACTCTTGAACAAATTTGGTCTTGTTACCTGTATTTTTGTTTGAACATAATGAAAGAGGTTTAGTTAATTGTTGTTTCATCTTTAGTTCGATCCAAGGTTGCAAAAGTTGCTAGACACTCCTAGGTCAGAACAGCTTCTTGGAGCGAGTAATCGGGGAGTAATCGGCCTAGGCGGGTGTTCTCAGGAGTAATCAAGAAGCACTTGGCCTCGAAATAACTTCTTGGAGCGAGTACTCGGCCTTGGAGATTGACTTTTGCAACCATGGTTCGATCTCATACTAAATTACATAATTGCCCCAAGATATACAACTAGAGGTGGGCAAAAAACCCATAACCGGAACGGACAACCCGAATCGGAACTGAAAAAAGCGAAACTGGTTCCAACTTTACCCTGCCAAACCGGAACCAACCAAAACCAAAACCGAAAAACCGGTTGTTGACTTTATTGACCGGAACCAGAATTTGAACATGTTTTTAAAAAAATCCCGGTTTGCCCACCTCTGTATACAACTGAGACAAAAATCTTTGTCAAGTAGATTATAACCTGTAAAGGCTGTAATATACAGGGTTTGAACTTTGACATCTAGAGAGTGTGTTTCCGTATTGGCACAAAGGAGCATCGATCCCATTATATCTTTATTGTTTACATAATATTTTTATACGTTAATATGCTATTTGATATTCGTCGTTATATACACAAATGACGTATTGACACTTTAGTAATACTAAATCATTAAGTATTTTTTTTTAAAATAATTACACAAATAAAAAGTATTATGGACCTATCATTGATTTGGTTTTTATTGCATGGTAGACTCTTAAAAAATCATAATTAACCAGGTTTGCAAAACCCTTCACAAATTAAGCATATATATCATATTAAAAAAGAGGCTAGTTATCGTTTTGTTTTGTCGTTTAATGAATAAAATAGGATATAACTAATTGACACCTAATTGAATATGTATCGTTGAAAATCACTAAAAAAAGGTAGCAAAGAAATTTTATATGGGTATTAAGTTTATAATTTTTTTCTAGATATTGAGATATGTTAAAACGTTAGAATTTAAAGAAATTGAATTTTGAAGCAAAAATTTGTCAAAAATAATTGAGGTTTGTTGGAGTGAATTGGAGTATGCAAAATGAATTTGAATTATCATGTACGTATTTAAGTTAACAAAATAAGCATGTTGGTTGCTGAAGCAACGGTAGTGGCTTTGGCATTAGTGTTCGTGGTGGGCGAGTGGGCGACTATTGGCGAAATTTTTATAGGGTCGAGGATATGAGGGCATCCCCTCTTTTTACATCCTTAGTATTAATTTTTCGATCATAAAATTATTTTTACTTAAAAATAGCGATAATTCTCATTAGGTCTACTGACCTAGGTACGATGATATGATGTATTATCATATCGTTAAATAATCAATTTAATTTTGAGTATTTACAGACCAAATAAATTTAGGAAAACTTGATCCGATTTTAAATATTTTTTTATGTATTTCATTAAAGTGTTATTTAGTAAAACACACAAAGAAACCTAGATTAACAATTTATAATGTTATACCCCAAAAATTACTCTTTGTAGTTGGCGACAGATTTTTTTCTTCAATGAATTTGTGATCAATTTGTTTTCTTAGTGCGTCTTTCTTTAAATTTAATTCAATCTAAGATTATGACAGGTGATGTTGTCATGTTTACACATACATTAAAAAAAGGAGGCGTATAAAATGGCTTTAAATTATTGCCATACATAGAAATTAGAATTTTAATTACCAAGTATAATTATTATGTATGAATAGTAATAATATTAAAATAACAATAATAATAATTAGTTTAATTTACAAAATTAATGTTAATTGTAAATATTTAAAACATTAAATAATCAAATTCTTAAACTAAATAGTCCCATTATAAATTTTAGTTTTTCTATATATTAAAGTAGTTTACACATACATGCTAATTCGAATTTCCAATCAAATAGAACTGTAAGTCACAAATTCAAAATTCAATATTAGATTTCAAATCGAATCAAATTTAAATTTGGAAGTTCGAATCGAATTTCGATTTGGTGATTTTCAAATTAAAATCGAATTGAATTTCAAGCTTTAAGAATCAAATTTGAAAGCTGAACACCCCTACTTTAAGTGTTATTTTTTATTTTGTATTTTATATTTTGATTATTTTTTAAATTCAAGTTTGTTAAAGTTTTGGTTTAAGTTTATTTGCATTAGCATTATATTTGTTGTTGCGTCAGCTTTTGTGAGGTGTGTTTTATCTTTTTTTTAGCAATATTCGATTGGATGACACGTGTCTAAAGGGAAGTTCGTACATCAAGCACACCACATATATATCACAAACTATGCTCATTCAGAAATAATTGTTTCAAGAGAGACTATCACCACCTTAATGCAAGACGTGCGTCCAACTAGTTTATTATCTTAATCTTAGTTAAAATAATCTAAATTAGTTTTTCGTTACAATCATTCAAGGAGAATTGTACCAATTACCAACATTACTTTCTAGAGTTCAAGGTAAAATGATTTGTTTATTCATAAGATTAACTTTATCTTAACGTTTTGTACAAAACTTTAAACTTATGATGGTGATTCATTAATGTGGATAAAGACAACCTCAAAAAAACATATAAAAAAGCACAAAAGTAAGTATTAATTATAACTATTGATATATCTTGGCGATTTGCTTTTTTACGTTGAAATGTGGAAATCACAAAAAGAGGTACGGCATTGTAAAAAATAACGTTAGCAAACATAAAAGTTTAACTAAAAAAAGATAACAAAAATATCATATTTAAGTTTTCATATAATTAATGTCAAAATATAAACTGGATTAATTTTAAGTAAAATTTACACCGAAATATAGAAAAAACTAGAGTTTTTTTCTATTTTTTTCAAAATAGTGTGGTGGAAAATTTATTTATCAAAACGAAGGATTTAGAAAAAATTGCCAAATGAGTATTTTTCATTCTTTTCTTTATTTTTAACCAAGTTATTATATTTTTTTAGTCTAACTCTCTTTTGTTTTTCTGTTTTTCTAATTTTTAACAAAAGTTTTTAGTTATATTTTTTTCAAACCATGTTTAATACAAAAAAAAATTGTCTTAACCACCGTAAAAATACAAACTAAAATAAAAATGTTAAATAAAGTTAACTTAAAACGACATCAATATCAATTACAAAATAAAAGAAAAATGTCAAATTAGCTAGCCAAGTTTAGGCATTCTTTTTGTCAGGTTTAAAAACATGCCTAAACTCGTCTACTTGTTTTAATTAACCAGGGGTGTTCATTGGTCAATTAACGATTTATTTAGTTCAGTTTAATTGATTTTGAATTTTTTTCATATCAAAAAACCGAACCGAATTCGGTAATGGTTATCCGAACAGAATAAACCGATCAAAATAAACTGAATTCAACCGAATAATTGAATTCAACGGAATAAATCGAATTCAGCCTCATAAAAATTTATCGCCTCTCTCTCTTATTAAATGCACCCATATTTAATAATAATAATATTAAATATTAAATATATTTTTATACATTTTTAAATTATAAAAGGATTTTAAAGCATTAAAAATATATTAATTTTTAAATATATTTTAGAATCCAAATTATTATGAGATATTAAATTTTCAATAATTGTTTTTCAAACGAAATATTCAAAAAACAAACTTTAATAAATTTAGTGTTTAAATAAATAATATTATTATTTTATTACTTATGTAGTAAATATATATATATATAAACAATTAATCATATAATTATTGACTATTTGTTATTTTTTTTATTTATTTATTTAACCCGTGTAATACACGGGATATTGACCTAGTAAGTTATAAAATATAAAGTTATTTTCGTGTACTAGCTATTGGCAACCGGATGACATAGCCAATGTGAATTTCTTGACCATCGTGAGATCTTACCCCTCATATAATTCAGATCCAGATAAATTTATAAATCTTCTCTCCTACTTAGGTTTGAACATGACCTCAATAAGTTGTATATTCTCTCTTTATTGCAATATTGGTAGGCTAGAAATCCGTTTGTAGATAGTCATTAGTTAATGATATAATATTTATCTACAAAGGAGAGAATATAAAAGCTAAGGTTTAAAAAATCAAAAAATAGCATGCTATTTAGTTATTTATTATAATAAATTTTTAAAGAAACAAAAAATGAATATTAAACTTTTGTGCTTGCTATATAATTACCGGCCTCCTTTAATACACACACATAAAGAGAGGGAACATATTTTACAAATCACTAAAAGCTTAAAAAGTTTAAGTCAGAGTTATATATAGACATTAATGATATGTTTTTAACATACCTTATTATAGTAATCGTGAATTAAAATCAATTAAAATCTTTGTTTTTCTCTTTTGTTTTTCTCTTTTGATTATGATTAATATGAGTGTGTCACATTTTCTTCATTTATATGCGTATGTGAATTCACATGCATTTGAAACTTTGTACCAGCATCATTTTTTTTCTTTTTTAACGTGTTGTTCGTTTTTAATGTGTTGTTGCAAGCCTGCAAAGTGTAAAACTTACGCCGATGCCAAATCTTAAACGTTTGTTAATTAATTGAAACACATAAAAGTAGAAGGTGTTGTTAATGTGCAATAATAATAACTGAAAAAAATAAACATTAGGATAAATTTTATGGAGCATGATTACCAATAACTTATCTTATTTTTTTAAATGTTCATGACATTTTCATAAGAAAGTATTTTAAAAAATTAAATCATAAAGTAAAGTATTTTTTTATCATTAATATGAGAATCTAGTATTGATGTATTTTATATAATTATTAAATTTTTTTAAAAAATGTACTATATTATTGATATATTTATTTTATTTTTATAATATATATTAAATTTTGTGAAAAAATGTATTTGATTTTAGTGCAATACAATACATTAAATAACATAACATTAAAGTATAGATCATAAATATATAATACTAAAAAAAATTCACACAGAAAAATAAAGTATATAAAAATTTAAAAAAATCAATAAATTAACATAGTGTATTTAAAAAAAGTCAAAGAAAACGTTTTTTCTTGGTATAATTTCCAACATTTTTAGTAACTTTAATCTTAATCATTGATTTAAAAAAATAATAAAAGTTAAGATCTTTTCTTAATATTTTTTAAGGAAAAAAAAACAAACTATTTTAAGAGATCCAGCCCATATATTTCATACGTAAAAGGCTTAAATAATCTATGAAATTAGAGTTTATTAACTGTTGGTGTACATGTGTCGAGCCAAGTTTACATGAGGCTTTAGCTAATATATTACTCAAGTCAGCTTATAAGTTTAGAGGTTTTCGTCAGATTAAATGATAGTTTATTCGGATTTGAAATTTATGGGCATCTATCTTAAATCCAAACTGATCCAAATAAGAAGCATGTTTATCGATTCAAATCTATCTCAACAAATCAAATAAGCAATAATTTACACATCTGAATAATCCAAATAAACGTGTTTATTCAGTTTATTTGGGTTTAATTTAGAGTTCCAATCCAATACGAATCACAAAAATAATTGATCAATCAAAATATATCTAAAATCAAAATAATATTTCGATCAGTTTTTGTTTATCGATTCAAATCTATCTGAAGAAGTCTCAAATAACACAGTTTGAGTATACAAATGCATGCAATTACTTTCAAACTAGATCCAAGTGAATGGAAGTTACATGAAAGTACCACCACAAGCCTAGCAAAAACTAGCATATACTCTTTTTGTAAACAAGTCAAGTTGGCTTGTTTCTATAAAACATAGGCCACACATATCATGCATGAAAGGTAAGTCACACGTATACATATAGCTAAACATAGAAATTTGTTTATTATTATTAAATTTCACAAAAAAGGAGAAGAGATATTTTTATAGTCGTTTTATTTATAAAAAAATAGAAAAGAATGATTGATAAAGTAGTTATAAATTTTATGAATTTTGAAAATAGGGTTCCATGCTGGTTTAAAAGGTTTTCTCTCACCTATGAATCTGTGATATGTTTTCTCTTATTGAATGTGAATATAATCGGATGGATCTTTAACCCGTTAGTGATCCAAATTATCGTTAAAAAAATAAACAAAAAATAATATTTGTTTTTGTTAGAAAGAGGGAATGAAGTCATACCAGAGACAAAAAGAGAAAGAGGGAAAGATAAAAAAGCATCTTTGACGAAACATCAAAGGTCCCAGAAATAGAGTCCCAAGCTAAGCTCGCCATGCTCGGAGCAGCTATGAACAAGAACATAACCGGCCGGAGCATCGTCGGAAGACGCGTGTTCTCCGACATTCTCTGATAAAGCGTCACAAAAACCACCACATAATGCACCATCCCTACCGCAAACATCACCATAGCACTCTCCTTCCACCCCATCTGCGCCGCCGCTCGAGCCCCAACAAAGTTTCCCACCGCCGACAGCTGGCTCGCCGGGTTCGCCATCGTCGAAAGAATCCCTTTTCCTTTCATGAACCACTGACCGTAAATCTTCACGTCAAGAACTAATATCGGAGCCACAAAAACCCACCAGAGTAGAAGGTACCAAGCCGTTTTTGGTGTCAAGAACGGTGTTGATTGGATCAATAGTAGCCATGAAATTGATGGTGCGAATAGGTAGTTTACTCCGATGTCGTTTAGGTATTCGTTTTTCACCATGTTCGAGAATAATGCGCATCTTAAGATGTACAGGATGGAAAGCGATGCTAAAATGAACAGGGAAAGAGACCAGAGGAGGATGAAGGCGGCGGTCGGAAACAATCCGAGTATTCGCCGGTAAACGTGGGCGTTTTCCGGCGGGTCTTTGAGGGTATTCCAGAGAAGGGTTTGACAGCAGAGAGAGAGTGTGATTCGGAAGTAACCGGCATGACAGCGTGATAATAAGGGGAAGAATAGGGCTTTGGTTGCAATCAGAATGCCTTTGTGATCCGAATGGATGACGATGATGGTTGGAGCTACGGTTAACTCGGTTTGTGACGGTGGTGATGCTGGTGGTGTTACGGTGGTTGTCATGTTATAAGTGGTGGAGGTACGGTGGCTTGTTGGTGGTTGTGTGTGATCAATTTTAAGTTTTTCACCACCTGGTAGGAGAGGAGTGGTGGAATTTATACAAGCGATGAGCGTTACCTTATGTTATGTTACATTCATTTTATTCGTTCCTTTTAATATTTGAAGTGATGTGACATCTTTCATATGTATGTCAGTATGTGTTTCTAAACTAAATGCATGTGTATGTATGAACACGTGTGTTCATACCTCATAGTTTGCTTTCAAACTTCAAAACCGATTAAACTAGTCATTGGTTTGGTTTTATGATATTTTTTAAACATGGTATCGGTTGATTTCAAAAGTTTTGAAATTGTAGCAAACGATTTGTTTTTACGGTTTTCATTAAAAACCTAAACTGGAGCGTATGTAGGTGTGTGTATACGATGGTTTAAAATAAAACTTTTTATTTTAGAGAAGCTAAGAGAACTCCTACCTATTAATCGATTAAAAAAAATTGTTCACGCTTATTTATTATAAGGTTATAAATGATATAATTAATTTTTTTTAAAAAAAATATGTAAATCACGAACTTACGTATATTTAACTCACGAAGATACGTATATAATATATATAGAGTTACATCTATGTAATAACATGAATCGCATATTTATTTTCTTTTTTTAGTTAACAATTCAACATAATAAAAAGAAACAAAATACAAAATTGATTGATAATGATTATGATTGGTTTCTAAGTTTTCTTCAAAATATTGTTTTCTGTGGAACCCTCTCATATACATTATACACATATATGTATGTATGAAGATATAAATTGGGCTCATCATTTATGTGCTATTTACAAAATACATTTCAGTTTGGTGTAATTAGTATGTCTCAAACCGTAAAACAATTAAGTTTGATTTGGCTTTTTGATGGCCTTAAAAGAGCAAACCCAAAAGGCCCAAAACCATAAAACCAAACTAGAACTAACTCATTGATAAAGGTTCGGTTTGAATTTAGTTATTCAATAACAATTATTAACAGTTTAATTTATGGTTCTATCTAAAACCTAACTATGAATGTATTTTAAAAGCTAAGTGAAAAATTGAAATTATCAATATTTTAATAAAATATAAAAATATATGTACATGCATGTCCACTTTTATTTAATAAAGATTGGTATTTATACTTTTGAGGTCACAAACTAACATTTTATTACATATAAATTTAATATTAAAAAAATATATCAATAGACCTATAAATTGTCTTCCTATTTTTATGACTAAGAAAATAATGTAAATTCAAATAACTGTAAAACCTTCCTACGATCTTATCTCACGTTATTAAGTAAAGAAGAGGGAATATATTCAAAAAGGCTCTCCTAAGTCGACATCAAATTAAATTTGGATCTCCTTTAAATTTAAGGCGTATATTAATGTCTAAAGACCATCCTCAACCCGATGTCCGTGAGGCATATAGGGGGTGGCAGGAGGGGCGTGGGATGTGAGAGAATACCAGAAGAAAAAAGTGTCTATGTTAGATCCCCTAATCGGTGAGATACATAGATGATGTGATTGATGTATGAGTTTTCTTTTGTGGAAGTAGCAATCAATCGACTAGTGCCGTTAAGAAAATGATCCGTGAAAAAAGACATTAAATACGTCAAACATCTTATATGAATGGTAGATAGGATGGATGTAAAAGAAGCGAATCAAGCCCAAGCGTATTAAGGCTCCTGCTCGGCTCACTAAATGCTTTATTTTAAAGTTTGAGGTCGGCTTGTAGTAAAATTTTTAATTTCGTGTTAACTTAGCTTGGCTCGTCTACTATTTATTATTTAATTTATTATTTATACTTAATTATATATATATATATACATAATATATGACTTTATTATTATCATAAATATGATATATCAAAAATATTTATATAAATATAAACTTAGTTTATTAATTATAAATTCAGATCATGAGCTATAACAAAGGAAATAAAACAATGTTCGAATATTAATGATCAAATATGATATAACAGAATAAAAAAAGAAATAATGAAAAGCCACTTCGTTTCACAAGCGGTACTTCCTGTAGGTGCAATGATGCAATTATCAAGAGCACACTTCAACGATATTTTAAACGAGATGGAAGGAGGAGGGTTAAAGATCACTAAAAAATCAATACATGGAATAACTTTGGGTATAACAATAAAAACAAAGGTGCAGGTGGATCGATGATTCTCTCGTTTAAACATTAT
This sequence comes from Mikania micrantha, assembly GCA_009363875.1. Classification (NCBI taxonomy): domain Eukaryota; kingdom Viridiplantae; phylum Streptophyta; class Magnoliopsida; order Asterales; family Asteraceae; genus Mikania; species Mikania micrantha. The sequence goes on from CM018693.1 coordinate 22,424,620, forward strand.
TCTATCCGGTTAGATTTTGGTGTCATATTGTAGGGCTTGTTTAGTCATTTAAGCTCGACTCATTCGAGTTTTTATCAATTTGAATACTCATAAGCCGACTTTATTCGTTTGTTGACAATTACTTATATACATCCTCTACCACACTTCACATGGTAAATGGAATTAAAGGTCATGGTTTTTTTTTTTAAATAATTACAATAGGTTTGGTCTATGCCTTGGTGAAGCAAATCACAAGTTTCCTTTGGGTAGTCAAATTGATTCACTAAGATATAGCCCAAACCTATTGTGATTAAAAAACAAAAAATAAATAAATAAAGGTTAAATAAAATGTATTATTAGATTATCTTATAATAAAATACAATCCTTGACTTAAATTTTAAAATAAAATGTTTCTATTGAATTTGGAAAAGCCCCTTATTTTCATGACGAACTATCTGAATAAATTATAGCCATCGAATTAAACGAAGTATATTGATCATTTGACTTATTAGTTTAACGTCTAAAAGGTTTTTCTTTCATGAATTGATGACTTTTTATTAACAATAAATACTCAAGCCTTCCCCTTATACATGAGAGGGGTCGTGGCATTGTGGTTGTGGCTATAAAAAAAAAACTTCTCTCACATCTTAAATATAAATTACAGTGTTATTTTTTTTAATAAAATTGTACTATTAGATATATTTACGATAAATACAAGCTACTAACAAATTCTAATACATCAATGTAACGCTCGCAATTTTAATTTTTATAGAAAATACCATTCGCCTAAAATAATTATAAGGATTTTTAAAAATAAGTGATTTTTAAAAGGGAAACTTTTCAAAATGAGAAGAAAAAACTTTTTGGAAAATGATGAAAAGTATAGTATTAATTATACAACTCGTTTACATAAGACCGTTTTTAAGAAATTAGGTGTCATGTGCGAATTTTAAAAATGGGCCCATATGCGTGTTTAATAATTAGTTTGTAACTAAATTTGAATTGAGTTAATTTGTTTTATAACTTTTATAAATTTCATAACTAGGTTAAATATATTTAAAAAATTGGATTGTAAATTATTTGTGTTTGTTGTAAAATAAATTAATATATATATATATATAATTTTTTTAAAAAAATTTAGGGAGTTTGTTTTTCCCAAAAGGGTGTTGGTGAGAAAATAATTTGCAAAAATTAGTGATTTGAAAAAAATTTTCCAAAATGGATGTTTTTCACTAATTTATTATGCCTGATTACCAATTTACTATTTTTGTAAATCAATTTAATTTAGTCTCTTTAGTTTTTCTATTTTGATTCAATAAAAAAAATAATAATAAGCTAGTTAAAAATAAATAAATAAGTGAAAAATAACCATGACAAAATTACAAATTTAAACCTTTATGTTTCTAACAAATAACAAATATCAATCTTTAACTATATTAATTACGCTAAACAACTTTTAAGTATTTAAGTTGTTTCAACTTTCAACCTTTACATTAACCACGGTTAGATTTACCAGTTAAATCTAGTCATGTGCAAAACATGTGATGGCTATTCTAGGTATTTTGATCTTTTGTTATTTTTAAACCTAAAACCCACTATTCACGTATCACCGTATCTTATTCAAGAATTTACTCCAACCGGGGGTGTTCGAAAATTAGGGCTAAAACCCACCCAGAAGTTCACCTGGTTCCTCCGTCTTTGGTTAGTGTTCATGTCACACCCCGAGCCGGCGGGGTAGGATCGGGTTTCCCCGACGGGCGGAAGGTTCTCGGGGCGCGATATCGAAATGATAATCGAAATAATCAGATTGTTCGCATTGCACATGATATATAAATGAGAAACTTTACTAAAATAAAATAGGATTACAGAGTTAAATTATATTAGTTAAGTTTACAATTTAACAATGTAAACCCACTATCACATCATAAGTCTTCAATCTTGTGGCTGCACAAGATATACTAAACAAACTGTATAATGATGCTTCAAAATATGCAGGTCCAAAAAGCTAGGTTCTCTATCAGATAACCTAATCCAAAGAAATGACTCTTCAGTTGACCTGTTCGTCACCTGAGAATCATGCAAAAATAAAGTCAACATATGGTTGGTGAGTTCATATAATTTAGTATTTGAAAATGATTTGAAAACCTCCTTTGGTAAAGACCCTAACCTCATTAACACCACATGTATCATCCAGATCGGTATGCTTATATATAGGGCATACCCCTGAGTCGAGGCTACAACCCCGCCCAGACGCCATCCCACCACATACTAATCCGCATAGGACATTGTTGTTAATGATAATTAGGCATTTTTACCTTACCATTTACCCATGATTCCTCTGTTTGTCGTCCCTGTAATTACAATCATTTGAAATCCATGTTGATTCCATAAGTTCATCACACAATATGATCAACCATAGTAATTGTATAAACAGTTATGAATGCTTAATTTAATAAATAAATAAACATTTAATAAAATCTAAGTCCTAATGATTGGGGCCTGTGGTCATACTCGAGTAGACTAGTCTGTCAATCTAGGTACTTAGTAGTTAGGGAATCTGTAAATATCCTCAAACATACGACCTACAAGTCAAACGGTCTAGCTAGGACTTCTTGAAATGCAGGATTTTATGTTTCGTCTGTTTTTGGCGTATGCTATCTCTGATATTTCCCAGGTTTTCCCTTGAAAATGATTTATTGATTCGTCTGATTATGTCACAAGATGTACTTGATGCGTTGATCATAGAATACTAGATTCATTGATCGATTGTACACTTGATTCGTTATTCAACAAACACTTGGTTTGTAGAACATTGAATGTTGTCTTTGCAAAGATTGTTTTGTTTGATTTCTTGAAGTCCCACACTTGTTTGTCAAAATGTTTGGTTTGATTCCCTTGAATTCACCCACTTGATTTGTCAAAATGATTAGTTTGATTCCTTGAACTCCCACACTTGTTTTGTCAAAATGTTTGATGTGATTCTTTTGAAATGTTTTGGTCCGTTGAAATCTTTTAGTTTAAATCTGATTATTCACTTAATTTATAAGTAAATCAGTTAGTAAACCTGCATAAAATCTTCCTAGACATGGTCTAGGATAACATTTATATATATGTAAAACATATCAATTTAAAAGCATTTAAGGAAAAAATTTAAATAAACAGTTTACGCATTCTTCTCAGCCCCGCGTTTTAAAACAAAAATGTTTAGAAAAGGGGCAATTGTCACACCCCGAGCCGGCGGGGTTGGATCGGAGTCCCCGCCGGGCGGAAGGTTCCCGGGGCGTGATATCGCGGATGATAATCATGATGATCAGATTGTTTACATAGCATCAACGTTTAAGAATATCTAAAGCACAATCAAATGATATATAGGATTACAAAGTTAAATTACAATAGCAATGTTCTGCAATTTAACTAAGTAAACCTATCAAAAGAATAATTGTATATATCTTGTAACTATACAAGATATCAAAAGTATAGTATATCATCAACAAAAGATGTGCTTCTCCAAAAGTCTACTAGGTCCTCTATCTGGCATCCTAGTATGTAAATCCAAGAGCTTATGCTTAGACCTGTTCTTCACCTGAGAAAACATGTAAAAAGATCAAGTCAACACAACGGTTGGTGAGTTCATAAAGTTTATAAGTTTAAAGAAAATTGTTTCACAAACCTCCTTCGGTAAAACCTTAACCTCATTAACTCCACCTGTAATATCCAAGTCGGTATGCTTATATATAGGGCATATGTAAGGGAACAAGCCCTAGCCAACATCCCACCACATACTAACCCGGATATGACATTGTTGTTAATAATAATTAAGCATTTTACCTACCAAACAACTCAATCCTCATCAAAGCCTTTGTTATCTGTTTCCACGTTTTCATGTCTATTGTATTCATAAGTGTTAGTTTCTCATCACGTTTGTCAAGCATCATAGATTCACATACACATAGTTTAGCAATTACATATCTCCTATAAGCAGACAAAAGCTCTGGAATACCAGAAGTTTAGCAATTACATGTCTCTTATATAGATAATAGCTTAGCATTCAACAAGTTCATGTTTAGCCTTTACATACCTCTTATAAGCTGACAAAAGCTCTGGAATACCAGACGTTCAGCAATTACATGTCCCTTATAACCAGGTAATAGCTCCGTAACGTTACGTTTATGTTTAGCCTTTACATACCTCATATAAGCCGACACAAGCTCTGGAATACCAGACGTTCAGCAATTACGTGTCTCTTATAACCAGGTAATAGCTTAGAATCGATACTTTCATGTTTAGCCTTTACATACCTCATATAAGCTGACAAAAGCTCTGGAATACCAGACGTTCAGCAATTACATGTCACTTATAACCAGATAATAGCTGAGTATCATTATGTTTATGTTATTACATGTATCTCACCCCATAGGTACAAGCTCTGGAATACCAGACGTTCAGCAATTACGTAGACTATGGTTAGATACGTGTATGATGGCCTAGTAGCATGTAATAGTTTCCAAACAATCATAACTCATGTATTTGTATCATGTCTCATGTATTTGAATCAAGTATCATGTATTTGTATCATGTCTCATGTAATTGTATAACATCTCATGTAATAGAATCAAGTATCATGTATTGGTATCATGTTTCATGTAATTGAATCACATCTCATGTAATTGAATCAAGTATCATGTATTTGTATCATGTCTCATGTATTTGTATCTAGTCTCATGTATTTGCATCAAGTATCATGTAATTGAATCAAATAACCAACAATTGATTTTAAGCATCTAGCTTAAAGTAAAGGTTTCCATCATAAGAAATCATGTTTATGTTTAAAGCATTAAATAACATTTCAATAAAAATGTTTAACATGCTTCTCAGTCCCGAAGTAAAACAAATAAGTTTGAAAGGGGACAAATGAACTCACCTTAGGTCCGAAGTGTTTGATCAAGTAGAATAAAAATGTACGCGCTCTTGGTTTGCACTTGATTTAATGTTCACGCTCCTGTATTGATTTCATGTAATTGTAATCTTATAAGTAATGACTTCATAGATTTGTGCGCGTGTATGTGTTAACCCTATAGTCGGTTAACCCATCGTAGGTCTCGGTCTTCATTCGGCCCCCATGTATTTGATTATGATCTTTGCATGTTCATTAATTCATTTAGACATAACACTTGAATTTACTTGATGTTACATTTCAAATTATATTAATTTAGGTTCTATGAACCTAAGTCCTTATCCTTGTCATAACACATAGATAACCACTCATTTCTTGTATACTTTTTCTAAATACTTTGGTTTTTTTATCGTGTTGAATTAATTTATCAACTACATGGGCCGAATGAATTTATTAGTTCGAATAATATACGTGGCTTTTGTATAGTACTCGGGCCGAAAGAATTTTAGATGGGCCTCGTGTGTATGTGATCTAAGGGTAATAATTGGGCCAAGGACTTATACTGTTGGGCCAACAGCAGGTGGGCCGTAACAATGGAATGGGCCAGCTTTCTGGGCCGAAAAGGTTGGGCCAGGATATAAATATGAGCCCATTATTTTCTGTTGTGTTTGGGCCTTTTAGTCCTGGTTGGGCCGGAGCAAATGGTGGGACGAAGATCATAGACCATTGGGCCTGTTGGACTGGTTGTAACAAGTGGCTTTATAAGACTCATGTGGGCCTACTGTTAAAATTCTCAACTTAATAGAAAGATAGTGGCCGAGGGTGGTGTTGGGCTTTCTGTTGGCAATTAAAATGGCTGAATTGGACCATCTCAATTTAATCAACTAGGTGATTTACTGGATCTATGGAACGCTATTGACCCTATGATGTTATGTGGGCTTGGATAAAATAACCTTGGGCCTTAAAATTGACTGGTCGTTTAACTGGATCAAAGAGTCGAAGGATTTATCTCCCATGGCAGCGAACCTTACGACTTTATGGGCATAGGTTCGGATAATATCAACATAGTTCGCCACTCATCTAGTTCGCCGGCCATGCTAGGGTTCGCCAAGGGTTATACAGTTCGGCACCATGGTTCGTGACCAGGAGGTTCGTCTGGCTCCTAGGGTTTGTAGATGGCATGAAGAGAGTTCGTAGGCCAAAGCTTTACCTAGGGTTCGGTCATGCTAGTTAGGGTTCGTCGACTAGGTTGCAGGGTTCGGCTGAGATGGTCAAGAACAAGGCTCGTCGAGGGTTCGCAGCTTCAGATGGTTCGTCCTCTGGGAGATATGGTTCGGGGTCTGAACTCAGCAAGGCTCGGTTGGGTTCGTGGTCTCGAGAGGGTTCGGCCACCCCTTCCTTGCACGAACCAGCCACCTTGCATCATCATCCTCGGCTCGAACCAGTTGTAAGCTGTTTCTAATGGTTGTGTTAGTCTAAGGTGGTGTCACAAGGGAGTCTTTAACAGGATCTAGTGCGTGTAGCCAACTGTAGAGCCGGCTAACCAAGGTGGGTCAAGTATTACACATGAAAACCCTATTTTCGTGGATCTTCACAGCATCATACCTCTCGATTCAGTGAGTAACTCTCTAGATCTGTTGTACTTCTATGTAGAGGGCTTCAAGAGCTTCAAGTGGGCGAAAGAATCACCCAAATCGGTGAAGAAACGAGCTAGATATGATAGTTTGAAGGTGGTATGGTGGTGGTGTGTGGTTTGGCCGGATTTTGAGGAGAGAGGTGAAGGAGATGGGTTTGAAATGAGAAATAACTTCTCATTTATCATTTATATATCCCGTGTGGTGTCCGGGTCCGTTTTGGTTGCTCGGTTCGCGTTTTCGTCGCGTAACCGGAAATTTACGCGTATTTTTCGTATTTAAAATAAAAGACTATTCTTATAAATTAAATTATTATTTAAATTTTAATAAATATTTTAAATTTCGTTTAATAAATTTATTCGTCGAAACCCGTTATTTTTACGCGTTTCGTTTATCGTTTCGCGTTTTAAATAAATTAATTAAGTTTAATTAAATTTTAATATATTTTAAATTTTGATGAGTTTCAAAATTGTAAAATAGGAAATATTTTATTTCCTTAATATTATTATCGATCGTATCGACATTCGTTTTCGTTATCGTTTCGTCAGATCGCGTCACCATCGCACGTATTCGTTCGAATCGTCATTCGAACGAACACGACGATGGTTTGGCTTTCTGATTCTTGTTTTCTACAGTTAAGTCATTATTTCAGAACGTTAAACTTTCATAATCATTCGTACAGATCGTCACCTATACAAATAATTAGTCGGTTTAGCATTCCGGAATAATAACTGATTTAGTTTCGTTTTGTTAAACCTCACATACGTTTATGCCAACTAATATCACATCAAGTATTTGTGTTTCAACACTGTGTTGTCTGACATGTTTCAGACTGTTTAACCCTAAGGTTTCAGTCAGATTCAGACAATCGTTTAATAGTTTCATGCCAATCAAATGTATAAATAGTCTAAACATAGTTTAACGAAATGTGTACCTGAATCACTGTACATGTTTACTGTTACGATCACTGTTCCGGCACGCGTCCGGCACTGATGTTACAGTCTCCCCTTGTTAGAGAAATTTCGTCCCGAAATTTAAGACTCGTTATTCGGTACGACTTCCTCGGCAAAGAGTTGGGGATACTTGTTTCTCATGTGATCTTCACGTTCCCAAGTAAACTCGGGTCCGCGCTTTGAGTTCCAACGAACTTTAACGATAGGAATACGACTTCGTCTCAGTTGCTTGACTTTACGATCCATGATCTCCAATGGTTCTTCAACAAAACGTAAGTGTTCATCCAATTGAATTTCTTCAATTGGTATGATAAGAGTTTCATCAGCAAGGCATTTCTTCAAGTTTGAGACATGAAACACGTCATGTACACCACTAAGTTCATCCGGTAAGTTCAATCTGTATGCTACAGGACCAATACGTTCGATGATTTCGAACGGTCCTACGTATCGTGGTGTTAGTTTGCCTTTCTTCGCGAATCGAACTACGCCCTTCCATGGGGAAACCTTCAACATGACACGGTCTCCCACTTGGAATTCCAACGGCTTGCGCCGTTTATCAGCATAGCTCTTTTGTCTACTTCGTGTTGCTTGTAGTCTTTGCTGTATCTGAGCAATCTTGTCTGTAGTTTCTTGAATAAGTTCTGGCCCAGTGATACGATTATCTCCCACTTCCGACCAACAGATCGGTGACCGACGTTTGCGACCATAAAGAGCCTCGAATGGGGCACAACCGATGCTGCTGTGATAACTGTTGTTGTAGGAGAACTCGATTAGTGGCAAGTGGGAATCCCAATTACCACCGAAGTCTAGAACACAAGTTCTTAACATATCCTCCAGGGTTTGGATAGTACGTTCGCTTTGACCATCCGTTTGTGGATGATAAGCCGTACTCAAGTTTAATTGCGTCCCTAGAGATTTCTGCAATGATTGCCAGAACCTTGATGTAAATCTGCTATCACGATCCGAAATGATAGACAATGGCACACCATGGCGCACCACTATCTCATCGATGTAAAGCTTCGCTAGTTTATCCATCGTGTAAGTTTCTCGCATTGGCAAGAAATGAGCAGACTTGGTTAATCGGTCAATGATAACCCAAATGGTATCATGTCCACTGGAAGTGCGGGGTAGCTTGGTAACAAAGTCCATAGCTATCTGTTCCCACTTCCATAGTGGTATTTCAGGCTGTTCCAGCAAACCAGATGGTTTCTGGTGTTCCGCCTTCACCTTAGCACACGTAAGGCATCTACCAACATACTCAGCGATGTCTTTCTTCATACCCGGCCACCAATAAAATGCACGTAAGTCTTGGTACATTTTATCAGCACCGGGATGCACAGAGTACTTGGTTTTGTGTGCTTCATCAAAAATAAGTTTCCTTAACTCATCTACTGCAGGAATCCAAATACGATCCTTGAAGTAAACAAGTCCATCGGGTTTTGTTTCCAAATGTTTCTCCACACCGCAATCTAAGTCTTTCTTCAAGTTTCCTCGTTCAATTGCTTCCTGTTGTGCTTGCCTAATGTGATCGTGTAAACTTGTCTGCACAGTCATTCCCATTGCTCTGACGCGCAAGGGTTTGACCCGTTCCTTCCGGCTCAAGGCATCAGCAACAACGTTTGCCTTGCCCGGATGGTACTTGATCACACAGTCATAGTTATTCAGAAGCTCAACCCAACGTCGCTGTCGCATGTTGAGTTCCTTCTGATCGAATATGTGTTGCAGACTTTTGTGATCTGTAAATATGGTACACTTGGTCCCATATAGATAATGCCTCCAGATCTTCAGTGCAAACACCACTGCTCCCAATTCCAGATCATGAGTTGTGTAGTTCTTCTCATGAATCTTTAATTGCCTCGAAGCATAGGCAATGACTTTGTCCCGCTGCATAAGTACACACCCAAGTCCCTGATGGGATGCATCACAATACACAACAAAGTCATCACAACCATCTGGAAGAGATAAGATCGGAGCATCGCATAGCTTTTGTTTCAATGTCTGAAAGGCTTCTTCTTGCTTTTGTTCCCAAACGAACGGCTCGCTTTTCTGTGTTAGCTTTGTGAGTGGCAAGGCTATCTTAGAAAAGTTCGAGATGAACCTTCTGTAATAGCCTGCTAAGCCTAGAAAAGAACGTATCTCCGTCAGTGTCTTCGGAGTGTCCCAATCTTTTATTGCCTCGATCTTGGCAGGATCAACGTGAATTCCCTCACTGTTAACAACGTGGCCTAGGAATTGAACCTCCTTTAACCAAAACTCACACTTAGAGAATTTCGCATAGAGCTTCTCTTCCTTTAACAGTTCCAAGATCGTTCTAAGGTGTTGCTCATGTTCTGCTTTGCTTTTCGAATAAATCAATATGTCATCAATGAAAACAATAACAAATTGATCTAAATACGGCTTACACACACGGTTCATGAGATCCATGAAAACCGCGGGTGCATTCGTCAAACCAAAAGGCATCACCATGAACTCGTAATGCCCGTATCTGGTACGAAACGCCGTCTTCGGTATGTCTTCGTCTTGCACTCTAAGTTGATGGTATCCGGAACGTAAATCGATCTTTGAAAAATATTGAGCTCCTTGCAATTGATCAAACAAGTCATCAATCCTCGGTAGTGGATACCGATTCTTGATGGTTAGTTTGTTTAACTCCCTGTAGTCTATGCACATCCGAAAAGATCCATCCTTCTTTTTCACGAACAGAACCGGAGCTCCCCAAGGTGAGTAGCTCGGTCGGATGAAACCTTTATCAAGTAGTTCCTGTAGTTGATTAGATAATTCCTGCATCTCCGAAGGTGCTAACCTATATGGAGATTTAGCAACAGGCGTTGCTCCAGGAATCAGGTCAATACGAAACTCTACCGGTCGCACAGGAGGCAAACCAGGTAGATCCTCCGGAAATACTTCAGGATATTCCCTCACTATCGGTACATCTTGTATTGTTTTCTTGTCTTTGTCTTTCTCCACCACATGAGCCAAGAATGCTATGCACTTCTTTTGTAGACACTTACGCGCTTTTATGCATGATATGATCTTTACGTTTCTCTTGGCTTGATCCCCACGAACTTCCAATACACGATCATCCGTTACTGGAATCCGAAGTAGCTTCTCGGAACAGATGACTTCAACTCGATTGAGTGAGAGCCAATCCATCCCCACAATGATATCGAAACTGCCCAACTCCATCGGCAACAAGTCGATGGAAAATGTATGATCTATAAGTGTAAGTGGGCAGTTCCTAAGTATAGTGCTAACAGTAACTTGTTTCCCATTAGCTACTTCAATAATGTAAGGGGAGTCTAAAGTATCCTCAGTAAGACTAAGTTGTCGTGCAAAATCAGATGAAATAAAACTCTGGTCTGCACCAGTATCAAATAGTATGGATGCATAAGAGTCATGTAAAAGAAATGTACCAGTGACCACATTAGGGTCTTGGCGTGCAGCATTAGCTCCGATGACAAAAGCTCGTCCACGAGGTGCTTGTGCTCCAGCTGGCACCTTCTTCGGACAATTGCGGGAGAAGTGACCTGTTTCCCCGCAGTTGTAGCAGTCTCTGTTGTTGTTATTGCCTGGGTTCTGTGGTGGTGGTGGTAGTGCTCTTGTTGCAGTGTTGGTTGCTTGATTCACCGCAAAGCGATATTTGTTAACCCAGTGGCCATACCGGCCACAATTCGTGCACTTCCTGCATTGAGCACCAGCAGGATGATGATACTTGCAGTTTGTGCACTGGGGATATTCCCCTCCATAACCCCTAGTAGTAGGATTGACAGGTGCTGCAGGTGCCTGTCGCAGAGGGGTAACGGCTGCGTAATTCTTGACAACCTTTTGTTTCTTTTTCTGATGGTACTCGGGTTTCTTCGATGTTGTTTCCTTGGCTTTTCCAGTATCATCTTTCAAGACTCCAGACTTTACCATTACCTTGGTAAGCTTAGCAGAGAGGGAAATGGCTGACTCCAAAGTAGCAGGATATGAAGCCAGTACAACGCTTTGTATACATGAAGGTAATCCTGCTACATAGCGATCAATTAGCTTTTCCAAGGTTGGCACCATCTCTGGCACCAGGGCTACCAGTTCATGATAACGGTTGGTAAAAGTCATGTGGTCAGCTCCCTTCATCTCATGATTCGAGAGCTCGATCTCCAGTTGTTGTAGTTCATGTTTCGGGCAAAACTCATTCCTCAGAAGAAGCTTAAATTCTGCCCAAGGCATCGCCATTGCCTCATCTCTTCCCTTTGCTCTTATCTGTGCGTTCCACCAAGTCAAAGCTCGCTTGCTGAAAGAACCAGCTGCATAGCGAACTTTGTGATGTTCTGGACAACTGCTAATGTCCAGAGTGTTCTCCATTTTCTCTAGCCATTGGATTAATCCAACAGCTCCTTCAACTCCAGTGAAACTAGGAGGTTTGCATCCTACAAAGGATTTGTAGGAGCAATCAGACGTATGACCAGTGTTTCCACTAGCCTCTCCGGTGGTATGGGCAGAGGTGTTGCCATGCCCCTGAATCCGATTTATCATCTCTGGGATGACCTCTTTCAGTTGGCTTGTCAGTTGAGTACTCAGTAGCGTAGCCAACGCGATAGTAGCAGGATCCAGTGTCGGTGTATTGCTTGAGCCTGGTGGTGGAGAGTGCGGAGGAGGAGGAGGTGGCAGTGGTGAATCCGGTGGTGTAGGAGTCGAAGAGTGAGGAGCAGAGACTTGCGGAGTAGGTTGTTTTCTCGGCGGCATTCTGATCATAACCAAAAGAATTTGGTTAGTGCACTGATCGAACGCAGAAAACATAATGCAAACTTAAGTCTTAAGTTCTCTACATGAGGGTCCCTAAGTTATAGTCTAGGCCAAACCGTTTTAGTAAATGACCTATTATTCTCTATAACCTTGAGCTCTGATACCAATCTGTCACACCCCGAGCCGGCGGGGTTGGATCGGAGTCCCCGCCGGGCGGAAGGTTCCCGGGGCGTGATATCGCGGATGATAATCATGATGATCAGATTGTTTACATAGCATCAACGTTTAAGAATATCTAAAGCACAATCAAATGATATATAGGATTACAAAGTTAAATTACAATAGCAATGTTCTGCAATTTAACTAAGTAAACCTATCAAAAGAATAATTGTATATATCTTGTAACTATACAAGATATCAAAAGTATAGTATATCATCAACAAAAGATGTGCTTCTCCAAAAGTCTACTAGGTCCTCTATCTGGCATCCTAGTATGTAAATCCAAGAGCTTATGCTTAGACCTGTTCTTCACCTGAGAAAACATGTAAAAAGATCAAGTCAACACAACGGTTGGTGAGTTCATAAAGTTTATAAGTTTAAAGAAAATTGTTTCACAAACCTCCTTCGGTAAAACCTTAACCTCATTAACTCCACCTGTAATATCCAAGTCGGTATGCTTATATATAGGGCATATGTAAGGGAACAAGCCCTAGCCAACATCCCACCACATACTAACCCGGATATGACATTGTTGTTAATAATAATTAAGCATTTTACCTACCAAACAACTCAATCCTCATCAAAGCCTTTGTTATCTGTTTCGACGTTTTCATGTCTATTGTATTCATAAGTGTTAGTTTCTCATCACGTTTGTCAAGCATCATAGATTCACATACACATAGTTTAGCAATTACATATCTCCTATAAGCAGACAAAAGCTCTGGAATACCAGAAGTTTAGCAATTACATGTCTCTTATATAGATAATAGCTTAGCATTCAACAAGTTCATGTTTAGCCTTTACATACCTCTTATAAGCTGACAAAAGCTCTGGAATACCAGACGTTCAGCAATTACATGTCCCTTATAACCAGGTAATAGCTCCGTAACGTTACGTTTATGTTTAGCCTTTACATACCTCATATAAGCCGACACAAGCTCTGGAATACCAGACGTTCAGCAATTACGTGTCTCTTATAACCAGGTAATAGCTTAGAATCGATACTTTCATGTTTAGCCTTTACATACCTCATATAAGCTGACAAAAGCTCTGGAATACCAGACGTTCAGCAATTACATGTCACTTATAACCAGATAATAGCTGAGTATCATTATGTTTATGTTATTACATGTATCTCACCCCATAGGTACAAGCTCTGGAATACCAGACGTTCAGCAATTACGTAGACTATGGTTAGATACGTGTATGATGGCCTAGTAGCATGTAATAGTTTCCAAACAATCATAACTCATGTATTTGTATCATGTCTCATGTATTTGAATCAAGTATCATGTATTTGTATCATGTCTCATGTAATTGTATAACATCTCATGTAATAGAATCAAGTATCATGTATTGGTATCATGTTTCATGTAATTGAATCACATCTCATGTAATTGAATCAAGTATCATGTATTTGTATCATGTCTCATGTATTTGTATCTAGTCTCATGTATTTGCATCAAGTATCATGTAATTGAATCAAATAACCAACAATTGATTTTAAGCATCTAGCTTAAAGTAAAGGTTTCCATCATAAGAAATCATGTTTATGTTTAAAGCATTAAATAACATTTCAATAAAAATGTTTAACATGCTTCTCAGTCCCGAAGTAAAACAAATAAGTTTGAAAGGGGACAAATGAACTCACCTTAGGTCCGAAGTGTTTGATCAAGTAGAATAAAAATGTATGCGCTCTTGGTTTGCACTTGATTTAATGTTCACGCTCCTGTATTGATTTCATGTAATTGTAATCTTATAAGTAATGACTTCATAGATTTGTGCGCGTGTATGTGTTAACCCTATAGTCGGTTAACCCATCGTAGGTCTCGGTCTTCATTCGGCCCCCATGTATTTGATTATGATCTTTGCATGTTCATTAATTCATTTAGACATAACACTTGAATTTACTTGATGTTACATTTCAAATTATATTAATTTAGGTTCTATGAACCTAAGTCCTTATCCTTGTCATAACACATAGATAACCACTCATTTCTTGTATACTTTTTCTAAATACTTTGGTTTTTTTATCGTGTTGAATTAATTTATCAACTACATGGGCCGAATGAATTTATTAGTTCGAATAATATACGTGGCTTTTGTATAGTACTCGGGCCGAAAGAATTTTAGATGGGCCTCGTGTGTATGTGATCTAAGGGTAATAATTGGGCCAAGGACTTATACTGTTGGGCCAACAGCAGGTGGGCCGTAACAATGGAATGGGCCAGCTTTCTGGGCCGAAAAGGTTGGGCCAGGATATAAATATGAGCCCATTATTTTCTGTTGTGTTTGGGCCTTTTAGTCCTGGTTGGGCCGGAGCAAATGTTGGGACGAAGATCATAGACCATTGGGCCTGTTGGACTGGTTGTAACAAGTGGCTTTATAAGACTCATGTGGGCCTACTGTTAAAATTCTCAACTTAATAGAAAGATAGTGGCCGAGGGTGGTGTTGGGCTTTCGGTTGGCAATTAAAATGGCTGAATTGGACCATCTCAATTTAATCAACTAGGTGATTTACTGGATCTATGGAACGCTATTGACCCTATGATGTTATGTGGGCTTGGATAAAATAACCTTGGGCCTTAAAATTGACTGGTCGTTTAACTGGATCAAAGAGTCGAAGGATTTATCTCCCATGGCAGCGAACCTTACGACTTTATGGGCATAGGTTCGGATAATATCAACATAGTTCGCCACTCATCTAGTTCGCCGGCCATGCTAGGGTTCGCCAAGGGTTATACAGTTCGGCACCATGGTTCGTGACCAGGAGGTTCTTCTGGCTCCTAGGGTTTGTAGATGGCATGAAGAGAGTTCGTAGGCCAAAGCTTTACCTAGGGTTCGGTCATGCTAGTTAGGGTTCGTCGACTAGGTTGCAGGGTTCGGCTGAGATGGTCAAGAACAAGGCTCGTCGAGGGTTCGCAGCTTCAGATGGTTCGTCCTCTGGGAGATATGGTTCGGGGTCTGAACTCAGCAAGGCTCGGTTGGGTTCGTGGTCTCGAGAGGGTTCGGCCACCCCTTCCTTGCACGAACCAGCCACCTTGCATCATCATCCTCGGCTCGAACCAGTTGTAAGCTGTTTCTAATGGTTGTGTTAGTCTAAGGTGGTGTCACAAGGGAGTCTTTAACAGGATCTAGTGCGTGTAGCCAACTGTAGAGCCGGCTAACCAAGGTGGGTCAAGTATTACACATGAAAACCCTATTTTCGTGGATCTTCACAGCATCATACCTCTCGATTCAGTGAGTAACTCTCTAGATCTGTTGTACTTCTATGTAGAGGGCTTCAAGAGCTTCAAGTGGGCGAAAGAATCACCCAAATCGGTGAAGAAACGAGCTAGATATGATAGTTTGAAGGTGGTATGGTGGTGGTGTGTGGTTTGGCCGGATTTTGAGGAGAGAGGTGAAGGAGATGGGTTTGAAATGAGAAATAACTTCTCATTTATCATTTATATATCCCGTGTGGTGTCCGGGTCCGTTTTGGTTGCTCGGTTCGCGTTTTCGTCGCGTAACCGGAAATTTACGCGTATTTTTCGTATTTAAAATAAAAGACTATTCTTATAAATTAAATTATTATTTAAATTTTAATAAATATTTTAAATTTCGTTTAATAAATTTATTCGTCGAAACCCGTTATTTTTACGCGTTTCGTTTATCGTTTCACGTTTTAAATAAATTAATTAAGTTTAATTAAATTTTAATATATTTTAAATTTTGATGAGTTTCAAAATTGTAAAATAGGAAATATTTTATTTCCTTAATATTATTATCGATCGTATCGACATTCGTTTTCGTTATCGTTTCGTCAGATCGCGTCACCATCGCGCGTATTCGTTCGAATCGTCATTCGAACGAACACGACGATGGTTTGGCTTTCTGATTCTTGTTTTCTACAGTTAAGTCATTATTTCAGAACGTTAAACTTTCATAATCATTCGTACAGATCGTCACCTATACAAATAATTAGTCGGTTTAGCATTCCGGAATAATAACTGATTTAGTTTCGTTTTGTTAAACCTCACATACGTTTATGCCAACTAATATCACATCAAGTATTTGTGTTTCAACACTATGTTGTCTGACATGTTTCAGACTGTTTAACCCTAAGGTTTCAGTCAGATTCAGACAATCGTTTAATAGTTTCATGCCAATCAAATGTATAAATAGTCTAAACATAGTTTAACGAAATGTGTACCTGAATCACTGTACATGTTTACTGTTACGATCACTGTTCCGGCACGCGTCCGGCACTGATGTTACAGCAATGAACTCACCTGTGTTGCCGTGCAATGAACCACAAAAGATATGCGCACTCTTTGATTGTTGCCTAAGTATCTTTAGCACCTGAGTTATTTTAAAGAATTCGAATACGATAAGTACCTACAGGAATTGTCGTATCTATGGTTTGGTCTCGACGTGCAACTATGTGTCCTAGATTACTAGTGTGTTTCTAAAATTCCTTCTATCTAAGTTAATCTATTACCCATTAGTAACCCAAATCCCACATTAATCATTTAAAGTCTTTAAGTAAAACATTTTCAAATTACATCATTTTAAGTTAATCATTTATTTAGGAAAACCATTTAATTATATTGTTAAGGTTTATAATATAATTTCTTTTATGAAAAGCATAATTAATTTAAGAAAAGTGTAATTAAACATGATGGGCTTATATTAAACCCATTGGGCCGTTCTTGGGCCCATTAATAGACTTTGATTTTCAAGCGATCTCTTGTTTGCTTATTGAGTCACTAACCTTGATGGTTTAAATAGCCATCTAGATTAGTCATGTGCCTTTGTAATTTCCCCATGGTTTTAGGTGTTAACATCTAAGTCAACCCATAACCTTTAGGTTCTTGTTTTCCATCCCTAGTGTAATCTTTCCATGACATTTGATACCTTAGTTTAAAGGGATTCACTTGTGTTGGACTAAAAGAATGACCATCCCCTAGAATGATCCCTTATGATAATGGTGCTAGAATATCCCTAGTTAGATCGGTAATTAATCCTAGCATTGCTTTTATTGAAGTTTAGATCTTGTGGGCCTTATCTTAGGCCTAAATTGCCATTGTGACCCGATTGGTTAATATCTAACTTAATCGAATGTACGACGGGTCAACCTTAGATATTGGGCCAATTTAAGTGGTCTTGGCCTAATCATAAGGTTATTGGGCCTTAGAAAGTTATGTGAGCCAATTTAATTAAACGACTAAGTGTGAATAAAGTCTCGGCCAATTTCCTCCCCAATGAGCCAACTTGAAATTGTTGGGCCATTACAACACGTGGGCCAATCAAGTTCCTGCTTGGGCCGAATAGGGCATGGCCTTGGGCCAAACAGTTGGACCAACTAAATTTACTTGGGCCGATTTGAAACTAACATATTGGACTTGGGCTTCGACTAACACTTCAAAATTAACGAAATATGCAGCGAACCTATTGGGTATGGTTCGGCTCTGCATGCTTAACTGGGAAAGGTTCGTTCCATGCACCAAAGGTTCGGCCACCTGGGAGTGATAGGTTCGCAGGAGGGTTCGCCACTAGTGAGATGGTTCGCAGCCCTTCTAGAGTTCGGCCAACACCACTGGGTTCGGCTAAGGGTTCGTAGATGGCTAGGTTCGGTAGTTGACTACTGTTGCAGGTTCGTTAATGGAAGCAGGGTTCGTTCCTAGGATAGGGTTCGGCTGGTCTAATAGGTTCGGTGAAGTAACCAGAAGCAACAAGGTTCATCAGCCTCTAACTGAGGGTTCGCCATGCACGTTGGGTTCGGTGAACTTGCCATGTAATGATAGGTTCGGCCATGACCTGACGAGCCCTAGGTTCGTGGAAGATGCTAGGTTCGTCGAAGGGAATGGTTCGCCCACCTTCATCTCCGGCCAACTGGTTCGTCACCCTTGGAACCCCACGAACCTGTACAGGTTTCTCAACCTTTTGCAGCCTCAACTCACGGTTTGGTCGGTCCTTTGTTGCTGGTATCCTCGACTAAGTATTCGAGTTGGTGGGGTTCAAAGATTAGTCCTATGGTCGATTTCTTTATGGTGGTGTTCGATCAACAAAGAAACCATGACAAAACCCCAAATTTTCGTGAAGTTAAAAGCATCATACCTCGAAAATAGCTGGTTGAAATCTCAGATCGGTTGTACTTCCATGTAGAGCTCGTTCCTAGCTACGCGTGGACACCAAGAACGCCCAATTCCGTCTCCTAACGAGTGAGATCTTGAAGGTTGAAGATGAAGAAATTTAGAGAGAGAGAGAGGTGACGGGAGAGAGTGTTTAGAGAGAGAGAGAGAGAGAAACTTGTAAAATGAAAGAAATTGGTTCTTTCCACGTTTATATACCCCGGGGGTATTCGGGTTCGTTTCGTTTGCGCGGTTCGCGTCTTCGTCGCTTTTTTTTTTCGGATCGTAACGCGTATAATTACGTAATCAAAATAAAAGGTTATATTTTATGTGATTAGGAAGTGTTATGGTTTACGCGTCTAAATTAAAACAGTTTTGCTTTAATTAATTTATGATGAGTTTCAAAATTGTAAAACAGGAAATATTTTATTCCTTATAATTATTATCGTTCGAATAGTCTTTCGTTTCGTTTCGTCAGAAAACGTCACTTACGCGCGTTTTCGTATAGAGCGCTAACTGTACGAACACGATCGTACGTTTCACTTTCTGATTTTGTTGTCTAGTTTACAATCATCGTCTCAGATCGTTAAACTATCAGATCTATTCGTACAGATCGTCACCTATACGAATAGTTCGTCAGTTTAGCATTCCGTAACAGCAACTGTTATTGTATTGTTTTGATTAACCTCACGTACGTGCTATCCAAATAGATCCTAACAAATAAACCCATGATGGTTCAGGGTTGCCAGATAACTACCTGACTCAAAAGCCATTGTCTTTAACTTTGTTTCTGATAAATGTTTATGAGTATGTTATTTGATAATGTGAAATGATTTTGACTATCAATATGAACATGAAATAGAATGAAATGTGTATAGTTTATGTCTGTTTACTGTTCGTGCTACTGTTGCGATCACTGTTCCGGCACCGGTTTCGGCACTGTTGTTACAGTTCACCCAGAAGTTCACGTAATTAATTTGTTAGGTTGAAATACTTAAAGGTTGTTTCTAACAAATTAATTACGTGAACTTCTGGGTGAACACTGACCGAAAACGGAGGAACCACGTGAACTTCTGGATGGGTTTTAGCCCTAATTTTCGAACACCCCGTTTGGAGTAAATTCTTGAATAAGATACGGTGATACGTGAATAGTGGGTTTTAGGTTTAAAAATAACAAAAGATCAAAATACCTAGAAACCCATCACATATTTTGCACATGACTAGATTTAACTGGTAAATCTAACCAGGGTTAATGTAAAGGTTGAAAGTTGAAACAACTTAAATACTTAAAGGTTGTTTAGCGTAATTAATATAGTTAAAGGTTGATATTTGTTATTTGTTAGAAACATAAAGGTTCAAATTTGTAATTTTGTCAATAACCATTTTGGTAAATATTTTTCAAATCACCCATGTTGGTAAATTTTTCTACCAATACTCTTTTGTGAAAAATTGTGCAATGTGCGGTTTTACCTTCAGCACTTGCTCTGAAACCCAACGGGTATAATCACGAATAATTTGAAAAAAATTTGATAAACTAAACTTAAATTAAATATAAAAATAACAGTGTAATTTTTTAGAAAATAACAATGAAGATTTTAAAAATAAGAATCGTAAACTTTTACTACTTGACAAATTGTGTCACAATACTGTAATGATTTAGATTTAATATACAACTCATTTGCAAATAACATATATTTGTAACGATGATAGTTTGAAACATTCTTGGGTGCTTTTGTGTTTCCTTATTAGTGGGTTTTTGTTGTTTATTATAAAAACTAGGTTAGAATTAAACCCATGTATTACATGAGTTTAATAAATTAAATATGTTATAAACAATATTTTTTATGAAGATTTGTATGTTTAATAATATTAATTGTTAATAAATAATAAAGGATGATTACTTAAAATAATAAATCTTATACTGATAAAAGAATAGCAACACTTGACACATGTCACCACCTCATTAGTTTTGAAAAAAAATTCCCAACTATCTCTCATGTGATTTTAAATAATTAAATTGTCTTTTATGTTAAATAAATTTAATCATAATGATTTTAAATAATTAAATTACAGTATTAAATATCAAATATATAATTGTTCTTATAAGAATTTTCAATTATATAAGAGTAAACTTCTCTTTTGCTCCCTGTGGTTTGACAAAAGTAACCATTTTCATCCAAATTTTGAAATTTTGCAATTTTCCTCCATTAGTTTCAGAAAATTAACCATTTTAGTCCCTGTGGTTTGACAAAAGTAACCATTTCCGTCCAAAGTTTAAATGGACTTTGGATGAAAATGGTTGATTTTCTGGAACTAATGGAGGAAAATTGCAAAATTTCAAAATTTGGATGAAAATGGTCCTTTTGTCAAACCACAGGGAGCAAAAGAGAAGTTTACTCATTATATAATATCTTAAAATGTAATTTTATAAAGATTTGTATGTTTAGTAATATTAATTGTTAATAAATAATAAAGGATGAATACTTAAAATAATAAATTACGACTAATAAAAATTTAGAATTATAAAATTACATTTTAAGATATTATATAATTGAAATTTCTTATGAGAACAAATGTATATTTGATACTAGGTTAAATCTCGTGTAACACACGGGTTGAATAAATGATATGTTATATAATTTATAACACAAATGTTATGTCTATAAAAACCATATGTATTACATTAGTTGAATATACATGTGTATACATAAATAGAATAAAATACAATATAATTTGTAAACACTTAAAGTCATTTAAATTTTGTTTTATCATAGTTAAATGAACTTAAACTACAATTAATATTAATATATGTAAAAAACTAAGAATTAATACATTAATTTTTTTAAGAAAATAAATTACTATAATAATTGGTCAAATTTGTTATCTATTACTATTAATAAATGAATGTTATGAAATTAATTAATTCTTTAAATTTAAGGTGAGAAAGTAAATCAAAACATGTTTCATTGCATAACACGTGGTAAAAGAAAAACCTTGATTTATTATATAAGATATACTAGGTTAAAACTTGTGTATTACACATGTTACGTATATGAATTTCAAAATTATTTGTTTTAAATAGTATATGTTTTTTTTAAATTTTTAGAAAAAATTAAAGAACTAATTTATATTGTAATCATGGTAGTTACCAAGTTTAATAAAGTAATTAACATTTAATAAGGGATAGAGGGTAAAAAAAATCAAAGTTTAACAAAAAGATGATATATAAGTATTTAATAAGAAATAGAGGGGGAAAAAGTAAATTTTAGATGCTCTAAGTCATTGTAAAACATTTATTTATTATAAAATATAGATAAATATTTTTTATATTACATGTGATCATGCAATTATCAGAGGCGATCATAAGAATTCAAGTGTAATGAACAAGCCAAGAAAAATAGACTCATATTGCATTGTAAATTTATGTTTTTTTCAGATTTATATTTTAAAATATAAATAAATATATGTGATATAAAAAAGATTTTTAAAATTTTTATGCCTAAAAATAATAGGTATCGACAGAGGTCAGGTTTGTCCTCAGGAAAGCCTCCCATGACAAGTATGATACTCTAATTAATGAGGTGTCTCTATTCATCCCTTTATTTTACAGCTCGATGGCTGTATTTAGGACATGGGGCCAGCCATGCGCTTGAGTTTGACTTGAATCGGCTTGAATAGAGAGCCGGGTATTACTTCGCCTTTGACCATGCTTCACGAGTTTTAAATTTACAGCAAACCAAAATTGTCAAATTATTAAGGAAAACATCGCTAGGCACGCAATAAGTTAACAAGTTTCAATTAGACCGAGAACCCAAAAGAAAACTTTGAAGGTATAGACAACATGTGTGTTGATTTTCATAAAGACTAATAATACTAACACGTAAATAATCAAGTTTCAGTTTAAAGTATACAACGACAATATCTCAGTCAAGGAAGTGCTCAGTTGGGTCAATCTCTTTGATCTTCATAGCCATGAAACATGTAATTAATTAGGTTTCAGGTTAAATTATACAACTACAATATCTCCGTCACGCAAGTGCACAACTGGGTCAATCTCTTCAATCTTCATTGCCATGAAACACGTAAATAATTAGGTTTCAGGTTAAACTATACAACTACAATATCTCCATCACGCAAGTGCACAATTGACTCAATCTCTTCAACCTTCATAGCCATGAAACTTAATTAGGAGGCCGATTTACGTCTTTCTTGTTTCAGGTTGTCCCCCATTTATAGACTTGTTGCTTCTATTGTATCTAGAGGTGTCAATTTTTACCCATATCAAAGAAAGTGGGTTGCTTTGGGTAAACAATTGTAGTATAATGGGTTGAAATGGGTAACATCATAATGTTGAATGGGTTGAGATGGGTAGCACTTAAACACAATGCGGGTCAAGATGGGTAACCAAAAAACAATGTAAATGTAATGGCTTCTAATATTTAAGAATGATTAATAACATATTTGATGAAAAAATCACTAAAAATTATCCAAATGGACTATTTGTTTACTTATAACGCATATTAAGTTAAACTAAACTGATATTTTTTAAGAACAATCCATTTAGACCCGAACAAATTTTACTTAAAACCCGTTCTGACCCGGACCCATCCTGACCCGAACCCGTTCTGACCCGTTACCCAACCCGCCCATTTTGCCAGGTATAATTGTATCTAACATGTTAAAAAAATGAATTATGTATGGGTATGCATAATACATTCAACACTTTTGTTTCGTGTTGGGTGTGAACCGATATAAAAAAAACAGACGAAAACTTGAAAGGGTATGCATGCATGCGACAACACAACTAAAAAAATAGTGTAAAATGTAAAACTTAAAAAAAATCAATCTAAGTGGAGTGGTGGACCCAACATTTTTTTTCAAAGAGAGCAAAGATTTTCTAAAGTTTTTTAGGGATCGGTATATAATAATTTTTTTCTCTTCTATACCATATCGGGTCGGGTAATGTTAAAAAGAAGACAATTAAACTAAATATCATATATAAAATCATGATAAAAAATACAATACATTTAAAATTATTCTTATGCTTGACAAAATGAACGGGTTGGGTAACATCCTAATAGATGAGAACAGATGCGGGTTAGGATGAGTGCATGTCAAGATGTGTTTTAAACAAATTCAGTTTGGATTTCAATGAGTCATTATAAAAAACATCAATTTCGTTCATGTTAAATTGAATTGTAACTACACAAATAGTTTAATTGAATAGTTTTAGTAATTTTCTCATCACATGTATTATTGATCATTATTACTCGTTTTATTTCATTATATTCACACAATTTTTAAGTTAATCATCTTGTTATAGCTTAATGTCAGGCCTATTTGTTCTCTACAAAATTTTATTCTTTAAAAATCTATCAAAAACAACATATATGAGACTTTTTTAAGTAACGTTTTCTCTTAAAAGCAAGTACAATTATCACTAAATTCTCATTACCAAGTGTGATTATGCAAATTTAATGAGGGCAATTGCAAAATATTAAGGGAGTCGGTCAGAAGAAATTGATGAAAAATATGCACAGAAAAAACAGCTGGAGAAG
This sequence comes from Mikania micrantha, assembly GCA_009363875.1. Classification (NCBI taxonomy): domain Eukaryota; kingdom Viridiplantae; phylum Streptophyta; class Magnoliopsida; order Asterales; family Asteraceae; genus Mikania; species Mikania micrantha. Next base: position 22,448,695 of record CM018693.1, read on the forward strand.
GCTCGCACTCAATGTTGAAAGTAGGGGTGAGCATAGTATAACCATAACCGAAAAATAACCGATAACCGCCTCGAACCATAACCAATTTAACCGAAACCGACTTTAACCGACGGTTATGGTTAAGCGAAGTCATTAACCGAACCATTCGGTTATGGTTATGGTTAAAGCTAGTCATTAACCGACTTTAACCGAACCGAATAATGTATATTTGTTTTTTAATATTTATATGTTTGTATGTTTTTTAAGAAGTTATGGTGCAAATCAAGTATAGAATGTAAATCTTCACTTTTTACTATATGAACATATATTATGGATCATATATGACACTAAATATATTAGAAAATGAATAAGAGTTCACGTGGTTTTACTTTTTATTCACACATTCTAAATCAGTACAAAGTTTTACAAGTTTCACTAAGATTTTTATCATTAATATATTTATAATTCAGAAGCATATTTATAAGTTTTTCTTAGTTTTTCAACAATTCCATTATTAACCGAATTTAACCGAAACCGAACCGTGTGGTTAACTGATCAATTGGTTATGGTTAAGGATTTAGAATAAACCGAAGCAGCGTATTTGGTTATGGAAATGGCCATAACCACACCGAACCGAACCACGCACACCTCTAGTTGAAAGGAACCTGAAGCTATACACGATAGCTTGCGCGCTGACGTACCCCAAGCGAAGCTCCATTTTTTGTGTTACTTTTGTTCACTAGAATCTTTATCAAACATAAAACATTTGCAATGGCAAGCTGCTATTTTTAACAAATAAACCATAATAGTCCACTTTTTATAAATTATAACAACATGAAAATTGTTTTATAGTTGAAGAAAAATGGATGTGAATTTATGTTAGAATAATATTAAATCTTTTGGCGGGGTAGCATAACATGTTACACACGAAATGATAAGATAAGTGTTACACGAACATGATACGGTAGCTAATCATGCCATTTTTTTCAAACATGAACTCAAACCTTTTAAAAAAAAAAGGTTACCCAGTAATACATGTTTAGGTTACAACTTACAAGACAAGACATGTGTATAATCAGGTTTAAATAGATACTACATGCAATGTTGTAGAAATCGCTAGTCGATCGGTGGGGTGGAGACTAGGGATTAATCGGGATTAATCGGCCTAATCGGATAGTCGGGCCTAGTTGGCCTTAGGGGACTAACGATTAATCGGCCGATTAATTGGTCTAGTCGGGGATTTTTACAACCATGACTACAGGTCTTTAACATATTAACATGTGTTTAACCTCTTTAGACACGATTTTTATCATATTTTAAATGTGTCGACCATTTTACAACACGAAATTGTTAAGCTCAAACACGAAACATGTTAACTTCATGTTGTGTTAACATGTTCGTGTAAAAAATAGTCACCCCTACCTACTAATACAAAAGGTGCATGTTGCTCTTGTTCTGAAAGTTATAGAGTTTAAGTCAATATTTTTGTAACAAAGATCAATAGTTGTTTCCTGGAATTTATTCAAACAAGAACCAAGAATTCTGTAAAGATGTAAAAGAACCATTTTATGAAAACATGATTTCAGAAGTATAAAAGTAGAGAAGTATAAAAGTAGTTTTTCTTTAAAATAAGAATAGTTACTTTTGTTTCGGGTAAAAATTAACAAATATAATTTTTTAGCAAAACCGAATTAGTTTAGTGGGGAATTGTGTTTTATAATCCAGAAAACAGTTTGTAAGTAAATTTCAACAAGAATATCCCTAAGGATCCCTAGGGATATTTCAGAATATAATATGAAATAAACAGCTTACACACGAGATTTATACGAGGAAAAGCCCTTAATCCCTTAGGATTGCCGGCATAAAAACCTCGGGAGGTGACAATCGTTACTCTGCCTAGTTTATTATCAACAAACCGATGAAAATACAAGTGTTTGAGCTTGGATGATCGATACTAAGTGCTACAATTGCTTGAATCTGTGTGTGTTTGAGAGAAAATGAAGAAAAGATGATGAAAAAGACGTCCCTAATCGATCACCAGCCGTTTCTTTATATACAACATTTTGTAACAGCTAAATTAACTATATTCTCGAATATCCCGGCGAGAATCTCGGAATAATGGCCATGTGACAGCTACCACGTCCGTCAAACGTGTGGAAGCGCTTCTGTCAACTAAACCCCGAATCTTTAGGTCAAATCTAGTCAATATGACCGTTGGTGACTTGTTCTCCACTTGTAGCCGTTATTTAGCATGTTTACCACGTTTTCTTTGGCTTTATCCCAACTTTTAGGGTAAAACACGTCCACAACAAGTTACATGCAAGACTAAGTCAAGCTATACAGAGAAAAGATCGATTAGCAACGTTAACATTCAGGATATTTGAGGATACATAAGAATCCCATATTCCGGATTATCCTCAGCTATCCCGAATCTCAGACCATAAAAATTGACCCACAACAACTTTTATACATTTTAAACTTACACTACAATAAAAGGTTTCTAAACCGAAGAGGGTTACAGGGGCGACAAACGTCGTTTCTATAGCTAGGGCTATAGCGACCACCTGAGGACTAATGTATTCGGATAACGTACCTGGGAACTAGTGAATATGAATGAATGGATGCATTTGGGATTTATAATCTGAAAATTGTATTTGGCATGGTTTGATCGTTTTACATGTTTAAAAAATCTTGAAATTTATAAATTAAAAAAAAATTAACCAGAGCTATAGCCTAAAGTTCAAAAAATCCGGATTCTTTTTAGCGACGACATGTCGTCGCTACTGCCTTCAATATTGGAAGGATAGTTGTAGACGATGTTTATGGTCTATAGCGACTAAGTTATAGAGACGACCATTTAGAAATCACATGCCGGTGCTATAGCCTATAGCGATAAGAAAACCATGCTATGGGGACGACTTTTGCCATCGCTAAAAGTATGTTTCCTTGTAATGTTAGTTATGACTATAAATAATTTTTTAGTTTTCAACAACAATAGTTCTCGATTGAGCGTTCATCGCAGTGGCGTGCCCACTTTATGTTGTGGGGGGCAGCCGCCCTTCTTGAAATTTTTTCCCAATAGTATATATATGTTAAAATCTTGACCGACCCCCTTAATATTTTGCAATCACACCCTTTAAATTTTCATAATTGGACTTGTGATAAAAATTTAAGTGATAGGAATACTTGTTTTTTGGGAAATAGTTACTTAAAAAAGTCTCCATATATATTGTTTTGGATAAATTTAAAAAATTAAAACTCAGTAGATAACAATTAGGCCAAACAATTTTAACTCATAACTAAGATAAATGCATACATTGGGTAAACACTTGTTGTATTTTGGGTTAAAATGGGTAACATTATAACATAAAATGGGTTGAAATGGGTAACACCCTAACACAATACGTGTCAAGATGCATAATGTAAAAATTATGTGAATATAATTAATTCAAACGGATAAGAATGATCAATAATACATTTGATGAGAAAATCACTAAAATTTTTATATTAAACTATTTGTTTAATTATAATTCATTTTAACTTTAACAAAATTGATATTTTGAAAATGACTTATTTAAACCTAAACTGATTTTACTTAAAACACATCCTAACATGCACTCATCCCGCCGCTTACCATTTTGACCTATTACCAAACACAACCCAACCAACCTATTTTTCCAGACATAAGAAAAACTTTAGATGTATTGTATTTTTATTGTGTTTTTATATATGATTTAGTCTGATTGTTTTTTTTAAAATGATCCAACCTGATTCTACCTAAATTGATCTGAACAAAGATAAAAAGAATTATTATATAACGATTCTCAAATATCATAAAAAAAATTTCGCTTCCCATGAAAAAAATGTTGGGCCCGTCATTGGTTCCTCGGTGTCAGGGCCGGCTTCATATAAGGAAAATTATAGGCAAGCGCCTAGGGCCCCCAAATTTTTGGGGCCCCAACCGTTCGGTTTATGTTCAAGTTATCGTCCAAGTTATTTATTTTATTGTTTTAAATCTGAAAAATTAAAGAGTTCACTCGTATTTTCAAAAGAAAAAGGTTGTTTAATGCTCTATTTTTCCAAATAATTACATTTTTCTTGTTTTTGTTTCACCTTTACTTGACATTGAAATAAATTTTCCATTAATGTTACGAGTAAAAGATTTAGACAAGTTTTCTAGTGGTAAATAGGATAATCAAACTGATTTCTAAAGAGAAACAAAGTTATAAAATATCATCATAAGTATCGTACTTTATAGTATTCTTTGTTTATATCATTTATGATTATCAATTGTTACTTGTAACTATGAGTAAACTTATGGTGATAGAGTCAAATATACATGTTTTTATGTTCTTTAGAATTTACGAATATAATTTTTCATTGCATGGAAAAATATATTTATGAAAAGGGTCTCAATTTTTGTATTTGCTTGGCCTCCGAAAAGCTTGAGCCGGCCCTGGTCAGTGTTTGCTTAATAAACATTCAACCGAATGATTTAATGAATTAACCGTACGTTATGTATGTATGTGGCCTGTGTTAAACTAGATTACTTGGTCATTTAAGTGATGATTGACCAATAGATACGTTATATATCCTGGTGCTACACATGCACTTGGAGGAAATTAGTTGCATTTATGTTCATTTTGTACTTTTAAAGGTACATTGACATGGCTGATAGATTGCATGAGCCGACCAGCAGCGTGCGTTAGAAGCTTTTAATTTGGATCCTCCAAAATGGGAGGATAATATTTCAAATCATAAGATAGGGTTTTTGAAGACACAAGACAAATGCAAATATTAGGGCCTTTTTAATAAATAATTTTATTGTATTTATCTTCATAAGTTTATTACATTTATGATGAATTTAGAAGAGCCTAATTTCCTTTAGTTTCCTATTAAAATCATCTATCTATAACTATGATCATAATTTTATGAGTAAATTATTAAAATAGTCCTTGAGGTTTGTTGATATTTTATTCTTAGTTCCTATGTTTCATAAATTATGTATAAGATCTTAAACTTTAAATATTTGTAACACATATAGTCTTTATATTATCCAATTTTCTTCACGTACTTAACTAAATTACCCTCAAATAAAGATTGCATGTGCTACAATTGTTTAAATTTTGGGACAATGTGGGAATGTTTAAATTTTGGAACCATGTGAGTAATTTATAAAGTAGTTACCAAGAGTAAGCAATTACGAATAACATAATCATCAAAGGTTGCAATCAATTGAAAATTTTAACTGATTATATCAATGAGATTACCCTAGGATAGAAAAAAAAAAAGATAAAAGTATCATTGAACAAACTATTTAATATGGATTATTATCTAACTTATACGTGATCCTTTGAATTATAAAAATCCCATTTACCTAAATGAAATAATATAAATATAAACAATAATAGATGTAAACAAATAGTACTAGAAATCAATTTACAGTATTTAGTTAGCAGTTATATTTACAACTTTGTCTCTATTTGTTAATTAACTTTCATTACCCTATCTTACCACTAAAAGCTCTGTCTAAAATTTTCACTTGTTACACTGATTAATTTTTTTTTTTATTCCATCAAGTAAAAAGTGAAACAAAAGAAAAAAAAAGACGTGATTATTTGTAAAGAGTGGAAGTTTGAGGCTCTACGCCATGCATTGTCTTAAATTTACATTTATCCGGAAAAATATCAGTTTTCATATAATCAATTTAATTATTGTTGCCAAAACACTACCTAATTTTTTAACACTCCCTTTAACTTATAAATAAATTTTATATAAATATGTTCTTGCAAGTATTAGGCTTTGCGCGCATTAAATTTTTTTTTTAATAACCATGGGAATCTATTTACGCCGGGTTCCTCCCAATACCCAATTAAACGAGAGGAACAGGTAAAACGCGACCGCAAACAACGGGGTCGGAAACTTTGTTAATTTGGGAATGATATGATCTTGATCCATGAGCTTTTGTTGTGATATGGTTAATTGATGATTTCTCAAGCCTTGGTTCGTCACAAAGTTATCAATTTAACAACTAATAATTCATAACACAAAGTTTCAGGCCTTAAATGTGAACTGATATATACCAAATCCAATTTTCCTGTACCTCTAGAGTTGCGTATGACATGTTGGTTCAATATCTTGCACCATATATAATTGGGGATTTGATCAACTAAGAAGAGATTTTTGTCTAACAAGAGTAAAAACCAATAATAATTTGACATGTGACATGCTAAAAATAATAAAACAAAAATTCAGTAAAAAAAAAGAAAATCCAGCATAAAAATCAAAAATTCTAGTGCTAGAGAAATAAATATTTAGTACAAAAAATTCAGATGTTTTGCTGCACGTTCCTTGAATTTAAATAGATACTTATATTATTTGTATTATTCAAGTAGTATGTTTCATCTTTTTAACGTGGTGAATTAATAAGTTTTATCATACAGCTAGATATGATATATTTACTATGCTTCCTACAATAAAGTCAATTTCTACATATGCGAAATATAGAGAAAATATAATAATTTAATTTCAAAAAATTAACTTTTAAAACTTACTTTTTATCCTGCATCTTAAATGATAAAAAACTAATTGTTTACATTAAAGTTAATTTTTTTGTTGGTTTAAATTATAAACAAATTTTAATATGAATAGATTTAAGGATTAAGTGTTAAAGATGATTCAAAAGTGTAAGATGATTGCTCATTTCTTTAGTGTAAAAACTGCTGCAAATAAATAATGAAAGTGGCAAATAGTTTATTTTCAACCGTTTCAAATGGTGTTAAGATCAACCACGATTTATTTATTTATTGGACACCAATATTCATATGTCTAACTAAGTTGGTAAATTTATATGATTTTTCTAAATGTTGTGTAGTATTTTTTTTTTGTGTGAATGCTGTTGGATTAATCTTGATGGGTCGGGTTATGGGTCAACATGGTTTTAATTTAATCATATGTTTTTAATATTTAATTAGATCATGGGTAGGTTTATATTTGTGAAAGTAATGGGTCTAGGAAGTAGGAGTAATGGGTTAAGAATGTGGGAACATGGTTCCTCACCCATTCTTGTTTCTAGGTGTGTTTACATTTCTTATATATGTAAGTATGATTAATGAATGAAAGTGTGAGTGAGTTTTTCTACATAGAATTCTTGTTTGTGAGTGAATTGGGGCCTGAACCAACAAATGCGCTAAAGGTTTTGATTGTACTAATGTTATGTGTATTGTTATGTTGATGCATGTATGTATGGCCTTCTCATTTTTCCCTAAATTTTTTGGAGACTAAAGCGAGCAAACGTGAAACGAGATTGTTAGATGTACGAGACAACACGTGACTGCGCATGAAATGCACGACGTTTGCTCATGCTAGTTTATTACATATGCATATTAATGAATATATGATTTTAAATTAAGTAAGGCCATGTCTCAATATCTAAAAGACTAAAAGTCTAACTTAACGTACATCTGTTGTATAAGAAACGTACATTTTAACAATAACATTGATGTAGTTAATTAATTAAGTGCATAAAAGTTAGTATATGAAATTATAACGTCTCCATTCTAAATATCAAAATATTGCTGGAAAAACTACGTTGCAACGTTACGTTTGAATATCAAAGATCGAAGGGTTAAGAAACTCGAATACGTTCTTTTAAGTAAAAAGAGATAATACTTGGGTTTGATATAATTCACGCGGAAATATAAAATTAGGGCATGATATTGTTGAAATGTAGACAACATTTTTTCTAATCCATAACTCGTTACTTAATTTGCTAAAATATATTATAATAATACTTTCTGTACGGTTTGAACCTCTAACATTTTAATGGTAAATACATCATTTAATTACTGAACTTTTTCATTTGAGACTTGCTGAAACTTATATAAAATCATGACACATTAATAGCATGAGAAAAACCATATCGTAAAAGTTACGAGAACAAATAGCAATTAAACTTTAAGTTATTATTAATACTCTTCATTGACGTGGACCATTTTATTATTGTATACATAGATAATACTTAAATTCAGGGGTTGATAACAAATTTTTGTTTAAAAAGAGTAAGAATCAATATAAGTTTGACATGTGATATGCTAAAAATAATAAAAAAAAATCCAGTACAAAATAAAAACAAAATATATTATAAAAAAGACAAAATCCAGTAAAAAAAATTCTAATACAAAAATAAAAAAAATTTAGTACACAAAAATAAAAATCTAGTATACAAAAATAAAAATACAGTACAAAAACAAAAATACAGTACATAAAAACACTAAAATCCAGCATAAAAAAATCTAGTACAAAATATAAGATGTTATATCTAAATTATCATGTCATATGTCAAAATTCTATTAGTTATTACTATTCTTAGGCAAAACTCTCTAATTATTTGATCTTTCCTCCTTAAAATCATTCCTCATTTGTTATATTTAAATACACCTGATTTCGGTCGTAAATACTAGATCTAACTGTTGAACGCATGCTTTGTATGCTAATGAAGTGACGCCATGATCTTATATGTCAAAATACTAATAAAAATACGAGCAACAACACTATAAAACTCAAATGTAAAACACAAAGTTAGTGACGAACAGAAAATCAGTCATCCGAAGACACTTCAAATCAAAACATCAAAAGTGAATAATTATACATTTATAATTATTAATAATTAATAATAAAATAATGAAGAAAAAACTAAAAAGAAAAAAAATTAAAAACGCTTAAAGAAAAAACAAAATAAGAAAACAACAAAAGGTAAACTTAAAACTATAAATTACAAAAAAAAAAAAAGAAAGAAAGAAATAAAATAGAAAAGAAACATATCTAGACGTAATAGCTAGCACGTGTACATAAATAAACAGTATGTAAATAAAAGATGAAACAATACTTACAACATTATATCCTATCTTAAAAACTTAACGAGACAAATCTAAGTTCTAATTTACTATATATTCATTTGTTGGAATAAAAAAAAATGGTGTAAAAGAGTAGGTAAATTTTTTGGTTTTTTTTTTCAAAGGGTGAAAGGTTTGCGATCCTCTCCCAACCTTTTTTTTCGCTTAAAATATAACTTATTTTATATATAAGCTAATGTTGTAACATTCTTTTAATAACGGATTTTTGATATAAATATAAATAAAAATCGATTATGTTAGTGTTTCCATTCAGGCTATCTTTAATATATTTTTACTTTTTACATCTTCGGCATTATCATTACTTCATTAGTCAAAACCGACTTTGTATTTTTGGTTGTGTTACATGCTATATTTAGATTGTTTTTGTTTTTGTTGCCTCATTTTTTTAACAATGATGTAATTATTTATGATTTTCAAATATGTTGTTGCAACATATTTTGCAAAATATATCACTTATCTTCTATATTATATCCTATCTGATTTTTCACAATAATTTTCTTTTATTAATAATATACATGTGTGTGTTTGTAATCATTGGTTGTATTGACTAATTGTGATGTGTCATTGGTGAAAATGAGACAATAAACCGCACCGGTTTAATAACATATCACTTTAATATCAATGTTTTTTATATTTAGTTTGATTTCTAAAAGTGGGCCAATGTACCTTTATATATATCTTTTTAGTTAGTAGGACTCTACTAATGTAATCAAATTCATATACACGTTGCTTCAGGAGATAGTTTTGATTATTATTTTTTTTCCTGTTACCATAATGTATAAGGCACAATAGTATTATCTATCTATGTTTCAATACTTATAACCGATCAGTCATAACTTCATGTGTCTATTTTAATAATGTCATCACGTTACGACATGTAAATTAATCTAAAAACAATATGATAGAGAAACAACAAGAAGTTACACAAGTACTTGAACCAATCATAGAAACAAACTCATCTTGCGTCAGTTGGAACTAATCATGTCTTGTGCTGGAAACAAACCCAATAGGCTTTAGAAATTAATGATTGTTATTTGTATATGTATATATTAGTGGCATGACACTATGTAATCATCATCTGAGATTAAAGAATAGGCTAAATCGTTTTTTTTTTCAAACCGTTTCGGTTTAGGAACTGTTCTGGTTCCAAAAGTTGATATGGAAACCCGTTTGGCCTCAAACCAGTTTGGTTTCAAAACCGGTTTATAGCATGAATGGACCGAACCTATGGAACCGGTTTGGATAGGTTTCAAATTAGTTCGGTAGGTTTCAAACCGGTTCACAACGGTAACATATCGAACTGGTTATCAAACCGGCGGCTCGGATCGGTTTGGGACCGGTTTTAGCCAAACCGGTTTTAAGACCGGGGACGGGTCGGTTTAGAAACCAGCTTCCAAACCCAAACTGGTTTGGTTGTACACGACTATAGTCAAGTATCACGTAGACGGACATAACGTAAGTGTAATGACGTATTAAAAAAGGTGTGTTACAGGTACAACTATCAGGTGAGTGAGAAGAAGAATAGTTACATGAATTGTTATTATTAGTTGAAATAAAAATTAAAAAACTGAATTGAATAATTCATGTCGATGGTGGTCGTGGACCTGTGCTCACACCAATTCGGTCACTTGGTGGTCAGACCTCAAATCTCATTACACATAATTTAAAAAAACAAAAAAACAAAAACAAAACTCTAAAAAGTCTATGCTAGTTTAATAAGTGTTAACTAAACGGATTGTTTCGTGGCAAGGTTATATTTAATGTGGGTGGTGTTAAACTTACACCCCAAAATAATGTCTGCACACCCCTCAAACGCCCCGTAGTGGCCACTACGGGGCGTTTGTGTACGAATTGTACTAGCTCGGTCAAACGACAGGTACCATGATTAGACCTAAACGCCCCGTAGTGCCCACTACGAGGCGTTTTCGTACAAGGTTCTGCAAAAGCTTCCGACATGTCAGTTGATTAGACCCAAACGCCACGTAGTGGTCACTACGGGGCGTTTAGGGTTAACCCTAAACGCCGCGTAGTGACCACTACGTGGCGTTTAATGTTTAAAACGTGACAAATAGGTTGCAACTTACGATTCATCGTCCATATATACACACATACTGAGTTACAATATTACGCATTCTCTCGAATCACTCTCCAAATACTTGAACCAGTTTCTCTTGTTTCGTTTAATAAATATCTACACTCTACAGCCGTATTTTTTATTTGAAATATGTCTTGGTGGGACGGAGACTTTTTCTTTGGTCAATATTCCGACGTTTCGCGTGTGGCTGAAACATATCAGGTACGAAACTGTGTATACTTGCTTTTATTGTTAATCAAATGACAAACTAATCATAATGATTTTAAGGATGAAACTGGTGTGCAATCGTCTGAGGCGACAAATAGACCCGCATTGCCAGATCTTAACGAAGAGGTTGCGGGTCAAACTTCGTACTGGCAGTTTGATTTGAACCAGGAACCTTGCTATGATGAAGACGTTAACAGGGAATGTTACGGTGGTGAACAATCACAACCACCCCAAGTGGCTGTTAAAAAGGAAGAAGCTGACATTGTATACCAAAATATGGATTGGAATACCAATGAGGTAATATATTTTCACTTGTTTTTAGTTAGATGGACATTAGTTTAATGACAACATTGTTTTCAGATATTCATTTCTGTGGAGGAGCTGATGGCATGGGTGAAAACTAGAGCCCTTGATAATGGATACATCGTAGTTACCGGACGATCTAAGAAAAAGAAGGGGACCGATGAGGTCAACAAAATCTGGCTTGTGTGTGATCGTGGTGGTGAACACAATAGTACAGCCATCTTAAGGCGTACCGGTAGCAAGAAACTCGGGTGTCCTTTTAAATTAATAGGGATATACGACTCTGATTCTTATGGTTGGAAGCTTCAGGTCAGAAACGACAAACACAACCATGAACCTGCTCCATCCGTAGAGACGTATACAATGTGCAGCATAAATTTAAAAATAAACAAAAAATCGGATCAACCCCAATGCAGGTCTTAGAGAACCTGCTACATACTAAAAATTACGTATACTTTACTCGGGAAAACTCTGAAACGAATGTCGTGGAGGAGATTTTCTTTTGTCATAAAAAATCATACACCTGGTGGCGTGCGTTCCCACATGTCCTTATGATCGACGCGACTTACAAGACTAACATGTACAAACTTTCTTTTGTACAGATAGTTGGTGTTACCTCAACACACCATACGTTTTGTATTGCTCACGCGTTCGTGAGTAAAGAAAAAGAGGAAAATTATCATTGGGTTCTAGAACGAGTAAAAGATATGCTAGATAAGTGTATGGAGCCCCGCGTGATAATAACCGACAGAGACCTTGCTCTGATGAATGCATGTCGTAAGGTCTTTCCGCACGCTTCCAGGTATTTATGCAGGTGGCACATAAGCGAAAATATCGCAAAACACTGCAAGGCGAGTTTTTCAGACGGTGACTGGAAAAAGTTTAAGGGTCGTTGGGGGAATTTGTGTGACTCTTCGTCGCCTGAAATTTACGACTACAACTATAACCGCCTGTACCAACAACTTGTCTCAGATAACCGTCAAAGTAAGCGTCATTCAATATCATTATCATTATTTTTGGTAAAATTACGTTTTCGTATGTCATAGTTTTTTTTTTTTATTTCAGGGGTTTTGAATTATGTGACTCAGACTTGGTTAAACCCATACAAAGACATGTTTGTCACAGCCTGGACTAACAGAACGCCTAACTTTGGTCAACGTACAACTAACAGAGTCGAGAGTCAACATTCAAACTTAAAAAGATATCTAAGAACCACTAATAACTCGCTCTCGACACTGGTAGGTTTTGTTGATCAAATGATAGAATTGCAGGAGGTAAACATGAAACATGGGTTTGAAACAAGTTTAATAAAGACAATGGGTCATCATAAAATACCCTTGTTTAATAACTTACGTGGCAAGGTTTCACATAAAGCTCTTGATTTACTACTTGATGAAATAAATAAGATCAAGGTTATGCGTCAAGGTAGTATGTCATGCGGCCACCAGTTGTGGACAAGTTGTGGACAAGTTGTGGCTTGCCATGTGCCTGTCGGATCTCAACATACGAAATACAGGTATCAAATTACTGTAATCAATTCCTTTTTGTTTGTTTTTTACATTTTTTTTGTTGTAAACTGATTATTTTCCTTTCATTTGTATACATACACGATTATCCCGCTTTCTGATATAGACATCTTCTGGACAAAACTTGACACTAAGTACCCGACACTTCTAGAAGACGAAGAAATCGACGTTGCAGCACAAATGGGTCTGGTGACGCAGGAAATAAATTCAAAACCTGAGTCAGTGAAAAAGAGTCTGGTTAAAAAAATACTTTCGCAGGTGTTTCCGTTTAAAAGTGAAAAGAAAACGCCATTGGTTCAGAAGGATATACGCGGACGTCCGACATTGAAGACTCAACAACAAAGGGGGAGTGAATCTAGACAAAGCGCAGTTGTCGACTCACAAGAGAGTAGTTTTCAACTTCCAAGGCATAGTTCTTTCACTCCAGCAATGTCAAACCAGCAAAGACCCGCCCTCCAACGTAGTCGTTCAACGTTTTCTAGAGGGAAAAAAGGACTCGAGACAAGTCAAGTTGACTCGGTAGTTGCCTCGCCAGTGAAACCAGAAGGAATGAACAATCTTAGACGATTTGGTCGTTACATTCCTTCAATGCTTCATTGTTATGTAAGCAACATACAAGATGTTATGCCAGATGGTAATTGTGGATTCAGGTCTTTAGCCGTTGGGTTAGGGTTCGATGAAAATCAATGGGGTTTCGTTCGACAGCAACTGTTACAAGAAGTGGACACCAATAGGGAAGCATACAGATATGTTCTTAACTCCGTTGATGAAAATTTATATGAAGCAATACGTCATAGCATAAACTGGTTTGATATCAAACCTGCACCTGAAGAACATTGGATGCTTATGCCTTATACGGGACTCGTTGTTGCACAAAGATTTGGCGTTATAGTTCCCCTTATCACTCAACAAGGGTGTGTCACGTTTTTCCCGTTATGGTTAGCTCCATCGCCAATACCACAACATAATGTGGTTTGTCTTCTTCATATGCCACAACATTTTGTCAACATAAGGTTGGAAGGGGATTATCCGATTCTAACTCTAAGTGCGGTCTGGAAACGTTACCGAAATGATGCGGCCGGTGCGTGGGAGCTGATTTATCAAGAACGAATCCAACGGTATAGATCGATTATAGAAGCAAACAAAGAAGTATATTATCACCACGAAACTCTGTAACTTTGTATATTTATTGAATATAATTAGATTACATTACATTTATATATAATATCATTATATATAATATAAATTATATATAATAAATATTAAATATAATATAATTATATAAAACAAAATAATATAATAAAAGATAATATAATTATATATATTACATTTAATATAATATCATTACATATAATATAAATTATATATAATAAATATTAAATATAATATAATTATATAAAACAAAATAAAAGATAATATAATTATACTTAATATAATCAATTATATTACATTTAAATATAATTATATATATTACATTTAATATAATATCATTATATATAATATAAATTAAAAATTAAAAAAAAATAAAGCTAAACGCCACGTAGAGGCGCGATCGTCTCCTGAAGAGATGGAGATTGCTGGTGACGATGTGGGACAGCCGCATGTTGATGATCTAGATGTCGAGCATGACGAGCTTATGGACCATCCCTGGTTGGCATTTCCTCAGGGGACGAGCGCGCGTAAGAGGCGCGATCGTCTCCTGAAGAAGGAGATGGGCAACCAGAAGGCGATTGACTACGACCTGCTGGCCGAGCTTGGCCAGCAGGAGAGGATGACGGCGATCATTGGCGAGGACACGCCATGGTCTCGTCTTTTTGAGATGACGTATGCTCCACAGTACCGACTTATTACTGTGGAGTTTCTTTCGACATTTAGGTACAGGCCTCAGGCTCCTGATTTCCAGCCACAGCCGGGTCAGGCCCAGCCGGCAGAGGTTTCCTTTAGACTCTGCGGGGCCCCGTACCATTTGTCTTTAGCCGAGTTTGGGAGCGTACTCGGTTTGTACACCGAGGAGGAGACTCAGATGCCTATCTACACGACGGCTATTCATACAGCTGACGACGCCGTCGTCAGTGCTTGGTGGCCTCGGATAGGCGACGACGCCTTTGACCGCAGCGCCCGGGTCACGCGTATTCGTGACCCGCTCATTCGGTATTTGCACCGGTGCATTGCCTCGTCTGTTACAGGACGTGGCATGAGCCAGGAGTGGTGCACTTCACAGGATTTATTTTTTTTGTATTGTATATTGAGTGGGAGACCGTGCAACCTTGCACGTTGTCTCGCCGAGTACTTTAGCACGTATTACCACCGCCAGGAGAGGGGGCTGATCTTCGGGGGGTGTATGTGACACGTATTGCTCGTTTTAACGGGCTTATGGATATGGAGCCTGCCGGTATGGAGGCCTTTCATCCAGTTCGTTTAGATCGACGGACAGTGCTTGGCATGCGTATCGCGCAGACATTCCCATGGGTCGGGCTTCGATTTTCGCTTCAGAGGGGGGTCATTTGGCAGCCGGGGCCAAATGATCTCCATTACAGAGACGAGGACCCTATGCCTGTGTTCCCACAGCCGCAGCCACAGCCACAGCCACAGCAGCCGCCACCGCCGCCGCCACCGCCGCCGCCACATGGCGAGGGGAGCCGCATCAGGATGTGCCACATCAGCATCCTGAGTGCATATACAGAGCGGTGCGGCTTCCCGCTCGTGTCGAGGCTATGATACAGGGGATAGCTGATTCGACGCAGCAGCTCATCAAGCAGCATGAGCACATGCAGCAGCAGCAGCTCGAGCTCACGCAGCAGTTGTTGCAGATACAGCAGCAGTAGACGCAGATCCTACAACAGCAGTCTGATCAGACGCGACGACTGGATCGGTTGGAGGATCTGATCTCGTGGCATGTGCATGTCGAGCTTAGGCATGCAGAAGGTGAGGGTATTCAGCTTCCTGCAGTTCCTCGGCCACGAGATATCCTCCTCCACCTCCACCTCCACCTTAGTATTTTCAGTCATATTTGTATTTGTTAAACAGACACTTGTATTCATGTTTATAGTTTGTATATATTTGGTTGTTTTGGTTGATGATGCGTGCATATATCTGGTTGTTTTAGTTAGTGATGCGTGTTTATTAGTTAAATATGCTTTGTTGGTGATACGTGTTTATTATTATATGTTTTCTTGTTGATGCGTGTTTATTATTTAAGTATGTTTTGGTTGGTGATGCATTATTTATCGTATTATTCTGTAACATCAGTATGCTTAAACAAAGAACGTCATTCATATATAAATTATTTAATATATTTAAATTTTAATTAAATCTAAAAAGTAAAAACATTTTTAGCTTTCAAAACTAAATGTTTTAAAAAACAATTAAAAAATAAACGAACTGAGAGACCGTAAAAAATAAAAAACAAGTTTTAAACAAAAAAATATTAGATTTTTACAAACAAAAAAACATGCGTTTAAAAAAATAACTAAACTTTTACGTACGAGAGATACGTCGTCGTAAAATAAAAATGCTACGAGAGATACGTCGCAAAATACGCAAAATATAAAAATAGTTTTTAACAAAAAAACTATATTTTTACACCTCAAAAATCATACCCAAACCCCCCAAACCCCCCAAATCACCCTCAAACGACCCAAGATGTTGCGCGTTTGTTTTTTTTAGACCCATACGCCCCGTAGTGGTCACTACGGGTCGTATAGGTCCTGAAAAAGCTGACAAAAGAATTCTGTCGTTTAAGGTTGTCAGTCTGTGGCTCAAACGCCCCGTAGTGGCCACTACGGGGCGTATGGGTGGCGGCGGGGTGTTGAATTAAAATCCTGGGGTGTGTAGATAACCCTTCTCAATGTTTAATACTCAAACTTCTAAATTTTCTCAAGTACTGTGGTACCTACTTTTAGTAAGCTTGTAGAGTTGATGATCGTTAAATTTAGGTTTAGCTTTCTTAAAGTACCCATGTATTTAAAGATAAAATTAAATCAATTAAATATCATTTTATTATGGGTTTTTGGGTCACCTAACTCCGCTTAAGCTCCCCTATTCCTAGCCGCCCATCTCTTTTTTAACGACTAAATTTTAGGATCACTGACAGATTAATAGAGTTTAATCGTGGCATCAGTAGTACCACCCAATCAGACGATTATATCCACCAGCAAGTTACCAATACTTGAGGAAACTCAATAATTTGAGAAAACCTCATTGTAAGATTCTACTCAGGACTATTTGGTTATTAAGTTTTTTCCCCGACACACAACAATCACCACTGTCCATTGACGAGTCTCAACACCAATTATGACAAGTAACACCGGAGACCAGACATCATTGATTTAAGCACCTGCCCTTCTTTTTTTGGTCATTCATATTCAATCTTATTCACTTCGTAGACTATATTACAAATCAATAATATTATCATCCAAGTAATTTTGAAAGTGTAAGTACAAAAAGACATCTCATGTTTGCTGAAAAGAGGCTTCATTAGCTTTTTATGTGTTAATAATATCCTTCACATCTCATTTTCGTCTCAAAATTTTTCTTTTAATATATGTAAACTGTTTGGTTATTTTTCATCTCTACTCTAATCTTTTATCTCCCATTCAATTTCTAAACATCTTAATTACTTGTGTGTCTATAAGAGAAAGGAAATATAATAATAAAATAATTATTTGTGAGTGATGACGTAGGTGAATATCGCAACATATTAAAGTAGCCAGATGGCAGGATCGCAAAACCGACCTAGCCGAGTGACAAAATGGCACGATGGCAAAACGGACGAAATTAAAGTCAACTTACCGGATACCAATAAAGATAAAGGTGAGAGGACATTTAATGAAAGCTAAGCCTTTAGACCAAGGGTTAAGAAGCAGATCTCAAGGCATCAGAGTACAAGAGGTGACATAAGTCAGCTCTTGTACAGAAATAGCAAAAAGGAGTGTACACGAGGGGGACGCCCAGAAAGCAAGGGGCTTGAACCCCAGAAGAGGAAACCATCCATTCTACACAACCCAGAATCCCAGGTACCCAAGTAGTATAAGTTGAGCACTTGAGGAGCTCATTCAGGTATCTCATTTCTCATTCTCATACTCACACTTCCTTTCCCTGATTTCACTCTCCGATCAAAGACTTATTCTCACGCCGGAGTCCAATCGCAGGAGGCCTCCTCCTGCGGTAAGGCTAACGGCTTCTGTTGTTGCAGGATCGCAAGGATTACCTCGGAAGGCAAGATCGGAGGGAGTTCAGGATCCGTTACTTCAACATTGGCGCCCACCGTGGGGCCCGAAACTCAAAAATACACGCTGAGCAGAAAGGTCCCAAGTAACTCTGATATATAGAGAGATCTGCAATTTGCCCATCGTGGAACTGCACTCTAGTTGCCAGGATAGCAGGTTTGCTGTACTATATTTGTTGCAATAGTTTTAAAGATCTGATGATCTATTTAAATCTTAATATTCTCTTGCTTACATAACTATATGATACACACATATATATATATACATATAAAGTACTTACTCTTCAAATTTTACATTCTTCTCTTCTAAATATTTGTAAAAGAAACAAAGAAGAAGTAAGTAATAATTTACTTTTATGTTATTATGTTTATGCACAGCTAATTTGACAAAAACTTCATATAGGTTACGTCATTAATCATATCGAAGTTAACATCTCTTAGCTTTTTAGACATTTTTTTTACCTATAATGGTGATAGAGAATATAACTAGCCGTTCTGCTAAATGTTGCATAATAAAAAATCTACAAAGTTATAGATGAAAACACTACAAAATCATTGTTGGGAACCTTACATAAAGTTCTTACATACTACTGTGATGAATCTTTCTAATTTCATACAACTTATTGTCTTATCTTTGCTTTTTAAAGACTTTGACTTTATTATCCATTAAGCAAAAAGTCAACAAAGAAAGCAACAAGCTAGCCTTTGCAAAATAAAAAAAAAAAAAAACTTTACAAACCTGCTAAATGCCTTTTTTCTAACAGCCTATAACACAAGACTTCTTATAACTATAAGATGCCTTCTCAAGTCTAAGAACACTTTTCAGATCAGCTATTTATTTTTTCTAGACATTTCTACAACATAAATAAAATTACTTTCTCTGACATTCTGCTATATAATGTTTCTGACATTCTGCCATACACTTACTTTATACTTTTCCTGACATTATGCTAAATACTAAACTTTTGCAAACTTTTTATGTCAAGTCTAACTATTAACCAATAGATAAATGCAATTACCTTTTTTTTAGTATAATAGTAATACTAACTAATAGAGTTTACTTTAAGGCATGATAGAAGGGTTAATCTTTTAGCAAGGATGAGTTATTTTTTCTGACTAAAATGCTCTTCTTATTTCCACACAACCTAAGTTGCCCTGTCGATCTGGTATCCAAGGCAAGACAATGAGGTTGTAACAATCCATTTGTCATGACAAAAAGGAATATAATCATTATTAACATAGGTAGTATATAACCAAAAATCAGCTCAATAGAAAAGTTTGCAAACACTTTTCACTTATATATTTAAAAAAAAAAATTTATCCCAACAAGCATTTCTTGTCTTGCTTTGACTCGATTTGTCAATAAACTTGTTTCATTTTAGCAAGCATTCTGTTTATAGCTTTAGACATACATACATTATGCTAAAACCAATTTATAAATTTATATGCTAGTTTGCCAAATAATATATCTCATCTCATACGGATAAAGATAAAATACTTCAAAAATATAACAATAAAAAAAAGAGAGGAAGAAAAATGAGAAAAGAAATCTAATTTTACATGCTTTCTTGACAATTCTCATGGTTATGAATATCAACTCAGCAAGGATATTATCAGATCAACATTATTAGCAGAGATGTTTTTCATTCAAGTTCGACTTTTCAACAAAGATTTTTGACATCTTACCTCACCAAGTATTCAGTTAGGTTGTGTGTCATATAATAAACTACTAATTACCTTGGTTCGCCAAAGTGATGACGTGAGAAGGAATCTCGAAAATTAGTAAGATGGTAAAACAGCAAAATCGCACGACCATCTTTGTGCGAAAGCGATACGGCAACATCGCCAGTCAATAAAACTATTGATACAGGGAATTGACTCACCTGGTATCAATAAGGACAATGATATGTGTCATAATAAACTACTAATTACCTTGGTTCGCTAAAGTGATGACGTGAGAAGGAATCTCGAAAATTAGTAAGATGGTAAAACAGCAAAATCACACGACCATCTTTGTGCAAAAGCGATACGGCAACATAGCCAGTCAATAAAACTATTGATACAGGTAATTGACTCACCTGGTATCATTAAGGACAATGATATGTGTCATAATAAACTACTAATTACCTTGGTTCGCTAAAGTGATGACGTGAGAAGGAATCTCGAAAATTAGTAAGATGGTAAAACATCAAAATCGCACGACCATCTTTGTGCGAAAGCGATACGGCAACATCGCCAGTCAATAAAACTATTGATACAGGGAATTGACTCTCCTGGTATCAATAAGGACAACGATGAAAAGATAATAGCAGTACGCTATTCTTTGTCTCCTCATTGGTTGAAGACAAAGGCAAAAAAAAAAAATCCTGGAAAAGTATCTTACATCATCACAAACGCAAGAAAATATGAATGTGAGAAGCTGAAATCACCTTATATAGCTAAGGATGAATCATCCTTCTTACTTTGAAACGTGACATTTCTTGGTCACAACCCAAGTTATTTTTTTAGCCTAGACTCCTATAAAAAATGAGGCTAATCAAAGCCACCTTGCCTTGAAAGTGCCATGATAAGAAACAAGTTTTCATCAATTCAAAGAAACTTAAGTCACGTTACTTGGTAGAACACCGAAGTCACGTTGTTTAGCAAGACACCAAAGTCACCTTGATGGAATACCTGGTCACCTCGTCGGAAGGCAGGGTCATATTGTCAGAAGGGAATGTCATCTTGTCATAAATTAACTATGATTATTTTATGTCACACCCTTGTCGTTGCGTAAGCGTACCGTGTGACTTTCAAGGTTTCATGGTCATTGTTTACAACAAAACACACATATGTTTCTATATTACAGAGAAATTTTACAACTACATTAGTCCAAACCTAATGTAACAACAGCTATAACTGAGTTTGACGTGTATACTATACTATGTTTCACTCTGTTGAGTCTAATTCTCATAGACTCTACTAAATGTCTCCAATGATTGAGCTCCCAGCTCCACCCCCGTATCATTAGGCATCTGAGAAAACATTATTTTAAACAATCAGCATGTTGCTGGTGAGTTCACAAGTTTTAAAATGTCAAAATGTATGCAATGTATCCAAACAAATCAAATGTTTTCTTAAAAAGAGTTAAATAAGATTTATGTCCCAAACTGGGTGTAAAACATTGGTATCCAGTGCGAACATTGTTCCTTCCAACAATGTCGTGTATTAGTTCCCGACCAACTGTCCAATTATAACTCCTGGGCTCCCGTAACCGAGCTGACGAGTTCAGTGTTTGCCCCTTCCCAATGTCCTTGTCGCAAGACATTGTGTGTTTAGCCTTATTGAGCGCCCGCTCGACATCCAGTCGTGGTTTTAGCTACGAACCACGGGCGAGGATTGTCAATCACAAATAGAATCTATTCTCAATAATCACGCCCCCCCCCCCACGGTTAACGGTTACAGAATAGGGGACTTAGCGACAAATGTGTAACCCGTGAAATAATGACAAGTTTGGTCATATGTTTCGCCCCACTGTCATGTGTTTCAACCAAATGTTTTACAACGCTTTCGTTTTCGTGTTTCACAAAATGTTTCAAAAGTGTTTCAGCGTTTCACATGATGCAAATAAGTTTTCATGTTTCACAAAATGTAGCGAAAGCGTTTCAGAGTTTCACCTGATCTAATCAGGTTTCATGTTTCACAAAATGTATCAAAAGAGTTTCAGAGTTCCACCTGATCTAATCAGGTTTCATGTTTCACAAAATGTATCAAAAGAGTTTCAGAGTTCCACCTGATCAACTCAGGTATCATGTTTCACCAAATGTATCAAAATCGTTTCAAAGCTTCACAATAATCAAGATATTTCAAATGAGTTTTTATGTTTTCTTATTCCCCGAGTTCAAAAGCCAAATACAGAAAAGGGGTTCGTGAACTCACCTGAGTTGATTCAAATCAATAGCAATGCACAACATTCGTATCACTAGTTCTTCAACTCTAAACCTGTGTGTCATTAGAGTTCTATGAGTTACTTAAGCTTAATCCGACTCTCAGAACTTTCCTTGACGTTCAACGCCAAGGACATTACAGCTCAAGTCATCAATCTTATCTAAAATGTTTAATCAGTTTCCTTAGTTTAACATCTCAATGGATTCCAGGTTTAGAAATAGTTAATCCTTGTCATTGATCATTCCAAAGAATGGTCAGGACAATCACAACCATTGTTATAATCAAATGGTTAAAACCATTATGATCTATGATATGGTTTCATGAAAATCGGACATTATAACGGATCAAAACAAAGATTTCACCGTTAACCTGTCAAGTTCTTGATTTCTAACTATTCCTAGCCATCATCTAGGCAATAATCAACAACAATAACCATGATATCACTGTTAAAATCTAGATCTAATTCATATTTTATCAAACTAATAGAAGAGGTCGAATCGTTACCTTTTAGAACGGATTGCTCGGATGAAAACGATGATCAGGAGTTGTAGAAACGTTCCCTAACTTGATCCGGATGTTTAAATGGCTTCAAAACTGAGATTTGGGGGTAAAAGTTTGAGTTTAGGCGTCTGGAAGTCGAGTTGATCGACCAAAAATGAAATCTAATCAAGAAAATCAGATTTTTATGCGTTCTGGTCCGTCGCGTACCGCGGAGGATTTCCTTCGCGTACCTCCACCGCCTTAGTTAGTTTTCAATTTTGTTTTCGCGATTCCGGGAGCATACGAACTCCGTTTTACGCGCCGTTTTCGCCCACGTTCACGATTTTTCTAGCTCTTTCCAATCATTATAATTTCAAGACCTGAAAAGTTCAAAATATATGATCTCTTATTTAACGCTATATTCGAATCAGTGTATCTTGAAATCGGAGCCTCGTTTCGAAATTTCGCTTACACTCATTTTCTTTATTTTCGAGTTATGATTCTAACCTGGAAGTTGTATCGAGGGTTCAACCTTTGCGATGATTTCAAATGGCCCTATGTATCGAGGGTTCAATTTGCCACGTTTTCCGAATCTTACAACTCCTTTCCAAGGTGAGACCTTCAACATGATGCGGTCTCCAACTTGGAAAGACAATGGTTTGCGTCTCACATCAGCGTAGCTTTTCTGACGATCTTGTACAGCTCGTAGTCTGTCTCGAATTTTGAAGATTTTATCTGTCGTTTCCTGAATGATTTCTGGCCCCGTGAGTTGACTTTCACCAACCTCGGTCCAGCATATAGGGGATCGGCATTTACGACCGTACAACGCTTCGAATGGTGCTGCCTTGATGCTCGTGTGATAGCTATTGTTGTATGAGAATTCGATCAAAGGCAGGTGTGTATCCCAACTGCTTCCAAAATCAATCACACATGCTCGAAGCATGTCTTCCAGGGTTTGGATAGTCATTTCGCTTTGACCATCTGTTTGAGGATGATATGCTGTACTCATATCCAAACGAGTACCCAATGCATCATGTAGGGTCTGCCATACCCATGAGGTGAATTTGTTGTCTCGATCTGAAATGATGGAGGTCGGAACTCCATGTCGGGAAACTACTTCCTTGATGTAAAGCCTCGTGAGTTTATCCATCTTATCTGTTTCCTTCGTAGGCAAGAAATGCGCAGACTTTGTGAGACGATCGACTATTACCCAGATAGTGTCATTGCCGCTAGAAGTTCTGGGTAGTTTCGTGACAAAGTCCATTGTAATCTGATCCCACTTCCATTGTGGAATCTCTGGTTGTTGCAACAACCCTGATGGTTTTGATTCTCAGCTTTAACCTTAGAACATGTTAGACATTTGCTAACATTCAAAGCGATGTCAGCCTTCATGTTGGGCCACCAATACAGTTCTTTGAGGTCATGATACATTTTATCAGAGCCAGAGCGTACAGAGTATCGAGATTTGTGAGCTTCATCCATTAATAAGCTCCTTAGGTTCCCAAAGTTTGGTACCCAGACTCTATTTGCAAAGTAACAAGTTCCATCAGTCTTGACCTCAAATTTCTTATCCAAACCTCGCAAAGATTCATTTTTTTTTTTTCAAATTTTCTTTCTTAAGAGCTTCAAGTTGGGCATTTTGAATTTGAGCAGTAAGACTTGTTTGAATAATCATTCCCAAAGCTCGCACTGGTAATGTCTTGGTTCGCTCTTTCCTGCTCAAAGCATCTGCAACAACATTTGCCTTGCCAGGATGGTAGCGAATATTGCAATCATAATCATTGAGTAATTCAATCCAACAACGTTGTCTCATATTCAAGTCTTTTTGATCGAAGATATGCTGGAGACTTTTATGGTTAGTGTAAATAGTATACTTTGTACCATAAAGGTAGTGTATCCATATTTTGAGTGCGAACACTACAGCTCCTAGTTCCAAATCATGCGTAGTGTAGTTCTCCTCATGTGTTTTGAGCTGTCGGGATGCGTATGCAATGACTTTGTCTTTCTGCATTAGCACACAACCCAAGCCTTGATGTGATGCATCACAGTACACTACGAGATCCTCTGTTCCTTCAGGTAGTGATAAAATAGGTGCACTACATAGTTTTTGCTTTAACAATTGAAATGATGTCTCTTGCTTGTTGCTCCATTCAAATTTCTTACCCTTTTGTGTCAGTGTAGTCAGTGGTAAAGCTATCTTGGAGAAACCTTCAATGAATCTTCTATAATATCCTGCTAAGCCGAGAAATTGACGTACTTCCGTCGGGGTCTTGGGTGCATTCCAATTCTTGATAGCTTCAATCTTGGCAGGATCAACATGTATTCCTTTTCGATTAATTACATGCCCAAGGAATTGTACTTCTCTCATCCAAAATTCACATTTGGAAAACTTGGCATACAGTTTTTCATTTCTTAGCAACTCCAGAATAAGCCTGAGGTGCTGCTCATGATCTTCTTTAGTCTTGGAATAAATGAGTATATCATCGATGAACACAATGACAAATTTGTCCTAGTACGGTTTACAGACCCTATTCATAAGGTCCATAAAAATTGCCGGGGCATTCGTCAATCCAAACGGCATAACCAAAAACTCATAATGGCCATACCGGGTTCTAAAGGCAGTGACTGGAACATTTTCGTCCTTGACCATTAGCTGGTGGTATCCTGAACGCAGGTCGATCTTTGAATAGAAACTGGAACCTTGCAGCTGGTCGAATAAATCATCTATCCTTGGTAGCGGATACCGATTCTTGACTGTCAGCTTGTTCAATTCTCGGTAGTCGATGCACATTCTAAAGGTTCCATCTTTCTTCTTCACGAACAAGACAGGTGCTCCCCACGGTGAGAAGCTTGATCTTATGAAACCTTTGTCCAGTAACTTTTGTAGTTGGTTAGATAGCTCCTGCATCTCTGATGGGGCTAATCTGTACGGCGATCGAGCTATTGGTGCTGCGCCAGGCACCAAGTCAATTTGAAATTCGACTTGCCTGTTAGGTGGTAGTCCAGGCAAATCCTCAGGGAATACTTCTGGATACTCTCGTACAATCGGTATATCTTCTAGTCGCTTCTCTTTTGACTTCCTTTCCAGGACGTGAGCTAATATTGCTTGACATCCCTTGAGTAGGTACTTGCGGACTTTCATACAAGTGATGATTTGTAACGCCTTTCCGCTCTTTTCATCATTAATTGAGAGAGTCTCCCCACTTGGGAGTGGAATACGAACCACCTTTTGACAACATACAATTTCTGCATGATTTTCAGACAACCAGTCCATTCCGACAACCACGTCAAAACTTCCTAGATTCATCGATAAAAGATCTATAGCAAAAACAAAATCTCCTAGCTGTAACGTACACCCTTGAATTATCTCACTAGTTTCAATCAACTTTCCGTTGGCTAGTTCTATTGTGTATTTATCGTGTAGAGCAGTTGGATTAGCTCCAATTAACATGCTAAATTCAGTTGACATAAAGCTCTTATGTTCCCTTGTATCAAATATAACATAAGCATAATGATTATTGACAAACAACGTACCCGTCACGAGGTTTGGATCTCTTTTGGCTTATCCAGCTACAATAACAAATGCCCTGCCCCGAGCATTGTTGTCACCTTGATTTGCTAGTTTTGGTCAGTTCCTCCTGAAGCGACCTACTACTCCGTATTCAATACAAATCCTATTATCCCTGTTGTTATCTGTTACCGATGTAGGTACAGGGGCTCGACCACTCCTTCCTAGATGTCCCTTTCTTCCACATCTGTACTAGCAGCCATTCTAGGGTTATTTAGCAGTGTTGCTCGGGTTCTCCTGCATTCTAGACTCTCCACCACCGCCAGAGTCTGTCTTAGTGTCTCTTTGTAGTTGTGCAACTATGTTTGTAATTGTAGCTTTGATCTGGTCAACCACAATCTTGGCTATGTCAGCTGAACTGAGTGTTATTCCGTCAGAGGTTAAGTCGGGACTATACTCATTGTTTTTCAACTTCTTTTGTGACCTTGTTTGTCATTTGGGTGGGATTCTCCTATATAAGGAGTACATCAAAACATGAGTGAGAACGTACACTAGAGAATACATTCTCAGTGTTTGTGCTACTGATTCCTATACTTGGATATCAGGCTTATTTCTAATGTTGTCGTTTAATCAGTCGTGACCGTTAACT
Source organism: Mikania micrantha (assembly GCA_009363875.1). NCBI lineage: Eukaryota > Viridiplantae > Streptophyta > Magnoliopsida > Asterales > Asteraceae > Mikania > Mikania micrantha. The sequence continues at coordinate 22,475,511 of CM018693.1, forward strand.
TTTATCAGGTTTCACCAGGATTCATATGTATTGCAAATTATCGTTATGTATGCATCCATAGCGATAATTTGCCTTACACAATCACCCTAGTTCCTCACAACATAAGTTGCAATCACTTCCTTTTAACCCATGAAAATGAGTACTGCATGTCTTAGAATGAGCCTAAGGCTATAGTCTAGGTCTTAATCAGGTAACCTAGTTCGCTATAACCAATGGCTCTGATACCAATCTGTCACACCCTTGTCGTTGCGGAAGCGTACCGTGTGACTTTCAAGGTTTCATAGTCATTGTTTACAACAAAACACACATATGTTTCTATATTACAGAGAAATTTTACAACTACATTAGTCCAAACCTAATGTAACAACAGCTATAACTGAGTTTGACGTGTATATTGTACTATGTTTCACTCTGTTGAGTCTAATTCTCATAGACTCTACTAAATGTCTCCAATGATTGAGCTCCCAGCTCCACCCCCGTATCATTAGGCATCTGAGAAAACATTATTTTAAACAATCAGCATGTTGCTGGTGAGTTCACAAGTTTTAAAATGTCAAAATGTATGCAATGTATCCAAACAAATCAAATGTTTTCTTAAAAAGAGTTAAATAAGATTTATGTCCCAAACTGGGTGTAAAACATTGGTATTCAGTGCGAACATTGTTCCTTCCAACAATGTCGTGTATTAGTTCCCGACCAACTGTCCAATTATAACTCCTGGGCTCCCGTAACCGAGCTGACGAGTTCAGTGTTTGCCCCTTCCCAATGTCCTTGTCGCAAGACATTGTGTGTTTAGCCTTATTGAGCGCCCGCTCGACATCCAGTCGTGGTTTTAGCTACGAACCACGGGCGAGGATTGTCAATCACAAATAGAATCTATTCTCAATAATCACGCCCCCCCCCCCACGGTTAACGGTTACAGAATAGGGGACTTAGCGACAAATGTGTAACCCGTGAAATAATGACAAGTTTGGTCATATGTTTCGCCCCACTGTCATGTGTTTCAACCAAATGTTTTACAACGCTTTCGTTTTCGTGTTTCACAAAATGTTTCAAAAGTGTTTCAGCGTTTCACATGATGCAAATAAGTTTTCATGTTTCACAAAATGTAGCGAAAGCGTTTCAGAGTTTCACCTGATCTAATCAGGTTTCATGTTTCACAAAATGTATCAAAAGAGTTTCAGAGTTCCACCTGATCTAATCAGGTTTCATGTTTCACAAAATGTATCAAAAGAGTTTCAGAGTTCCACCTGATCAACTCAGGTATCATGTTTCACCAAATGTATCAAAATCGTTTCAAAGCTTCACAATAATCAAGATATTTCAAATGAGTTTTTATGTTTTCTTATTCCCCGAGTTCAAAAGCCAAATACAGAAAAGGGGTTCGTGAACTCACCTGAGTTGATTCAAATCAATAGCAATGCACAACATTCGTATCACTAGTTCTTCAACTCTAAACCTGTGTGTCATTAGAGTTCTATGAGTTACTTAAGCTTAATCCGACTCTCAGAACTTTCCTTGACGTTCAACGCCAAGGACATTACAGCTCAAGTCATCAATCTTATCTAAAATGTTTAATCAGTTTCCTTAGTTTAACATCTCACAACGTGTGTTAACTGAGAACCTATAATGATTTAGGTTCTTATTAACAAACTTATAACTTGTTGGTTTAATCAGGACATTCCCAGATTAACCAAATTAGTATTGTTGTTGATTATATCACCAAAACAATTTCTCAATGGATTCCAGGTTTAGAAATAGTTAATCCTTGTCATTGATCATTCCAAAGAATGGTCAGGACAATCACAACCATTGTTATAATCAAATGGTTAAAACCATTATGATCTATGATATGGTTTTATGAAAATCGGACATTATAACGGATCAAAACAAAGATTTCACCGTTAACCTGTCAAGTTCTTGATTTCTAACTATTCCTAGCCATCATCTAGGCAATAATCAACAACAATAACCATGATATCACTGTTAAAATCTAGATCTAATTCATATTTTATCAAACTAATAGAAGAGGTCGAATCGTTACCCTTTAGAACGGATTGCTCGGATGAAAACGATGATCAGGACTTGTAGAAACGTTCCCTAACTTGATCCGGATGTTTAAATGGCTTCAAAACTGAGATTTGGGGGTAAAAGTTTGAGTTTAGGCGTCTGGAAGTCGAGTTGATCGACCAAAAATGAAATCTGATCAAGAAAATCAGATTTTTATGCGTTCTGGTCCGTTGCGTACCGCGGAGGATTTCCTTCGCGTACCTCCACCGCCTTAGTTAGTTTTCAATTTTGTTTTCGCGATTCCGGGAGCATACGAACTCCGTTTTACGCGCCGTTTTCGCCCACGTTCACGATTTTTCGAGCTCTTTCCAATCATTATAATTTCAAGACCTGAAAAGTTCAAAATATATGATCTCTTATTTAACGCTATATTCGAATCAGTGTATCTTGAAATCGGAGCCTCGTTTCGAAATTTCGCTTACACTCATTTTCTTTATTTTCGAGTTATGATTCTAACCTGGAAGTTGTGAGTTGTCACATTTTACCTATCAGGAACTCCGTTCGTCTCGCCAACAAAACACAACAATCGTTGTACTTAAAACAAAAAAAAAAAGGAATGACACATTGTTTTAAAATATCTCAAAGTTTTATTATTTTCACAAAATCTAGACATAAAATAATGATATGTTTCGAAAAAGAAAAAAAAATGTCATCTCATTTGACGGAAGGAAAGGTTATATCTATTTAGAATAGGCGTGGAACACAAATCACCTTACATTCTTGTTGTACATAATCTCATGTAATCAAGCTTAGCAAGAGTTCTGGACAAAAGGCAAGGAAATCCTTCCTTAGAAAAGCTAAAGACAACCTGATGTACAGAATCTCAAAGTCTTTTAGCTTAGTCACTTAGCCTGACAGAAGGCAAGGTCATCTTTCTTTAAAAAAACTACAGGCAACTTGCTCGCCAAAGACACAAATGATCTTTAATCATTACTAAAGATAGTTACCTCGCCCGAGAGAAGACAAGGTAATATTTCCTTAGAAAAGTTGAAAACAACTTGGTCGCCTAGGCCCAAATCACCTTTAATCCTCATTGAAAGAAAATTCAAGTCATTTGGTTTCGCAAAACTTCAGATCGCCTCGCCTGCCAGACCACAAGGTCATCTTCCCATAGAGCAGTCAAAGACAATGTGGTCGTAAAAGCACGAACACCTCTCACTCTTCTTATCTTAGTAAGAAGTCAAGTCAACTTGCCGGATATGAGGAAATGCGATTTTCCTTATAAGAATTCAACTCATCATATCTTACGAAATTCAAGCCAACACCAATGTCACCTTATCATCATAATTAACAAGTTATATGTTCGGCCATAGATACGCCACCTGTAAGGTATGACATTTACATATTAAAACACATTTTTCACAGGGTAGCTAAACCCTCACATCCTAGCTAAGCATACTAAGATAACAGGGCTAAAGATACTAAGGTAAGGGGTTAATCTCCCAAGTCTCAGCTAAGCATACCCAATGAGATTGGACAAAGGTATTAAAAAAGTGAAACTGGAAAAACCTTTCAGTTCTAACAAAAACTTCCAAATGGTAATGAAGTTTGTCCTAAGATAGCCATATTTGAAAAAATGGCGAAGACGAAAATACTTAGGCTGAACGAAAGAATCAATAACATGCAAACCCAATGTCATCCAACTTGAAAGTACTCCAATATCTCCTTTGGAAAAGTATCATGGTTATCATGCTGGAAAAACACAAACTTCCTTTTCCAAAAGCAAGTTACTTGCACATTTGCATGCAAATAACAAGAAACGCCTTGCTTATAAAACACCAAAGTTACTTATCTGGTAGTAGGAAATACCATCTTTGGTTTGAAAGAGCTCATGCCATGGTGTTTAATGAAAGCTAAAGTCGCCTTAACTAATGAAAATTACCTCGCCATCTCAAAAGAACAAGAATAAAATGCATGTAACTTACATATGCTTTTACATTGGTTTTGGTGAACAATTGTTTGTAACCTTCTATCCTTGGCATTTCCACCAAGTTTTATGAATCAACAATCCTACTCATGGAAACATAACTCCTATCCCATTACCCAATATTGTTAATGACCTCATCACTATCAACATTTTCTCAACAACTTGGAGGTGGGGGATAGCATGATGCCATACCACTAATATCAAATGGCATTATCTGGGATACGAGATACATAAGTTAACACATTATGATACAAAGGGGTAACGATCTCCATGATATCCATGGTACAACATATCACTCATTTAAACATATAATGTTTCATGTACTTCGGCCTTATCTTACTCATGCAATAGTTTGAGCAAACTTATAATAAAGCTTTATGGGGTCCGGCCTTGACCTACCCATGTAAAGTGTGAGCACCTGATACAATATTGCTCCATGGGGTCCGGCCTTGACCTACCCATGTAAAGGTTGAGCACCTGAAACAATATTGCTCCGTGGGATTCGGCCTTGACCTACTCACGTAAAGTAGCGCGCATATAAACAAAATCAAACAACCATAACATTTTCAAGTTATTAGTAAATTCTCTAGACAAAGAGTATGTCTTATCAAAGACAATAACTTCAGGCCGGCGTATAAAACAGTATTGTTAGACAAATGATTTTTTGTCACATCATGAGGTTATTCTTATCGGAGGTTTAAACACCTACGATGGTGTTGCATCATAAATCTATGCTATATCTGAGCAATAATACGAAGCACCTCGACTGATGTTGCATCATGAGGCATAATGTACACTTATCATCGTCAAAAAATCTAAACACCTCATGCCAAGGTATAAATTGAAAACCTTACTACATTTTGAGGTATAATTTGACACCTTCACTTATGAGTCTTCATGAGATGTGTCCTACAACTTGTTTATCTCATAAGCATGCATCACCATAAGACATGACTTCCATTACTGATATGATGACATACCGTGATGTCTAAAGTTCAGTTATTCGTTACTCTAGTCGAGCACCCGGGCATTAACGGCCCTAATATTATGCCCAACTTTGTAACATGTGCACTGATTATGCAGTCCCATTTGGAAACATACTAAGAAATCCTTGAATTCTTATTTGGCCATGTGTCACTAGAGCTGCATTTGTCAAAAATATTTTACTTTGCCTTATTTAGAGACAACCTTATAATAGTAAGGAAAATTCTTGTAGTTCCATTTCTTGCACTCTTGGATCGCTACTTTGATCGTGACTATAAATTTTACTTGATAAGTATCATTTATGATTCACCCAATGTTCACAATGCATATTGCTCGACTACAATGAATCTACCAAGCATGTTGTGGAAAATATTGTCACTACTATAGCTTTCTTGGCCAAACCTTTATGAATGTATTTGGCCTAACCAAACCTACCATGACCAAACCATATCTACGATAACATATACCTCGCTTAAAGCCATGATACCCCACATAAAGCCACACACTACGCATGCTCGTGCGTTATGCGGTCTAGTTCAACCTATTTCGTGCTAAAAGGTAAAGTGTGGTACCTAATGTTACACTGCTAAGCCGATAGTTAGTTGACTCTTTGGAAACGAAAACGACTCTCCTTTGAAAGAAAGACTTCAACTACACATCCACATGGAAACAAGGTTATGGTTCATACCAAGAACTTCTCGCCATGTTTCTTGAATATTTACTTCATTCTTGGCAGCCCTGCCTAAACTAACCCATGAAGCCTCGTCTGGTTCCAACAAGTAGTTTTGCTGATTTCATAAAAGAAACATTGCATGATAACATCCAGATAGCTTCGTCTTAACGAAGCTGCCTTACAAGACTTTACCCAAGGAACTTTAACTTCCGGGTCCCACACAAAAATTCTTACATCAGCTAAGAAGCCTTGTCTGGCCTCACCATGGCAGCTTTGACCGATTTCCCTGGCAGCTTGATCTCGCTATAAAACGTCGCCAGGACTACATACATGTCACGTTGGCTGTCCCCACTCCGAAAACCTTAAAGGTGATTATATACACTCATTTTCCTTAAAATTCCCTATCAGGTAAATATAGTTCAGCATACGATGTGTAAATCAAGTGTTCTCCATCTCGAGAAAAAGTTAAAGGCAATAAGGCTGTCACACGTGACTTAACAACTCAAGAAAACTACATTGCTCCATGACACTGATGCGTCACCTAGTCAAACTCTCCTTTGTCACAGTTGGCACAAAAATCACACATGAATCAAGACCCTCTACTTATGTGGGGAAGCACCAAAATGCAGATCACCATCTTCAAATACATAATATTATAAATGGTTTGGAGAAGTTGCTTTCTACACTTTAAATCTTGGTACCCCTAAATACGGGTAACTAAAACTCCTCCACGTCTCGTTGACCATTCATTTAAACTATGAAATGGTTTAATAGTCTGAACAAAGTTCTCCTAGTAACATAGTTATCAAACTGGCAATGCAAGAAAGGCAAAATCGTTGAGCAAAGTGACATCATTGTAAAATATCAAAAGCAAGGCTCATCAAGGTACATACCCTCAAAATCATTGCAAATAAGAACAAACACGAAACGGGAATATATTAAATTCAAATCATAGATTATGGAAAACTGTATATCATACAATATTATTAAATTCCACCTCTTGGTTCTCTACTAGAATGCGCTTGCCAATCCAAAATAAGAACCTTGAGAAAAGGTTTAACAACACCAAATGAGCCTACTTTCACATCATAATCTTCAAATATGAAATATGTGTCAAAGTTTGTGCTAACTACTTAAAGCATCTGGCTAGCATCGAGACTAGAGTGTTTGGCCTTGATCTTTATTAAGATTGAGACAAAATTAGCATCAATATATTTCTTTGGCCTAGCCAAATATCAAGCTTTATACTATAATACTTTACAAGTAATCTGCAATGATTGAGTGCACTTAACTTTCTAATCAGAACCACACGTGCTCGTTTGAAATGTGTTTATTCTTCAAATAGATTACTAAATTGCTTACATGGTTTAGTGAACACTGATCAAACGCTCCAACATGAATGCTTAGTGATTGAATCGTGTCACCATCCTAGATGTTTGGTTGGTAACAAATGGAAGATCAATGACATTGACTCTATTAAAGGTTATATGATATAAGGACACCTAAAGTTTTTTACATCGCTGGTTTAGCCTGTCAAAACGAATTCTTATTGTCCCTGATGTATAACTATCACGCTTACAGTCTGGAAAGTCTTAATATGTAGGATCTAGTGCAACTCTCACTCACTAGTGATCCTTAATTGTAACAAGATTTAAAGCAAAAGCGGATTTGCCAGCTTTAGTCTTAAAGCAAAGAAGTCTAACTAAATGACGCAATCTTGCATTAAATCAAGAGAGGTGCCTCTACCACCAAGTCTTGACGTCTGGCCATTTCTACCAAACTGATGGAAGGAACAAGCAATCCGGGAGGATCTACGGTTCCAAATCATTCCCCGAGTTTGTCTCTGATCATTAACCATATGATCGAACTAACGCAAGAGGGTGTCCGGGAAAACTTTCCTTGTTTGCAAGAATTGATAACCAAATATGTTCGGGACGAATGCCTCGTTTGCAGTCGGTAAGCAATGAAACATCATTATCTTTCCCCATTTCCAACAATCCTTTAGAGCCTACAATGGCCACACCAACTTTGCCATTTGAAACGCCTCATTCGTTCATCCAGTACAGTTCTGAAATGTTAAATTAGATATACCGACCGAGCCGATGCTGGGATCGGGAAACATGAATATGATGCCAAAACCAATACCCTGTTGTACATGATTTCCCCTTTCTGGCCAAATACCAATATTTCCTATAAACCAAACCCAGTCAACTGTGCTTTTGATGGGCAGAGGAACTATCTGGCCAAACTACAACACCAGTGACCAAAATGTTATGCCCATACCTCCATACCAACCTGATTGAAGAAGACGCATGTTTGCAATTAGAAAGTGAAAAATTGAAAAACCGCCCAAGGAGAAATATAGGGCTGACAGTTTTCTTTTTTCGCTTAAATGAAATTTGATGGGAGCCATCAATCCCCGAGTTAAATCGCCGCATATGGCAGGAGCGGGAACCAAGAAATACTAATAAAATGTTACAGAGCATACAAAATATCTAGCGGACGTCAGTATTTTCTCAGCCACAAAATAGCACGATAGACAGACCGCCCAACTTAAAGTTGACCGGCCTGTCTGGGGGGCTGATGACGTAGGTGAATATCGTAACATATTAAAGCAGCCAGATGGCAGGATCGCAAAACCGACCTAGCCGAGTGACAAAATGGCACGATGGCAAAACGGACGAAATCAAAGTCAACTTACCGGATACCAAAAAAGATAAAGGTGAGAGGACATTTAATGAAAGCTAAGCCTTTAGACCAAGGGTTAAGAAGCAGGTCTCAAGGCATCAGAGTACAAGAGGTGACATAAGTCAGCTCTTGTACATAAATAGCAAAAAGGAGTGTACACGAGGGGGACGCCCAGAAAGCAAGGGGCTTGAACCCCAAAAGAGGAAACCATCCATTCTACACAACCCAGAATCTCAGGTACCCAAGTAGTATAAGTATAGCACTTGGGGACCTCATTCAGGTATCTCATTTCTGATTCTCATACTCACACTTCCTTTCCCTGATTTCACTCTCCGATCAAAGACTTATTCTCACGCCGGAGTCCAATCGCAGGAGGCCTCCTCCTGCGGTAAGGCTAACGGCTTCTGTTGTTGCAGGATCGCAAGGATTACCCCGGAAGGCAAGATCGGAGGGAATTCAGGATCCGTTACTTCAACAGTGAGAGAAATAGAAACAAAGATTGAGAAGGAGATGTGATAAGTTAAACAAAATTAGTCATAATTTTTTTAAAAATAATACGTAGTTAAATTATAGATATGTTGATAAAGATTGAGATATGAATGTCTTGAATAGCTAACCGATTAGCTTTTTCTATTCTTTGAAGGTTTGGTTATTCTCACGCTAGTTTTTTTGTTATTTAAACACTGCAAACCAAATATGTCTTGTATATATCAATACAACATGTATATGAACTATTGACACACATTTGAGCCCAACAACCTTATTCAACTGACACCATGCTATGTTTGAGTTTTTTTAACTTAGCAAACCTTTTTTGTAATATGTCATGCTATATGTGTAGTATAGCATTATATGACCCATGTAACAAAAAAGTTATACGCATAGCATAATGTTATGCGTCACACGTAATTTATTTATTTTTAACTAAAAATCTTTATTTTTTTAAATCTGAGGCATTGTTATATAAAGTGCTATTTATATGACATGTCTAGCTATTTTTTAATTAAAATATTTATTCAAATAACAGATATAATTTTTAACAAAAAATATGATAGTTAAGAATATTAATTAATAACTTTTAACACTTTGAACATTTAAAATATATATATATATATATGATTTTGTACCAAGCTTTTTCACTTTTTTTTAAAGAATTTAAAACAGATTGTGAGTGGATAACTTTTTTAAAAAGCTCTACTAGCAATGCTACTCTAGGCCTAATATTAATCAAAGGGGACAGTGTGATCGCTACTATACCGGCACCAAATCGATACCGGTACTGTACCGTACCGAATCGATCAGCACGATATCGTTTCAGTGTCGGTGTTTGATACAAAATTATCAACTTGAAATGGCATTGGTATCATACCGGTACCGAACCTAATTTATGGAATAGTGGATACCAGATAGACGGATATCATAGTGAATTTATCGGTTCGGTATTGTTTTGATACAATACCAGTTCGGTTTCGGTACTCGGTACCAAATGCTCATCCATAGTACAAGATATTATAATGTGAAATTGGATTTCCCTTTTTCTTGCATATATATATTTTATTTATTAAAGTTTTACTGTACTTTTTTATTTAATAACCATTATATTATTATCATTGTAGTTATTGGAAAAACATTAAACAACAACTGGAATTTAATTTTAAACTTTAAATCAACGGTTACGGAATGGAATGTCAATGTCATGGACACGTTTTTTATTCCCCTAAGATCCTGGAAGTGGACGAGGCATCTAGTAGAAGACTAGAAGGTGACAAGAGCAGGGGCGGCCCAACCGTTTTGGTGGCCCTAAGCGAAGTAGAAAACTGAGGCCCTATATTTAGTTATGTTAAAAAAAAAACCATCCTCCTTTGCCCGGACAATGACAATAACAAACTAAAAAGTATATAGTTGGCAGAGTCACATAATAACCTATTAACAAAATAGTCAATGGCCAAGGCACTAAGCAACAAGCAATAAGCTAACGTAAGCAACAATCAACAAGCTGCAACCTATCGACCTTAAGCAACAACCAACAAGCAGTCAACAACTCAACAAACCAAATTCAAATTGAATCAGATTGATTAAAAATCTAAAGTTTTAAAGGTACCTGAATTAGTCAATCCTGATAAAGTGATAGGCGAAACAGAGATTATACCCTTCAACTCAACAAGCTGAAACCCTTCATCCTGATAAAGATACCTGAATCGGTGAATCCTAAATCGGCTCTATTTATCGTTCCTCTATGGGTTGATACAATAATATTTTCTCTTCTAAAACTATTTGTTGCAATCATCAAATCAAACGAGCCTAACCATAACATTGAGGCTTTTGAAACAAAGAAGCTTGAACAAGCTTGTAAGGTTACATCTTATTAGCCCAACTAGCCAACCACTGCTATCATCGTCTTCAACAATACCGTTTTTCCTCTTCATATTTGACCTATTCGAGTACCACCACCATTGCACAAACCCTAACAACAAACTACTGCAACTAGCTACAGATGTCGCTAGGAATAGAGCCAGAGAGATTAATACCGGACAAATCCAGGTTTCGTAAGCTCTCACAGAGCTGTAAATCCGACGGAATTGATCCGGTGAGTCCAAAATCACGATGCGAAAAGAAATACACGTTAAGATCTCTGATCGTGGATCATCGTTCGATTTCTTTCCCTGGTTGCTAGATTCGACGATTCCCCTTCCCCCTTCGGCCGGTTCCCGGACTTCCCGCGTCCCCTTTTTTTAAGATTGGGCGATTCCCGAATTCACGTTTAGGACTTTAAGGGGCTTGGGCAATGCGGCCCACTAGATTAATTTCCAGGATTGTGCGTTTACGAGGCCCAAATCACAAATACATATATTAAAAAAATAAAAACTGGGGGCCCTATTTTTTGGGAGGCCCCAAGCCCTAGCTTGGCCCACTTATACTATTGGGCCGGCCCTGGACAAGAGGTTTGAAAGGTTTAGTGGCGTTTTATGAAGGGTTCTGAAGAGTGAATATTCGTCAAAGATAGAAATTCTAGGAAGACCGAAGATATATGACAAAATAGGGATGAGATTGTTACTGAACCCGTGAACTAGTGCCAAAATTCTAGAAAAGTGTGTGCAATACCGGTATCGAAAACACATGCATGGTATTAATTCTAGCATTTTTGATGATTTACCGGTTTTGAACCTTTTTATAACATCTGTTGTGCTTAAAGTTACTCTTTGTGCTTATAATTAGCTTGGGAGACCAAATATTTTAAATGTATCATATAACTTGTATATCTTAAAACAAGATTTACTAACCAAATATAAAGCCAAAATATAACTCGTTAGGCATGAAAAAAAAATCAATAATGGGAGACCAAGTGTTATTAAGTAAGCTCACACCTTTCATGTCACAAAATTATTAGGCTTCTAATTTTAAAATCATACACCCTGCTATATGAATGTAAAATGTTCATTTTGTCATCAATTCAAGTTACTTAACAATCTGATGCGATTGTTGACAGAATTTTTGTGATGTTTTGAGCATTTCGATATTTAAAAAAAAATATTATTTTGTTGTTAAAGTTTGAGTAAATTATCAAGACAATCCCTATGATTTTGCTAGTATTTCACTTTTGGTATCTAAGGCGTAAATAATTTGGCCAAACATGTGAAGGTAATTTGGTGACACAATAACTATATGTGTTACAAATGTTTAAATTTTAGGATAATATTGGTAATTTATGAAACCTAAAGAATATGAGTGAAGTACTAGCAAGCTTTACTCTTAAAATTATGTTGTTTTAAATGTTCTAAAATCCTATTATTTTTTAAATTCTTATTATTTTCTTATTTCATAATATTTATTCTAATTGGATAAGAGTAAGGTTTATTACTGTCCAAAACTCTACTAAATAATAACATTTTACAGAGTATGATTCTTTAATTGATTCAAAAGCAAAATATTTGGTGAAATTTCATTCAATATACCCGAACGAATACTTTTTCATACAACATGTGGCCAACCTAACATGACTTGAATTGAGAATTTTATAATTTAATTATAAACATTTAAACGTTAGAAAGCGTTTAATTTTTACCTCATGTACGGCTACCAAAAAAATTGAGTCAGCCGAGAAACACTCAAGAACCAGATAGCTTTTGTTTAATTATGAAGCAATACATTTTAATTTAGCACCAATTTTGTCAATTGAAACTAAAGGTGTAAAATGCAAGGAGAAGGTTAAAATTGACTACACGGTGGACAAATAGTCAAATACATTTAAAAATCATCAATTTGAAATTATGAATAGTGTTGTGCAAGTGTGAAAACGTAAGGTACAAATCAAGATGCATTATACTATTGGTGTTAGAATTAAACACGTGTTTTACCTTTGAGTCACATCATGCTTTTATTTTTTTCTAATATTTCTTTTATCCATGCATCGACATCTCCTTTCTTGAGATGTTTGTCAAATTCAAAATTAACTATCTATACAATAAGTCAATAACAAACTACGAATAGTAGAGTATAGGTCGGTTCTGTTTTTCCGTTAACTTTTTTCTTTTAAATTCAAGAAATAAGAATGTTAAATTGACTCAGCAACAAACGAACACTTTTATTTTGGTTTTAGTTTTTTTCCTTAACCCGTAATAAGTTTCTTTTATGATTGTATATATTTATCTGTTATTGATTTTTTTTCCTTTTTGGATTTGTTCCAAGTGTTTTATTTTGGGTTTATTTTTCTTTTTTTCCTTCTAGACTCGTAATATGTTTGTGTTTTTAGTAATGACTCTCTATTTGTTAATGTTTTTTTTTGTTTTCTTTTGAGTTCATTCATGAGTCAAAACAAGGATGTTAATTTTTGCGGCAACGTACATGATGCGCCATTTGATTAACATCTAGACTCTCTTAAGAAAATTTAAACCATAAGATCAAATGCATATACATATACATGTAAAATTTTTTAAAAACCTTTATTTCGCCTCCTGGGATTATGGTCAAGCTTCGCCACTGCATGAAGTGTTCAAATAAAACCATTTGATTAAACAATAATACATTAACTCAAATTTAATAATTAATCTAAAAGTTTATTATATAATATTATTTAATGTGTTCTCATTCATATTTAAATACAGAATGGTATTTTAATAATTTGCATCATATTAAAAAGCTTGAATTATTATGCTGGTGTTATGTGTCACATTCTTATGTATTTTAATAAAGCTGATTTTTTATTTAAAGTTTACCCTATTGTTATACTTCAATCTAATACTATAATATTTTTTTATAAAATTTGCACAATTTTACTCGTCTTATTTTTATCTTTGATTCCGTTATAGTCTTGACTAGGTTTTCTTGTTTTTTTTTTATGTTTATATTTACATTAATGTAACAAGTAATAACACATTATTTGTAACAAGTTGTAACAAAATTTGGTTTACATTGTTGTAAATTAAATGTGGGTTACGTTTAAGGGTTTAAACGAGGCGAGCCGAGCCGATCCCAAGCTCATTAAGGCTTGAGCTCGGCTCGTTTAAACAAAATTGGGCTCGATAAAAAAAATTGGGCTCGAGCTCAGCTCGTTTATATATTAATTATTTAATTTATTTACATTAATGTAAATACGAACATTCGAAAAAAAAATGAAAAACCTAATTACATCACTATAATTAAATAATTGATACAACGTAACCCACATTTAACCTAAAATTCGTTACAAAATCGTTTTAAATTTATCATAAACGTAACTTTTATTTGATTTTGGACTAAAAATTTTATGTAATGACCATAAACATAACACATTCTTTTGATTTTTTAATGAAAGTAAATTACATCACTATAATCAAGTAAATGATATAAAGTGAGCCTAAAACCTTTGTTGCATCACTATAAATAAATAAATGATACAACGTAACTAGAGGTGTAAACGAATCAAGCCGGCTCGTGTGATACTCGGGATCAGGTTGGTAAGAAACTCGAATGTGCCGAGCCTAAACGAGCCCGAGCTCGAGCCAAAAAATATGGCTCATTTAGTTATCGAACCCGAGCTTTACAAAAAAAATGTGGCTTGTTACATTGATGTAAATACAAACATCCGAAAAAAATAAAAATACCTAGTCAAGAATATAACAGAATTAAAGAGCTCGGGATCGGCTCAGCTCGTTTACACGCCTAAACGTAACCCATATTTAATTTACAACAATGTAAACCAAAATTCGTTACAACTCGTTACAAATAATGTGTTATGTTTAAAATTGTTACATTGGTGTAAATACGAATATTCGAAAAAAATAAAAGAACTTAGTCAAGACTATAACGAAATTAAAGAGAAAAGTAAGAGAAATATATACTTCCAAACATCAAAGTTTAGTTCGATCGATGCACAAATGAAGATCGAGGGTTGTTAAATGAGAAACTCGACACGATTAGTCAGTTGTTGATTCTGGATGCTCAAGACCATACCAAATATATTCCACTTTTAACTAATTCTATAAGTAGCTCACTCAGGTAATAATTTAACCTATTGTTTTTCTGTCTTAATTGGAATTGATCTTCAATTTTTTTAAGATTTTGCTGAAAACATAGTAAACTGGTCTTGAATTGTATGAGAAAATGCAGGTCATTTTATATTTTTTTCCAATTATTTTACTTCTAACCACTGATATTAACAAGCTACGATTAAAAGGGTTGATGCTGCCAATTTATGGCAAATTATCATTCACTGGAATATTTCATCAAATAGATTTAAGGGATAATATCATATATCCCCTTATTAAACATCAAAATTACATATATTCCCAATGTTAAACTAAAATTACAAAAATCTCTATGTTTCAAAATTGCCCCTTAGTAAGGAGAAACATGTAAATTGTTTTTAGTTACTCCATTAAGGGTAAAATAGGAAATACATAATTCGTTTTTTAATAAAATGGATAAATATGTAATATATTTGGTATATAAAGGGGAATATGTAATTGAGTTTTATGATTGGGTAAATATGTAATAAATGGTTTTAGCAAGGTGATATATATAATTGACCCTAAATTTAAAGGAAGTATACCTCTTCAACTTGGGAGAATAATCAATCTGGATACATTGTAAATTCACATTTAAATCATATAGTGTTACAATCATTTTAAACATTTTTTTTCAGAATGACTATTGAAAAGAAATGTTCACATTTTGAATGGATCTTTCAAACCATCATTTCCTAGGACTTGTTCTTGAATCTACCAGTGATTTGGAATATCTTTTGACATTGTATGCAATGTTATAACTCATCATCACATTTTGTTAAATTTCTAATTGTCGTACAACTTGTAATTCATGCTATTATGCTTATTGAAATTTGAGCCATAATCAACTTGAGGGTCCAATACCTCAAGAATTTTGAAATCTTTGATGTGTTCAAATTATGTAAAGTTTCTTTAATCCACCTTGCCTCTTATTTGATTTCCTATTTTTCACCAACAAACATGTTTTTAGCACTATTGTTCGCCCTACAGTTTACATGTGGTCGTCTCTTTTTAAGTTAATTTAGGTTATATTTGATCTATAATAACTAAAGTAAACAGGAAAAAAAATAAAGAAAATGGCTAAAAACACACCAATTGTGGATTTTAATGCATAAAACATCCTAGATTATATTTTTAAATTCTATTATTATTGGCATAGGATAGTTCTTCGATTCATATATGATTAACTTCTGATAATTAGCCCGCAAAGGAGAGATTAAAAACCAAACATCTCATTAAATTAAATATTAAAAGATAAACCTTCTTATTATAATACTTTACTAAAAATTAATAAAATATAATAAAATTTCAATTATAACTAATTTTAAAATAATTAAATACGTCTTATTGTTTGTTATTTATAATTTTTATATACAACTAATAAATATAATATAGAAATCTTTATATAAACCATTGCTTATAAAATATTAAATTTATTCAACCCATGTAATAAATGTGTTTTTTTGCTTGTGTGTGGAGAAGAGAAAATGCAATAAAAAGTGATTTTTGGTAAAAAAAGGATATGAAAGATTATGCTTCTTGATCAAATTAATCAATAATTAATATCTAATGGGCATCACTTTTTGTTTAAAACATGCACGAATTAAACCTTCAAGTGTGGAAAAGAAATAGCATAAAATTACGACTTTTTTGTTGGTCCTAATTATTTTGATTTTTTAACATGGTTCATGACTTTTTACACTTGGTTCGTGATTAAACAGTTTGTCCATGAATATGCGTGTTAAATGATGGTTGATGATTTTATATACCACAGCTCATGAATTTATGTGGACGCTAATACCATTACCCATATTGCACGTGACGTGTTCTAATTTCTTCGTACATTTCTCGCAGTTTCTCTCCTTTGTATGTTAACCACCCCTGTATATATCTATCTACTATGTGTCTATATATAATACATATAAGAGAGAGGGTGTGAATTTCTTAAAATATATATCTACTATATATAATACATATATCTCTTAAAATTAAAAGGTATACAACCATTAATACTTAAAGTACAAGTGACAAAGCGTACTTGATTTCCTTTCCCGTTTTAAAATTCTTTGTTTTTTTTATTTATTTTTTGAACAGCATTTGATCTCAACGTGTGAACCAATGATTTTCAGGTCACGTCACCAATGTCTAGTTACCATAACCTTCGTTGAGACCCCATCACCACCCCAGGAGTAAACCGCATCGAAAAACCCCTGACCTCTCAAGGACCTCTATTTCGCCTTGGAAGGGATTTGACCCCATGACCTTTCATTTGGAAAGCCAAAGAGTACCGCTAGGACAAAGCCCCTTTCGAGATATAGCGCTTCTTTCGCTTAGGACTTGTTCCTTGTTTAGTATGTTATAATTCATCATCAAATTTTGTTAAATTTACAACTGTTCTACAAGTTGTAACTCATATTATTATGCTTATAGAAATTTGAGTCATAGTCTGCAACCTATAGGACGTTTTCTCATATATATTGGGTTGAATAAATATAAGTTTAAGTTTTTTATTTATATATTTTATAATTATTTTTTCTTTCATTTAATATTTTTTTATGTTTGGTTATTTTTTATTTTAACTTTAGTTTTTATTTATTTAAGTAGAAATTTTATTATTTTATACATAATTATTCATTATTTAATAGAAAGACATTAACAGATTGACATGTAGCTGATGAAAAATTTTAGTAATTATAATACACACACACACACACACATATATATATATATATATAGTTAGGTTTAACTAAATAGGCTCATTATATTAAAAAATATGAAAAAGATTATTGATTATTAGATCTATGAGATCAAATTTGAGAGGAAAAATCAAATTTTTAAATGGAAAATGTTGAAGGGTAATTTAGTCATGAACATTTCCCCACATCTTTTTTAAATATTCATAACTTTTACATACGATATTATTTTTAAAATGAGTATATTGTGACTGTAAAAAATGATATTTTTCAGTTCATTTTGTCTAATTATTGTCATTGCATCCATGCTTCACATTATATACTATACAACATAATTGTGTCTTGAATTATTTATAAAAACACAACATTGAGTAGGAAAAATAGAAGACACAATGAATGAAAAAACAATATTTTTCTATAATGCTCGTTTTTATGATATATTTTTTTTCAAAAAATAACGCCGTATATAAAAGTTATAAACGTTTAAAAAGGTGGGAGAACTTGATAAAAAATCAACAAAAGTAATCATTACTACAATATTTCCTCCAACAACTAGATTAAATTATAGTCGCTTATTAATAATCTAACTCGTTATCCTTAGACTTTTTAGGATAATGATTTTATTTAGTTTAATACTTTTAACCTAACCCTATGTGTGTGTTTGTGTGTAATATTTCAGACAATATAAAGAGATTAATAAGATTTATTTAATAAGGCTGTAAACGAACCGAACGAAAATGAACGAGTTCTTGTTCGTGTTCGTTCGTTTAACTTTTAAATTGTTCACGAACGTTAACCGAACGAAAATTCATGTTCGTGTTCGTTCATTAAGGAATTATGCTTGTTCACGAACGTTAACGAACACATATTATTTAAACAATAAAAATCAGCATTCTTAATCTCAAGCATTGGAGATAATCATTTATATATATAAATTAAAATATGATAGTATTGAACTAAAAATAACTTAAATATTTTTTTATTTTTAAACTAAAAATTAAAAATATACAACATATTTAATGAATAAATATAATACATGAACTTAACCGAACATAAACGAACTTGTTACCGAACGTTCAAGAACACAAATGAACAAACACGACCTCTATTCTTATTCGTTCATTTAACTAAACGAACAGAGTTTCTTGTTCGTGTTCGTTCATTTATTAAACGAACGAACATAAACAAACTTCCCGCCGACCGGTTCACGAACTGTTCGCTGAATGTTCGATTTGGTTACTGCCCTAGATTTAAATGACTTAAAAAATTTAGGGGTTGTTTGTTTACCTCTTAGTAGAACCATTCAGCATTTAACCATTCAGCGTGTTTGGTTTGAAAAAATTAACCTCTTAATGATTCAGTTCAGCACTTAACCATTCAACACCAATACCACACTTAACCATTCAGCACCAAAACCATACTTACCATTTAGCATTCAGATGTGCAACCAAATAGTCTTAATCGGTTCAACACTTAATGGTTCAGACCCTCTTAACCATTCAGACATCTTAACCATTCAGCACGTAATGATTCAAACCCAACCAAACAGCCCCTTACTCGTTTAAGTCTTCGTTAAAACATTTTAATAAGATACTTTGTAAGTTTTGTATAACAATAGTTATAAGATTTAACTTATATACATAATAAATTTAATTTGATTAAAATAAAACATTTTTAAATAATATTTATAGAGCTTTAAAATAATTAACTAGTAATTTTGTAAGGGCCAGGCTTGATTTACCCAAACTATGTTATGTCCACAAGTTTAATATTTTCCATGAAAAAATCAGTTAGCAACTTGGAATAGAAACTTTCACTAATATTTTGAAATTTGAATAGACAGATTTTGGAGGTTTTATGCAACAAAAGCATATTAGTTTTGGCATTCAATATGTTTTCTTTTAAGTTAATTCCATTTATTTGACCGGATAAAGCATAATCCAAATCGACACACTAATAAATAGTTAGGGCAAAACAGATAGCTCTATGTAGAAATAGCATAAATTAAGGAAAAATAAAATATATATGATAACATAAGGACGGCAACCAGAGCCTGTTTTATGAAACCACTTGCAGGCAAGGCCCTAGGTCGACACAAAGCCACAAAGGAGAACCATCGTGTTTAGCCGATTCATTAATGGTGTGTCATGCTATGGAGTTTATTCATATGCACTAAGTGGGGTGTTGGTGTTTTTTGTCATTTTGTTTCAAACGGTCATATGAATTTTGAGTTTTCTAAGTGGTAACCAAAGTTATTTTTGAAAGAGTAAATTACCGATATGGTCCCAGTGATTTGCTAGTATTTTAATCCTGGTCCCTAGGCTTCATAAATTATCCATATGATCCCAAACGTTAGAATTTGTAACACATATGGTCCTTATGTCACATATTTGACCAAATTACACTCACATAAAAAAAAATGGTGAACGCTACCATTAGACGCCCCTCACCAACCGGTCCCATGGCCAACATGAGAGAGGTAAATCGCGTGACGCTGGGAAAATTGGATGATTTTCTGTTTGCAGATACGTTGATGAGGGAACACTGATGAGCAACTGCGCACGTATTTTTCACCTCATAACACGACTGCTGCTGGTGATCATACGCTCTTTTATTTATTTGAATGAACAACCATGTAAATCACACCATGTCTCACATAGTCACATCTTACCTTTTTTGTTTCTAATTCAAGGACTACATATTATTGAGATTTATATTCTGATGATGATTGATAGCTTTTATGCGCTACTATTGTGCATTAACATAGCATCAATAGTCTTTAATGATAGCTTTGGTTATCTGTATAAATTGGAGTGTGTTTAAAGAACCAAAGTGCTGATAATTTTATTAAATGGTATTTTAGAGCTGGAATCATTTTTAAATATAGTGATGTAGAAAATTCATAAACAGGCCTCATTTGCTTAAACAATTAGATTTTTAAGAGTAAATCAAACATAGAAAGGCATGAATTCCAAGTTAAATAGGTAAATGCTGGTGAGAGATTTGTATTTTTGGTAATTGTAAGATAAAATTGGAAATTTTATGATTTAAAGGTCAGCAGTTAAAACAAACATACCCAGTGAAATCTCACCTAAAAGTAGGGTCAGCAGCTAAAAATGAGATGGAAAAAATTACCTGCTAAAATGCCTCTGACTTTCCTTCTTGAGGGATGTATAAGACTCCATCTCTGAAATAGCAAGGTAGTCACGCCTCGGAGTAATCTGGGAGTATGACATACAAAGAAAAAAGAGTTAAAGGGTAAAATGGTGTTTGTTTGTTTAATATTTATTTCTGAATCAAATAATATAACATCAAAACTAACTGTTCTAGACTCTAGAGTGGAGTGAGATATTTTAGTGTAATTAGATTAACTTGGTGATCAAGGTGAATCATAAAATTCATTTTTTTTTTGAACGGGAGTATTCTTACATACCACGTATGTTGTCTTAACCGAACCCACCGGATATAGGTAAGACATACGCCCTCCACAGATGCGTAGGAACCCCGTGGAATAGGTAAACTCTAGCCCCCTATTGGGATCAAAACCCAGGATAAACCTCAAGTTGACCATTTACCTGTTGTCCTTCTAACCATTAGGCTGAGTTTTCAGGACATAAAATTCATTAAACAAGTTGGGTGTGGGGTGTACGTTTGTTTAAGGTTTTATAATTCAATAGGGGACTGAAGGCAGCGCCCTTAGAGATAGCGGGGTCCAAGGGGCAGCAGCTCTGGCTGTGGTCAAGCAGCAATTTTAAGGAAAATGAAACTTAAAAGCTGATTTTCAGTTTCTGGCTTATACCGAATTTCCGTACGATTGATTAATTCACTGGTTCATCAAAAAGTACTCACAAAATTCTTACTTATTCTTCAATTGTGGATTTAATTTTATCCGATCAAAAATTTGGTTGAACCACCAAAATTGTTTGATCTAAAGGTGTGTTTCATGACTTTCAATTTTCGGTTTATACTCTACGGAGTGCAATATGAGCTGCTCTGCCCTTTCTAGCATGCCTTAACAGCATGCATTCCATAACATTATCTTTAAACAAAATCTTAGCTCTAGCTCTTTCAACAACAACATTTAGGGCAATAGGAATAGAGATATACTGATTGAAACAAACAAACACATTAACCCCAAAGTTACAACAATTGATAACGTCAGAGCATAAGAACATGCAATTATAACTCACTTTGGTCCCCCCGACAAAAGTGTCTACCTGAACTATGAGAGCAGCCTGGACAAAATGTGCTTTGCCTGAAATCCAATGGTGTTGCATAAACTGTAGAGTCGCCTGAAATATCAGAACTTATGGATAGTCAAGCCATTTACAATCAGTGTTCACAAAAGTAATAAGAATATGCAAGTATTTGTAAGAAGCCAAACCTATATAAAAACAAATAATTTTTTTTGAACAATTTGGATCATTGACAGGTCATAGACCCACCCGATCATATTCACACTCAATAGGAGGAAACCCACAATAGGTGAGAGAAAGCCCGCTAGCCCAGCATGAAACCCCTATTTTGTCTATGTCAGGACTTGAACCGTTGACCTCCCCAATATTGAAGCCACATGGCACCTTCTCTCAACCACTTGAGCAGAGGATCATTGGTAAACTGCAAAATTAACTGAACACAGAGAAATCTTAAAAGGGAATAGAGTTACCCAACATGATTCTGAAAAGGAGGGCCACTTAAAGCCTATTTATTGAAAGATTTTAAAGCAAAAACAGCTCTTGCTGTACTAGAACGTTTGTTATTGATGCAATGAGCCTGTATAAAGATTACAATAGAAAATGTATAATATAGGCAGAAGAATAAGATCTTCAAATCAGTATTCTTTTTTACTTTTCTTTTTATCGTCCTTTTCATTCGATCGATCTTCTTTGGAAAAAGATTATTATTCAACAAATTTTCCATCTTTTTTACAACATTGATTAACATGAAAGTTTAGTGTCTTTGCATAAAACTTTTTCCCACGCCGCTGACAATTCGACATCTTTCTTTTGGTGATACAAAATTTAACCGATAGTCACACTCCACAATAGAATAGGTAATTATGATAAAATCATACCCCGAAAGTTCAAAATTTGTTTCCTCCTATTGGGACCATTCCCCATTCCCATTGCATCAGCAAGAATCCCACCTCTTGTAGCAGATTCTTCTTGCTTGAATCCCCATGCCAACCATTCTTTTTGGTACCTTAACTGTGGCATAACAAAATCTGTTAATCTGGTGATGGTTCAACAGTTTCTGCCATTAACTCCTTAAAAATATCCAAACTAGTATCCTCTGGCATATGTTGGTCCAGCCATTTCTTAGCTCTTCTTCCTAAATTTCCAACATTAAAGTTGGTTTTTTACAGTATGTTCTTTTTACATCTTGACGCCCCATTTGCGGTGCACACATATAATGTATATATGTGTGGCCGTGTGGGCCCTCAAGAGGCCAAAGTAAAATTGCACTAATTTTAACGTTATTTAACAAATTTTGTGAAAATAACGTTAAAAATGTATGGATTATCAACTTCAAACGATAACTTTGAGCCGGGGACTCATTCGGAGCAGCCCCTCTATCCCAACTGGGATAGGGGTAAGTTTTGTGTATATCCTTCCCCCAGACCCTACTGAAAAGTGAGAATATACTGGGTAAGTTTGTTTGTTTGTTTTCTTTTTACATCTTCATCAAGATCATCAAGAGCAGTTTCAATTGGATTATCAATTACTTGTAAGAAGTTTCAAGCTCCATGAGTTTCCCTTCTCTCTGGTTCAAGAACTTCAGAATCTAATTTATAAATCGTAACCTTAGCATTGTCAAGACCTACATTCACATAATCACAAATCAAGGTTACGCATGAAACAGAACTGGGTTCAGCCAATTATTCCCCCCATTGTTCAATCTGTCAATAACTCTAATCAATATATGCAATCATTTTCAAAAAGTCCTATTATTCTCACACCTTCCATACGTCTTGTATAGCCCTATACAAGGCCTATATGCGAGCAATCATTGTTTATCAGAATTTGTTCAGTGTCAATAATCGGATTCCATTACGCTTCGTATAAGTCCTATACGAGGCGTATACGAGATTATTCATTGTCGAATCATTTTATGTCAAAGGGGGCAATACGCATCGAATAGGCCTATACGAGGCATATAGGGCCGGTGGGTTTGTGGGTGTAAATAATCAAGCACTTTCAAATTCAAGAGCACACCAAGCCATGTAGCCCTATAAAACACCCTATGTGTCAAGTATAGAAGATCGTTTCTCTATACGCCTAGGAAAACAACAAATTTTGAATACAGAATAAAATCAAGATGTACATTCATAGCAAGATGCATTATTATCATTTATAAGGTTCTGAAGACAAAATATCATCATCTTCATTGTGGAGCTCCATATTGCTCGTACCTGATTTCATACAATCGGGTCAAAGTAAGTTACCCTCATGGTAAAAAAAAATAATAATAAATAGAAAAAACACACACAACCATATCACATAACTAGCAATCATAGGACAAAACCCCTACGATTCTTCAATCCATTCAACTCACAATCACCAAGGAGGCATTGTCTCAATGGTACCCCAAGATTGGTTTCAAATCCTTCTCGCAGCGAAATAGGGGTCTGAGAGGGTCAGTTTTTTTCCGTGAGGTTTCCTCCTGAGGTGGTTGTGGTGACTCATGGAAGATTCAGGTAACTAGACCTTGGTGCAGGAAACGATGGGTTCACACGATCGAGACCTTCGCTGTTAAAAAAAAAAATTCAACTCACAATCAACGTTTATCGATCACAGGTGAAGCTGGCAAAAACATACAATTCGTGCAAATCAATAAGACATTGTGATTGATTTAAACACTATTACCTTTGTTAGAATGATTAGACGAGCAGAAAAAGAAATGGATCAAGACAAGGGTTTCTAAAATACGCTGTAATAAACTTTTCGTATATACAAGTTTATAAAATAAGAGGTACTCTATCATGTTAGAGTTTATTTCATGATATTACATCGTGACTATATAATAAGTTAGGGCGTTGGGTCTAACACTCTAACCATTAAATGTTGAATGGTTAATATATCTGAATGATTAAGAAACTCTGAACCATTAAGTATGAACCAGTTAAAACCGTTTGTTTACGCATCTGAATGAAAAAAAAAACCTTTTTTTTTCCAAAAACCTAAACGCTGACCCCAGCCCCTCACCCTAGCCCCCAACCCGAGCCTCCTCTGTCGGCGCCTTCATCGCCGGTCGCCACCTCCATCCCCTCCATGGTCCCTTCACCAAACCCTAAATGCCTCGTCGATGTCGTCGATGCCCCCTGTCGTGGCGGTAACAAATGTTGATGCAGGTCGAGCAAAGGTTGATGTATCGATGGGTAACAAACGTCGATGTCGGTCGAGGAAAGGTTGGGAGCGGCGGCTAACCTGCTACGGCTACAACGTTGTGGTAGTGGGAAAGGGTGAAGCCAAAGATAGAGAGGAAGGCAACTACAGAGGGAGGCGACCGCTTATGTTCATTCAGAGGTGACACCTTCCCTTTTTCTTTCATTCAGACTTGTTTCAATGTTTGAATGGTTCAGATGTTCATTCAGATGTTTTTTTTTTTCGTTCAGATGTATTAAGAAACAAACAAACAGCCCATTAGTCTGATTATTAGGTTTTTATAACTAACCAATACATCCTTATACAAGATGCACTAATAAAGCTATTACTATATATTATATAATTAAAAACCATAAAAAAGGAATAGTATCTTTTTCATTGTTTCAAATTTTGATACAAGAAGAAACAAAAAGATTTCACACTTTGACACAAAAACAAAAAGATTTCATACTTTTGACACAAGAAGAAAAAAATGTGTGAATTTAGGGTTTAAGATTAAGTTCATGATGAGAGATTTGATTTTGATATTTAACTTATGATTCTGCAAGTGACATATAATACATGTTCTCATGAGTGTATTGTGATATATTTTTGAGTTTCACTTTGACACAAGAAGAAAAAAAAGAATAGTATCTTTTTGAGTTTCACACTTTTGACACAAGAAGAAAAAAGTGTGGATTTAGGGTTTAGGTTTAGTTCGTGATGAGAGATTTGATTTTGCTTTGTAACTTATGATTTTGTAAATGATATATAATACTCGTTCTCAGGAGTGTATTGTGATAACTCGCTGCAACGCGCGGGGGAAAATAAACCTAGTTAATAATTAAATTATAGTCTTTTTATGACATGATATTAATAAGCAATATTGTTATTAAATAAACGTATATATGAGGGCATCCTTTAATTATTCTTTATAACGTCCAATTTATGTTTATGAGAAATAAAGGAAAAACATCATTCATGCAACAATGATGATTTGAGAATTCATAATACGGTATTATTATCAAGAATATGATTAAATATTATAACAAGTAATATTTTACTTTTTTATAATATGTGATATCAGAGCATTGTTTGATTTTCTAAATCATATTGTTGATATTGTCATGAACGTGGGCGAAGCTTTTGAAGGGCCTGAGGATGCCTTGGCTCCTGTTGTTTTTCCGCTCGAAAGAGAGAATATAATAGTATTTCGTCGGAAAATTTTATAGGTATTGAGTTTGGGCTCCTACATTTTATTTCTAAAAATCCTTCGGCCCCTTAAGGTTTATTTTCAAGCTATGCCACTGGTCATGAAATCAGATTTATATATCATAAGAAATTCTTGATAGATACAAAATAAATAAAATTCTTAGATAGTTCATGTTGCATTAGTTATCATTTATGGTTGCCGCCTGTCGGTAAAATTTCACTCACGCTTAAAGCATATCATCCGTTGCCAAATAGACATGGAAACTCTATCTATTTCAATATTAAAATTTAAAACTAATGTTGATAAATTTTTAAAAAGATAACAAAATCAATATCAATTATCATTGCTTTTTGTAATATTCCAAAATCCAAACTCAAATCAACAACTAAGTAACACGTATGGATAATCATAAACCTTAATCCTTAAAACTGCTTGAATTGTAGATGAGTTTAAGGTTGATGTCCTACTGCCTGTCCACAAAGAAGAACGTTGTTTGGAATAGGAGCCTCGTCTCGCCACGAATTAGCAGGCGAATAAACACGAAGATAGAATTGTTGACCTAAATATTGTTGAGCCCAGTTCTCGGACCGTACGTTCCACATTCCGACATTGTCTAATGGCATGTAAACCGCGGTCCATGATTTTGGGTACACCTAAACCAATATTCACAACCATAAAATCAAAAAATGTATGCATGTGTGTAGAAATATATATATATGGGTCCCTTAATATATGTATACATCATCTTTTAAGTGAGATAAGCCCCCGTTTGTGGTGCGCTCATATAATGTATATATGTGTCGACCCTCGAGGGGCAAAAGTAAGATTGTACCAATTTTAACGTTAATTTACTTAATTTTTGTTAAAATGACGTTAAAAACGTTGGTTAATCATGCATCATGAGCCGAGGGTCTTATTGGAAGCAGCATCTTTATTCCCACAGGGTAGAGGTAAGGTTGTCTACATTTTACCCTCCTCAAACTCTACCTTAGCTTTGTTAATGGTGGGATATACTGAGTACGATGAAGATGATCTTTTAAGTGAGATACCTGTACGGTGACACGTGAAATTGTGTCACGTAAATTGTAGCCTGTTCTGCTAGCGGTTGACCACTGCCCTCCATCTATCCTGTAGGTGTCACATTGGCATACAAGTTATTTGCAATCACTAGCTGCATTTAGTCATACTCAAATATTAAAAAATAAATGAATAATTAATACCCGACAACAAAGAAGTGGTGGCCATCAACATGCCAGGACTGAACAGTGTCTTCAGGGTTCTCAAACACAACCTCGACGAACCCTCTAAAGTCCGCAGGCATAACAGCGGTCTTAAGGCTAGCGCCATCAGACGGGTTGTCCTGAATGCCACCAAGGCTGAAGACACCAGAAATATTGAAGTAATCAGCAAGCTTAAGTGGGGTGTTGGGTGCAACAAAGGAGACACTGTTGACAGCATATCTCTGCTTGCCATCAATAATGGGTGCAGAATTCACAAGCCTAATGGTTCGAGTGGTGTTGATCATTCCATAATGGTAAGAACCCTGAGGATTTGGTCTTGGCCCGCTAGCAGTTAAATTTCGTCTGTTCCAACATACACAATCAAGTAGCATGAGTTATACATATGACTTTTGCATTCACTGAGGCATTTTATCAAACATTTGTCATGCTGGTTTACCTGAGTGACCGAGCTTGGTTGACTGACCAGTCAATTTCAATTGTTGGTCCACCTGGAGGTTCACCATCTAGAGCACCGGCTGAGTTACTGTAACGCAGAGCTGATGTAGTTGTGAGCACTGAAGTGGTGAACCGGGTTGAGACCACAATGTAGTAATCTTTAGGAGGTTGGTCAGCAGTGACCAGAACAGAATAAGACTGCCCCAAATGAATGTCAATTGAATCATATGTATTTTGCAAAGAATGAGTTCCTTCAACCTCAACCAAAACCAACTTATGACCTTGGATTCTGAAGTTGATAGAAGTAGTAAGACCGACGTTTGATACACGAAACCTATAAGTCTTACCTGCCAGAATCATTCAAACAAAACAAGTATGTTAATGTATAATTGTATAAACACAATGAGCCATTCAAGATTTTAACTTTACAAACCTTGATCAACATTAAACGTATATCCGTTTGATCCTCTCCCGTTGATCAAAATGCCATCCGGGAAAGGAAGATCATGCCCATTGTCCAAAATAGCTTTTAGATCCTGTTAGATTCAAGAAACACAAACCAACCCACTTTCAGTTTCAGCTAGCCATTTTATCAAACAGTTGCAGTGCACTCAGTTCATGTATGATATACTTACCGTGTGGTTTTGCTTGAACCAGTCTCCAGCAAGTATAGTGTAATCTCCAGCTGGTGATGGAAAGGGGACCGGAATAACAGACCGACTAGCGATTTTGATGCCACCATAGCCTCCTGCAGCCTTGTGGAATGCAAGAGATGGGAAGTAAAAGAAGCTACCGATTTGATCTTTAACTTGAAGATTGTAAGTGAAGTTTTGGCCAGGTGGGATTGGGCAGTTTGTGCCGAAAACACCATCTTGCCATGAGTTTCTTCGTTGCATAATCCCATTCCTACTCACGTTAAAAGATCAAAAAAAATAACATAATCATGTCATTTATTATATAATAATCAGTAAAATTACAAAGATTTTATATATTATTAAAACTATATCTACTAAATCTGTAATTTCAGAGAGTATAATTACAAAGATTGTCTTCAGTAAGAATAAGAACCCAACTCAAGAAATTGCAACACTGAGTACAAGCAACTAAAGCCTGATAAAATCTCATCAGCAATTTTTTCAAAAAACAAAAAACAGACCCAACCATCAAACCAGTCATGATACCTGTTAACAGACCAGATTTAAGAACCCACATAAATATCTGATTAAATAAAATAAGAAGTTGGGTTTGTATTATATAAAAACCCGATGAGAAAGTTTCACATGAATTCTTGAAAATAAACATCTAATTGATATTAGATTTGATTTGTTTACTCAAACCTTAATCTTTTAGTAACTTTAACATGAAATTATTTTCAAGATTTTAAATAGATTGCTTAAATATGGTCTAAGAGTTTTCTTAGATCCAGTTTTTACGTGATCTATCTATACTAATAAATCAAAATAATTGTGGACACTTGTTACAATTCTAGACAACCTATATTTTGGTTTTCCCGCTTCTCTCTCCTATTTAATTATCTATATTTATTATTTAGTAAGGATTAGGAATTGAGGATTATAAAAATTAATATACTATAAATTAATTATATTTAAAATGAAATCAATTATGATGTTTTTAAGTGAATCATTTTTATTTAACAACTTTAGTTGTTTAAATATAATCGAATTTAAATGATATTTGTTAAAATATTTATAAATATAACAATAATGTTACTAATTTTTTATAATTGCTTTTAAATTTTTTTTAACATTCAATATGATTGGATTATTTGAATGATAAAAATATATTATAGTGAACTATAAAAAGTAAGTAATTTTTAAAAATCCAAGTTATATATATTAATATAAATTTTAGTTAAAGTTAATTTAATGTGTTACAAGGAGAATAAATATACTTTAATTAAATTATTTATGAATTACATTACATAAAAATATTAACAAATTGTTAAAAAAATTAAAATTAAAACATAATTTTTAATTATTACATCAAATTTTTTAAACATATTTTGAAGACTTTATGTAAACAAAAATTTAGTAAAACTTTGCAATGTACATTCTTTTTAATTACATAACTTTTTGTCAATAGATTTGTATATATAGCATAATATTTTTTTCCAACCCGTGTAACACACGGGATTTTAACCTAGTATAATAATATAAAAAAATATCTTATGTTTGGTATAATTTGCAATTTTAAAAAATTTAAATAAATAAAATACTAAAACTTAATTATTAAACTAATCAATAAATCACATCGTCCGTGGTTCAAATGGAAATAATTTAGACATGCATAGACAAACCGGTTACGCACTTACGCACCCGATCTTGGTCCGGGTTCGACCAACCAGTGACGGAGCTTGAAGGTACAGACAGGGGGCGAAAAATTACCGGAGCCAGAATACATGTTAATTTTTTTACACGAGGGGGCGAAATCCCTATTTTTAACTAAAAATTAACCTTTCGACCAAAAAATTAACACTACGGACGAAAAAATAGGGGGGCGGTCGCCCCCAGGCCCTATGTAAGCTTCGTCCTTGCGACCAACTGAATCTGGTTTTGGGACAAGAGTACAAGTCACTAAAGCATAAATGCAGTAATTTAAAGAAAATCTTCATCTCCTAACTAAAAAATATATTTTCACACAGAAAATATATGAAATTATGTGAAAAAATTACCAAGAAAGAAGAAATGGCTCATCCAAGCTATTGAAAACATTGATAACCAAGTTATCATTTGTCACAGACTCGATCTGTGGGCCTGGAAACTGTCCGTTTATCAAAATCCCCTGCACCCACAAACAAAATCTTTCAAAAGTCAGTAAAATCATCAATGGAAGCAACATAAAGAAACAAGATTTTCTTGAAAATTTAAAAAAAAAAAACCTGCTGTTTAACTCCAAGAGGGTAAATATCACCATAAGAAACATTCCATGTAAAGAACCTGTATGGGTCTTCACCATTGACGAGCACAGACAACAGGAGAAGATGAAGAAGAAGCACCGAAGCCAAAAACGACGACGCATTAATCCTCTGTTTCCCCATTTTTATGCAAAATAGTAAAATACTGAAACAGAGACACAGATCTACGTATGTGTCTATATTTGTGGAAAGCAGATGGGTTTAGACTTTAGACTTTACTTAGCATGAGCAACAAACGATATCTTCTGGATTTATTCTGCTTCTTTGAATTTTTTAATATTTGTTCATGGCTTATCACTTCTTTATTTATTTATTTATTTATAATTTTTGTTTGAATAACAAATTTTTTCATTTTTGTCGACTGGATAACCTTCGACCTATTTTAGGGAAGATACATTTACACATCTTAATAGTATTGGGACAAATGTTATTTTATTTATTTTAATTAACGATATTCTAACATAGCGATATTTTGATAGTGAGATAAATTTCATGAATCAAATGGTCATGTGTTCGACTTCAACAAAGGGGTTTTTCAAAGTATTGAGCATACTCTAGAAACGATGACTTGTTGTCGAATATGATCAGGTAGTACTGTGGGTGACACCATGATACTCTAGCAATCCAAAAATTAGCCGTTTGAAAAAAGAAAAAAAAAACATTTATTTTGATTTAAATTTTGTAAGATTGTAACATTAAAGTGGTGGTGGGGTGACGGGTGAGGGAATTAAAGAACCGACTCGTTATGTTGACTCCTGTCTCTTGGCTGTATCCCAGAGTAGAAAGACACGGTAACCATTTCGTCACTAAATTTTTTTACGCGTTTTTACACCCGTTAAAATACAAGATTAAATTTATATTATTCAAAATCTTTATAAAATACAAGATCAAATGGTATTGAAAAATAGAGAATTCTTGTTGGAAAAAGTTTAATTTTTCACATTGATATAACTATATAATTTTGGTAATTTTTTTTTAGAAATTAGTTGAAGAAATTATAATTTTAAATGATTAAATTTAGAATATTATATTAAAATGAACTTGAGAATAAGTTACTATTTTTTCCTACTTTACGTTTATATTAAATTTCAAGTTTTGTTGTTAAAAAAATCATATTAGCATTCACATCACATTTGTCATATGACGTGTTTTTATGTTATCTATGTGACATATTTAACAAATTTAAAAAATTAATTTCATTTAATACAGTATATTAAAGATTGTCGGAGAGAAAAGCTTGTACATTCTTGTGGATCAACCACCATAAGAGAGCAAAAATTACTAGTGTATGATGTAGTGTACTTTGTGTGACGGTGGCTCCTCTTTTTAATAAACTAGTATCTATCTTGATTATAAGTATCAAAATCTAAACATTATTCTAAATATCGAAACAGGTATATAAAATCAAGAGTAACTACCGTCATGATGCAAATATTATAAAACATTATTTATAACTTTAGTTTTTTAATATATAGTTAATAAAAATGCTTTGCAATAAAAAAAAATAGATTACGTGAATGTTTTAGCTTATGAAACAATCCATGAGACATAAACCAAGGAGAAATAATATAAAAAAAAAATTCATTGGAGATATGCAATCACCCATGTGCAATAAGTAAATGAAATAAGTGAAATTTAAGTATTCCACGCAGGTAACAATGAGACATTGACTCAATAGTATCCTAGGATTCTTTCAAATTAGAGGTTTTGGGTTCAAAACCCTTCCGCAGCAAAATAGGAGTCTGAGGAGAGTCAGGGGCTTTTTTCAGTGGGGTTTCCTACTGGGTTCCAGGTAAGAGACCTTGGTGACATAGCATGTAAATAGTGAGTTAATACGATTGAGAAATTGGTCGTTAAAAAAAAAGTATTCCACGCAGGTTGATAAATGATATTAAAAGGACGGTTTGGCAGTCGATGGCGTTGGAAAGAGGCATAAACATTGATGGACTATTTTATACCAATGAAAGAAATAGATAAGAAATAAAAAGATATGGATGAGAGAATAGATTGAATGGTGGGATGAAATATATCATTAATATTTTATTGTTATGTATGATATGTTAATTATTTCTAACATGATATAAACACATACCAATCAATAATGTAAAAATACTTACTTGTTTGAAAATTAAATCATGTTTTTGGTGATAATATCATTGTAGTGATTCTCTACTCTTCTTTCATGTCCAAGTTATGATGGAAAATTTGTATGTATGGTGTTATTCCTTACTTCTCATAGATTAAGGTTAGAGAAATCATTATATAAGTAAAATGATTATTTGGACATTAAGAAGAATTAGTGTAAAAATTGTCTCCATACTTATAGTTTTATGTAAGGGCAATATTGTTTATTAAAATAATGTCATTGATGGCTATAATGCAATTATCAAAAAATTGATAATTAGTTCAAGTTATACATAAGTACTTGTTGATTAATTATCAAAACTTATATTAAACTAACTTATCAAACAGTTACAAGGTCATATTATGAAATAAATTCCAAAATTTTCCACTTGACCAGTTGACTATTAATTAAGAATAAGTTGGTTATGAGTTAGTTTAATTACCACGTCAAAACTTCATAATAATACTAGTGTAAAAAGATACGTTCAAGGATGTTATTTTCAACATGTGACTCATATCAATTATACGTTAGCGTTCTTATGAAATTTTGTTAATTTAATTTGAATTTAGGCTTGATTAATTAACCAAAATTGACCTCTAACCAATTAACCGAAACCGTAGTTAATTTATGGTTTATGGTTATGGTTATAGAAATCCCATAACCAAAACTAATGGTTATAGTTATAGTAGTGATAAAGCATAAAAATCATACCAAATCTTGATTTGCACATCTCTAGTAACAACTATATATAAAAACCTAATTTTATAACCTTTAATAAAAAAAATGTGCACATGGAAAAAAAACCTTCGGTTTGAATATTTTATTTGATTTACGAGGATTAATGTTTTCGGTTTGGAGCGTCTCGTAGGCCCACATTGTTTTCTCCACGATCCGTGCGCATGATTAAGGAGAAAATTACGCAGCCCATGATTTTGTTTATTGCTTTGTTTAGTTTTTTTTATTCACGTCTTTCCTTTTTTTTCTTCTTATATTAACTTTTTTCCCTCTGAATTTGATGTGATATCATCGCCTCTTTTTTTAGTATCAATGGATGCTATAATCATCATTTCTTTTTTTTTTAACCCTTCACGTTTGTTTTCTTTTCCTTTTAAAATAAACCATGTTTAAATACAAAAAATATTTACTAATTTTGTCGTAAACGATAATAAAACCGTTAACTATAATTAAAAGAAAAAAATTTTACCCACTCACCCGTATTCACGGAAAGATACATTCTTGAACTATGTCAATGTAATTCGACAAATTTGAGTGAAGTGACACATGTTGTAACATCAGCGCCGGACGCGGGCCGGAACAGTGATCGCAACAGTAACTCGTACAGTAACTCAGGTACACATTACGTGAAACTATGTTTATGCTATTGATACATTATGCTTAACACGAGACTATTATGTGATTTTCTGAAATCTGATTTAAAACCTTGGGGTTTAACAGTCAGAAACATATCAGACAACACAGTGTTGAAACACATATACTTGATTTGATGCTATTGTGTATAAACGTATGTGAGGTTAAACAAAACAAAACCATAACGGTTGTTATTACAGAATGCTAAACAGACGAATTATTCGTACGGGTGACGATCTGTACGAATGATTCTGGGAGTTTAATGTTCTGAAATAATGACTAAAAAGCAGAAAACCAAAGTTGGAAAGCCAAACCATCGTCGTGTTCGTTCGAATGACGATTCGAACGAATACGCGCGATGGCGACGCGTTCTGACGAAACGAAAACGAACACGAAAACGATACGAACGATCATAAAATTAAGGAAATAAAATATTTCCTGTTTTACAATTTTGAAACTCATCAGAAATTAATTAAAAAGTAAACTATTTTAAATTTAAATACGTAAATCCACGAAACAAATAACGAAACGCATAAAATAGTAAATTTCGACAAATAATTCAATTAAGACGATATTTAAAATAATTTATAGTAATAAATACATTCAAAACATACTAAGATGAATCCTTTTTATTTAATCTACGAAAACACGCGAAATAATCCGGAAACGCGATGAAATTACGAACCGAGCAACCGAAACGAACCCGAATACCCACGGGGTATATAAACCCTAAATGATCTCATTTAATTCATTCTTGCAAACTCTCTCTCTCTAGACTCTTAAACCCGTCACTCTCTCTACAATTCCAAGACTTCAAACCTCCATAACTTGAGCAAATCTTGATGAAATCGCGTGTTTTTGGTGCCCACTCGAAGCCCTTGAAGTTCTCTACACAGAAGTACAACTAATCTAGAGTTTTATCTGTCCAAATCCGAGGTATGGAGCTATAAAGTTCAGGAAAATTAGGGTTTTCATGTATAGTTGTTCGATCCCTCTCTCTTGGTCGGTTCTAAGCTATCCTACGCACACCCTATACCCTAGAAACACCATGATAACACAACACAACCAGTGGGGACGATCTACAACTGTTCGGGGTTGATGGGAAGCCTGGGCGAAGCACAGGGTTCGTGGGAAGCATGGATGGCCGAACCATTAACACCAGGCTGCATGGGTGCCGAACCCTGCACTTCTGGCCGAACCTGGTGTTTAGTGACCATCAGCCGATGTGACAACTAGTACCTGACCGCCCGGCAAGTCCGTACGGTACGTGTTCTTGCAAACAGTAACTATGTGTACATACGTGATTGTGAACAGTGTTTGTATTAACAGAATCCTAAATACAATAACAGTTGTACGTATTTTCGTGTAAACTTAAATACTGTAAGTACAACACTCATTTGAAACATTAGTTGTGTGTATTTAAGTGAAAACCTAAGTACAGTTAGCACAACAAAGCACGAGAAACAACAGTATGCAAGCAATTAACAGAAACAAATCGGTTGCGATCTGATATCCATAGATGACAGGAATCAGATGGCCGACATTTCAATGTGAAAAAAAGGTGAAAACAGGGTGTTTAGTTGAGTCCGACAGTGAGGAAACACAATTCAAACATAATTCACAGTGTCGTTTCAGGATAACGAACTGACGGTGTGTTTGCGTGGGTGACGATTCACACAAACATATCTGTGAGTTTAACGTTCTGAAATGATGACTGGAAAGTAGAAAACAAAAGTCAGAAAGCAAAACCATCGTCGTGTTCGTTTGAATGACGATTCGAACGAATACGCAAGATGGTGACGCGATCTGACGAAACGACAACGGAAACACGACACGAGTGAATGTAAATTAATAAAATAAAATATTTAACATTTTACAATTTTGAAACTCATCAAGAATTAATTTAAATAAACTATTTTATTTAAAACGAGTAAAACACGCGCGTTACGTTCCGGAAACATAACGAAAACGCAAACCGAGCAACGAAAACGAACCCGAACTCACTCGGGATATAAATACCCTTAAATGAGTCATCTTCTTCATTTCCTCTCACTCATTTCTTAACGAAATCAAGTGATTCTTGAACCACATCGAAGCTCTCATCACCCTCTACATGAAAGTACAACCGATCTAGAGCCAAGTCCACTGAAATTCGAGGTATGGGGCTGCAAACATGTCAAAAATTAGGGTTTTCAACCCTTTATGCAACTCACACTCTAACCGGTTAGCTATCCCTCGAACTTGAACCCCATGACCAGTTTTAACATACACCACCACCGAGGACCACCACCTACCTTGGCAAAACCTTGACCTAAACTCCCCATGGTAGCTCGGCTAACAGCCCCACGAATGAGCAGTTTCGGGCGAATGGGGAAGGAGCAACCTCCGACCGACTGAGATGGGGCGACCGAAGAACCTTGGGCCGAAGGGTGCTGACCGAAGGGACCCATTCGAGCCTTCACATTCGCCGGTTAACCAGTCGACCATCAACTTCATTCGACCAGCTGACATTCGGCTGAACCGTTCCACCATTCGGCCACCTAACTCAGAATGAGCCTCACTCGCCTGCTACACGTGCGCCATGCCTCATTCGACACAAGTATCCCACATGCGGCCAAGAGTTAATCGCCAAGCTCCCCATTCGCCCAAGACACACTTCATTTGGCCAACACACCCACACAGTCTGTTGCTACGGCCCACTATAGCCCAGGCCCAACATGCTTTGATTGGCCCACGCAAAACTAAACTATGACCACCAACATTCGGCCCAATAAGTGGTTGTGGCCCAGAGATATCTCATTCAGCCCATGATACTCATTTCAGGCCCAACATATGTCCATGGCCCAGTAAAATGTTAGGCCCAACAACCTGGCTACATAACAACATTATTTGGCCCACATACTCAGCCCATATATGTATTGGGCCCATCTGATTTAAAATATAAACAAACATAGCCCATATATACAATCGGCCCAATCAAACAAGAGTGTAAACAATATTTTGCATCAACAAATGGACATATGCAGGGGAATTTAATAGTTTACTACAAATGTGGTAAGGATTTTGGGTTAAGGCTTGTTATAACATCTAAGACACTAAAATTTTACAAGAATGGTTAAAGATTAGTTAATAATAATGTAACCCCAACCTAGGTTTATAAGCACAAGGAAGAAGGCTTAAACTATAATTTAAGCTTTAGATGTAGAGAACAATGAGGTATTTCAAGGTTTCACAACCTAACCAGGTCAAAACAAATTGAACCATAAAATCGATGACACTAAATACTAAGCTTAACTTAAACATAGTTAAGGGTTAGTAAATCTATGAAACTCGAACAAGGGCAGAACGAAGACCATGACCGAGACTTACGAGTGTTAGCCAAAGTTGATGGCTAACACCTACGTACATACGCACACACTCGAATCCCTACAAACTATTACTTACAAGTTACAAACTACATGAAATCAATACAGGATTGTAAAAACAACATCAAGCACAATCAAGAGCGCGAACATTTCTTGTTTAAGCTAAGTCAACCCCAATTACTACAAGGTGAGTTCATATGCCCCTTTTCTTTAATCTTTACCGATTTTAAACTCTCGGGGCTGAGAAACATGTTTACTTTTATTTATTTAAAAGTTCTGCTTAACATGTTATTTATACTTTGATTTAGATAATATTAAACTGTTTATTATCGCTTATCATTGTATGCATGCTTGTATGATCATGAGATAACAGGGAAACTCAGATGAATATGATAAAGTAATTTCATAATCATCACCATATTTGAATAACATAGTTGTAAGATTATATCTTACAACACTTAGTTATTCCTACATGAGTAAACATTGAGACAATTCATACACGAACAAACAATGAGAACTACTACAGTGAAACATGGTGACACTTCACAATACATGAATGATTAGAAGATAAAATATATTCTTAATATCATTCCACATCATAATTGATCAAGTGTGATAAGTCAATTTCTTATAACACTTAATCTACACCTTAAAAACATACTATGGGATAGTATGATCGCATTGAGTACTTCACCGCCATACGATGCTTAAGGGTATTAAGACTTGTTCTTAATATGGCTTAAGGATGTTATGGTGATCATATGGGTTCAAGCGAATGATGTCATGATAACGTAACTTCATGATGTCAATATCATTCGTATCATGATTAACACAACGTAATAAGACAAGCTCTTATTCAACTTTGTTAACCACATTGAGATGTACATCACCCATCGTTACTTTTGTCTAGTAGACTGAGGAATTTATTTTCTCTCATGTCATATTACTAGTAATCGTTTCGATGAAGTCATTGGGATCACACGGCGGGATAGAGGTGAATCGGGTGCATTGTAATCTGATTACGTGAGGATCACAATGGACTCCTTTTGGTCTCTATACGTTGCATTGAGATTACATTACGAATAGTTAACTAACACTTTTAATAATTTAAAACTGTAACAACAGTTAACATACAGACAATAGAATAATACAAGGAACAGATTAATTAAATCTAATATCCTTACTATACATAATGGTTATCAATACTTCGGTTTGATAACTACAACGTTATCATTATATTATTCTATTCATGATATCATAGGTGATCATTGGAACAAACATATGAATTGGGGATGGAAATCAATAGTTATATTGCAAGTAGTGTGGAGTTCTAGTGGTGATGTGGTGGGATGTTGGCTAGGGCTTAGTTCCCTTACATATGCCCTATATATAAGCATCACTACTAGGATAATATAGTACTTGTGACTATAACTATTGAGGAGCCATTTGGAGAACAGGTGAAACAAATAACATACAATTAACATATTTATCATTATGAATGTGCATGTGAATAAATCATGGTTTTACATTAACATACTTATGAACTTACCAACCTAGTGTTGACTTTGTTTAAATACATGTTTTCTCAGGTGATGAACATGTGTAGAACTTACATGCAAGGATTAAGCTAGAGGACTTTTAGAAGACCTAGCTTTATTTTGTTTGTGTAACATCACTGTACTTTCGGTTGTCCGTACGTCCGTACATCCGTACGAATGTACTGTTACGACCGGAGATTTGTAATTATTAATGATTATGAAATTATTGATTTTCATTACTGATATTATCACTGTACTGGTATGCATGTTTATAATATATTATATGCGTAAACCTTGGGAAGTTTAGTTGAAACTTAACTAAACAGACCCATAGAGTTTATCGCAGTGTTATTACTGATGATGATGGAATATTGGTCGGAGAATGGATTTGGGATGGAACTGGGAGTTTGTTAGAGTTTGGTTACTAAACATAGTCAAGGACCCATGGACATGGTTTATCGAAATAGCGGTGGGACGGTGGCTAGGGCAGTTGCGACTGACCCTTACATATGCCCTATATATATGCATATTTCGGTCTATCATGGATGTGTCAGTGACTAGGTTTTAGTGGGTTTTGGTTTGGGAATGATAATAAGAAAGTTAATAAATAATGGGAATTTATTTATGCGAAGTGAGGTTACGAACATTACTATAAACGCGAATGTTGATTCGGAAATATCAACTTAATAAATGTATTCGCGTGGGTGACGATTCACACGAATATAATTATTAAGAATAATATTCTGAAACGATATTCCGTAAATAATAAATCAAATCGAAATACGATACGAGCGTCGGATTCGCAAAGGTGACGATCTTTACGAATACGTATGCGAGTAACGCGTTTCGACGAGGTAATTAAATAGTTTTAAACGATATTAATTTAATAATGAAGACTAAAAATATTTATTAGGAATCACAACTTAAATTGAATTGGAATAATTTAAATTATTAAATAAGTGAATTTTCGATGAATAAACGAATATCGTTTTAAGAAACAATAATATCTAAATAAAATTATTTTAAATAAAGATGAAAATTTATCATTTTAATGTTTTAAGTTTTAAATATAGTTTACAAGAAAAACCGAGCATTTTAATTATTGATCGCGATAAAAACGAGACCGGACACGGGGGAAGACACGCGATATATAGAAAATGTCTTTCATCATCCTCCTCATATTTCACAAAGTCTCTCTCTCTCTAAACATAAATTTTCGTCACCAACCACACCACCCATCTTCTCTCTAACATTTTGAGCTCGATCCTTGACGAAATCGCGAGATCTCGGAACCTAAACGACCACAAGATCGAATGGAACAAGAATCTACGAAGAAATCTTAAGATTAGTAGCTGATTCGAGGTACATCTGAGTTGTTGTTTTCGGTTTTTATTAAAAGCGTAATATGAGGTAATTACAAGCTTTAAACGAGGATAGGGTTATGGATCTTGTAAAAACGGGTTGGTTGGGATATAAATAGGTTCCGATTTAACCTATGACATGCAATAGAACGAAGATGATGATGTTGATAACAGGTTCGTGGGGGACAAAGCTGTTCGAAATGGGCAGGGTTCGTGAGGGAAACCCTGGCCGAACCTTCAGGTGGCTAGGCGAACCTTAGACATCACCAGTCGACGAACCTTGAACCAGTTGGTTTTCACGAACCCTAATGAGTCCTTGGAGTCCCGAACCTATGGATCTTCAGGGGTTAGCCGAACTATCAAGCTGCCAAAGCTACATGTGGGCCGAACCCTTCTCCATTCACAAACCCTATATGCAGCGAACCCTTACCTTGGAAGCCAGGTCTACGAACCTTGTGCCAAAACTCTTAGTTAGCCGAACCTATGGGGAACCATAGAAGGTTCGCTGCCCTTGGGGGATACCGAACCAAAAATCCAATGTGGGGATCGGTTATGGGTAATAAGAGAACATAATCATAAATATATATATACATATATATGAATACTCATGCATGCATGCAATAAAATTCTAGTTTGCCACCTTTAATTTAATAAAAATAAATTATAAATTTAGAAATTTCATACCTTGATTATAATTGATGAACAAGTTAATTTGGTTCTTAAATTTAAATTATATATTGTTAACTTAGATATCATGACGATTAGAATTATCTAAAACATGCATGCGAGTACACAAACATATATATATATATATATATACATTTGTATATGAATGTGTGTGGGTAACATAAGGGCTTATCATGGAATTATCTTCATTAGGTAATTAAGCTATCATGTATGAATCCATAATCAATAATGAAATCATGTGTTATCAACTTAACTTTGATAATAGAAACTAAGTTAAAGGGGCATTAGTAATTTTAAGTAAACACTTAAGATCGCTTAATTAAATGGAGACACGTATACTTAAACATGAAACACAATAATCACAGATTGTTGAGTTGACTTGAGTTACGCACGCGAGCGCGCATTATTAGAGGACACTGATTCTAAGGACTTCAGGTGAGTTCTCATAACCTCCCTTTCTTTTAAACTGTTTTGTTTTAAAAACTCGGAGGTGAAGCATGTATACCAAATTAAATAACATTTTGATAACTCAAGGTTAATACCTGTTTATCAATATGATATTCACATTTGAAATTATCATTATTAATGGATTATCTCTTATTATCTTATATCCATGAAATCATTGTTATTGATCTCGGTCAATAACAAAGATTACAAGTATTGTCACAAACTCCGAGAGTCTTCGCTCTTAACTTCGGTTAATTGCGTTGACATCGTGTATTGTCACGTGGATGATTTCCACATCTGTGAAGCATTGCCTTTGACTTCGGTTAATTGCTTTGGCTTCATGTATTGTCACGTGGTTAGCGACCACTCCATGAATCATGTATTTAACTTATGTTATTTACATAATGATCATGTATAGTCACGAACATTATTTGAGAATATAATTGATGAGATTGATTGATTAGTTGTGGATTGATTATCTATATTTGATTATGATTATATGTGATTGACTATGATTGATTTGGTTATGTGATTATGTGTTTGTGTTGATTGAATGTTTGATTGTTGAATGGATGGTTGTATGTTGGATTATCTCATACAGGTATTCATATGGATTTTCTCAAGAAGATCATAAGTCTTATACTCGTTTTAAACAAAGCATTTTATAAAACCATTTTAAAGCACGAACTTTTAAACTCATTTTACTAAAACATTTTTAATTATAAAAACTTATGATTACTCACCAACTACTTTTGTAGTTGACACTTGATTTCTTACATGTTTCAGGTGATGGAGACAAGTAGGAATGAAGAGAGGATCTCTTCTATTTTGGACATCATCATATAGGATATTGGACTTAGTTAATTAACTAAATTTCTGGCGATTAGAGTTTAGTTAGTTTAACTAATTCTTTTGTGTAACTA
This sequence comes from Mikania micrantha, assembly GCA_009363875.1. Lineage (NCBI taxonomy): Eukaryota > Viridiplantae > Streptophyta > Magnoliopsida > Asterales > Asteraceae > Mikania > Mikania micrantha. The sequence continues at coordinate 22,518,030 of CM018693.1, forward strand.
ATGTATTTGATTCATGACGAACATGATTTTTGTGTAATTATTTTGGTTGCTTAAATGATATATGATGATTTGAATTAGATGCCCACGAGCTTTTGAACAATCTACACATCCCTCGTGGCATCCCGACGATTCCGCCGCCGGTCGGGGTGTTACAGTTTGCATGCTTTTGGTGACAAGAACAATGAATCATCTTTTGTATATCTTGTACAGTTACAAGATATAGTTACATTGATTCTTTTGATAGATTTACTTGTTTAAATTATGAACGATACATTGTAATTTAATTCTGTAATTCTATATCATTGATGTGTTAACATTTCTCATTTAATTATCACGTGCTATGTAAACAATCTGATCATTTGATTATCACTCAAAGATATCGCGCCCCGGGAACCTTCCGCCCTACGGGAAAACTCGATCCGTTCCCGCCGGCCCGGGGTGTGACAACCGAGCCTTCTAACCTTAGCCGAACCCATGCTGAATCCTTGGCCGAACCACTATTAGCCGCCTAACCTACTAGTTGCAGCGAACCATGCACTTCAGCCTTTAGCCGAACCCTGTGAAGGCCACCGAACCCTAGGCGAACCCATGACCCTATGCGAACCCTTGGTCAAAGCCGAACCTTCTCATCAGCTGCATCTCCATCTCACGAACCTTCCAGCTGGCATCTATATCACCGAACCTGCACTTACTTGGCCGAACCATTCAGGGGACACAAACCTAGGTTAGACCAGCCCTACTGCGCCGAACCTTGGATAAGTGAGTCCCTGATCACAAACCTTAGCAGCAATAGGTTCGCTGGAAGGTTGGACCAGCAACCTCGATCAGCTTAAACCCATATACCGGCTCCATGCGGAGGAACCTAGCTCACCATCTTGATTTACCAAGCTGTGCGATTCGGCCCACCACTATGAATTCGGCAACCATGATTTCCTTGGCCCAAGTGATGAGCCAATTGGATGTTTCGGCCCACAACTACCATCTAACCACTTATTTGGCCCAATTCAATGTCCGGCCCAAGCTACCTTCGATTAAACCATGTGGACGATTCAGCCCATTTGACCTTCAGTCCACAGTAGTTGGACGGCCCAAGTACCTAAAGCTTGGGCCACACATAGTCTTGATTCGGTCTAAGGAGTTCATAAATTGGCCCAAACATCCTCCTCAGCCCACATCATTTACACGAGGCCCAAATGACTTAGTTTGATCCATTAACACTACTCGGCCTAATAACTTGGCCCATAGTCACTATTCGGCCCACATTGATTGTATCGGCCCAACAACCTATTTAAATCGGCCCACTTAGAAATTGATTTGGCCCACGACACGGATAACTTGGGATAAACACAAGAACTTAAACTACAAAAGTCTAACATGCAAAGCATTGTTGGTAATTTATTTACAAACGTTTTATCAATGCAATTCATTAGTATGACATAGTATGATGGGAAATTTCGAGAAAGAAATCATTTAAAACTAAGTATTAAGTTGGAAATTACAGCAACACATAAACTGGACCGAACAATGACCGGGACTCACAAGTGCTAGCCAACCTTAGGGCTAACACCTACACGCTTACACATATACCATAACTTATACTTATAAGCTACAACAACATGAAATCTATACAGGATCGTGAATACTAATACAAACACAACAAGGAGCGTGCGTATTCTTGTTTTGCTTAGTCAACTACTACGGACACAAGGTGAGTTCATTTGTCCCTTTTTAAACTTATTTGTTTTACGTCGGGACTGAGAAGCATGTTAAACATTTTAATAAATTATTGAAATGTTATTTAATGCTTTTAAACATAACTATGGTACTTATGACAATACTTAAACTTGAGGCTTGATACTTATGTTGGAATCTAGATGCTTAAACTTGAGGCTTGATGCTTATGTTGGAAACTAAATGCTTAAACTTGAGACTTGATGCTTATGTTGGAATCTAGATGCTTAAACTTGAGACTTGATGCTTATGTTGGAAACTAAATGCTTAAACTTGAGGCTTGATTCTTATGCTATGAACTTAATGGTTAAACTATATGCTAATGCTTGAAACTATATGCTTGAAACTATGATCGCGCGCGAAATACTAAGCTTGTATCTAATCATGGGCTACGTAATTGCTAAACTTCTGCTATAGCAGGGCTTGTACCCATGTATTGAGATACGTGAAAGCTAAACCATGACGAGGCTAAGCTATTATCTATGTATGAGACATGTAATTGCTAAACTTCTGCTATAGCAGGGCTTTTGTCTGCTTATATGAGATATGTAATTGCTGGATTGTTTGTGTATGCATGGCTTGTGTCTATGTATGAGATACGTAATTGCTAAACTTCTGCTATAGCAGGGCTTGTATCTTGTATAGGAGACACGTAATTGCTAGACTAAGCTTAACTAATTCATGAGATACGTAATGGCTAAACTTCTGCTAGAGCAGGGCTTGTATCTAGCCGTGAGCTACGTAATTGCTAAACTTCTGCTAAAACAGGGCTTGTACTCACGCATGAGATTAGTGAAAGCTAAACTATGGTGCATGTGAATCTATGATACTTGTTAAACTTACATCTAAGCTAATACTTGCGAATGCTATAGACTTGTAAACTTTGAAACAGAAAACTAAAGCCATGATGGAGAATGGGTTGAATGGTAGGTAAAATGCTTAATTATTATTAACAACAGTGTCATATGCGAATTAGTATGTGGTGGGACGGCGTCTGGGCGGGTTGTAGGCTCGACTCAGGGGTATGCCCTATATATAAGCATACCGATTTGGATGTTACATGTGGAGTTAATAAGATTAAGGTTTTACCGAAAAAGGTTTGTTAAAGCTATTTTAAACTTATAAACTTTATGAACTCACCAACCATTGTGTTGACTTTGTTTTCTTACATGCTTTCTCAGGTGATGAACAGGTTTAAGCTAAGGCTTTTGGATTGCATGCTAGGCGGCCTAGATAGAGGACCTAGTTGATTTTGGAAGCACATATTTTATTACTTATACGAATCACTTTTGAATGTCTTGTACAGTTACAAGATAGAAAACATTTGATTCTTTTGATAGGTTTACCGAGTTAAATTACCGAACATTGATATTGTAATTTAACTTTGTAATTCTAGTTTAATGCTTGATTGTGCTTTAGTTATTCTTAACATTGATGCTATGTAAACAATCTTATCACTATGATTATCACTCACGATATCGCGCCCCGAGAACCTTCCGCCTGACGGGGACTTCGATCATACCCCGCCGGCTCGGGGTGTGACACATGCGTTTATCAATTACGATTACATATTTGCAGAATATTAGTTTTTATTCAATTGAACATGGGTGTGTCGTCCTTCAAGAGATTATGTTGTTTTTAGAGAAGAATCAATGCTCAGTTGGGTAGATTACACATTTTCTTCGATTGATTAAAAGTTTCTTCAAATTTGATTCATTTGAAATGTAAGTTTACAGTATTTAAGGCGGTACGATCAAATCACATGAGTGTTGATTGGGTTTGATGTGGTTTAAGGTGATGCAATCAAATCAGGTATCAAACTTGAAACTATGTTATAAGATCTCATCAAATTCTATTTCAGATTCTCGAATTTCATTCATGTCAACGTCGTTCTTCTTTAAATACTCCATTTTCTTTTTTATTTCATGTACATGTTAAAATTAGGTGATCTTTCGATTAAAAAAAACAGGTTATAGAGTCTTAATTTATAGCCTTTTGATGGTGAACTTTGACAACACATGTGTTCTGCAACATCAGGTGTTTTAAATGTATGGCTCAATTGGAAGAACTTCCTAAAGCTTGATGTCTAATGGTTGCTAGAAGAAAGGATACTCTTTTGTTCACTAATTCAAATACACTACTCCGTGGTATACTGATAGATAAGGTTTGTCTTGATTCTTGACATTTTAGAGTAAAGAAATTTGATCAATTGGGTCAAAAATGTCAAAAGTAACCCATGGTGTATGCAAAGGTAGAAATATTTTCGTATTATACTAATTGTATTAATACTTGGCACCCTAATTATTTGTAAAAAATAAAAAAAAATTAGTCAAAACATGTAACAACCGAAAATTTAGTAACTTAATAATAAACATACGAGATTTCGGTTACTGTTGAAACTGTGATGATTGCGTACGAAAAATTCGGCAATTATGACGTAAGCACATTTGGTCGTGCTTGAAATCCACAAGGATTTAGCAACTTTTGATATTGGGGATTGATAGTATGTGAAAAATGATGAACGTGGGCGAAAACCGTGCGCAAAACGGAGTTCGTATGCTCCCGGAATCGCGAAAACAAGTTAAAACTCAAATGATGACGCAGGGTGACGTGGGGCGCTACGCCTGGCGCCATACGCCCAGTTGGGGCGATGCGCCCCAGGTCTTATGTCGGCCAAAGTTGGATAAGAACCACCAGAACGCGTAAAAGTTACAAATATCGACTTTCTTCGACCTCCAGACGTTATTTTACCTTCCTAACATCTCCAATCTTCATATTTGAGGTTTCTAAACATCCGGATCATCCCAGGAATCATATATACAAGTCCTGATCGTAGTTTTACCCGCAGAAACTCGTCAGAACAGGTAACGGTTCGTTTTCACCTTCTAGTTTGATTTTGATTGATTAGATCTTGATTTTGAACGTAATGAGATAGTTAGGATTGTTGATTATTGCCTAGATGATGGCTAGGAATGATTAGAAATGAAGAACACGATGTTCTAACGGTTAAATCCTTGTTTTGAGCCGTTGTAATGCCAGGTTTGCATGAAATCACAACTATGATTATAATGGATTAATCCATTTGATTATGATGATGTAAATGATTAGTTTGGTTAATCTTTGAAATGCAAAGGTTAAATCTGAGTGTTCCAAACTAATCACAATCATTAACATACTTATTGAAACGATTATCTGATGTTTGTGATAACAGTCAGATTAGTATGTTAATCATGGTTATTAAACCTATTCTAAGACTATGTTGTGATATTTCATGATAACTGGGTAATCAATGATAAGGATTTATCATTTCTAAGCCATTAATCTGTTCAGGAACTGTTTTAACATTATAATCAACAACATTAACTATTTGATGACTTTCAAGACAATATCTTTGACATTGAACGTTCAGAAAGATCTAATCAGTAGGTTAAATCATAAATGACGTATTAAGTGTAAACGAATGCAGAGTTACACCATTAGTATCAGTTTACGAGGAATCTTGCTACCGTAAGATATCAAGTGAGTTCTTATAGCCCTGTTTTAAATGTTTTATCATTTTGGGCTGATATGCATGTTATAAAGTTATTTTATGAAAATGATTGTAATCTGATGATGATCAGATAAAGTATGTTTTAAGGTGAAGTATGTTTCAGATAATGAATGTTTATAGATAAAGAATGTTTTAAAGAAAAGAATGTTTTAAATCTCAACTATGATTGAGAAGTAAATGATTTAAAGAATTTCAGCTGAGATGTAATGAATATGTTAAGCCTCAATGATGATTGAGAAATAAATGATTTTTAAGAATCTCAGCTAAAATATAATGAATGTTTTAAAGTCTCAACTGCGGTTGAGAAAGAAATGATTTTAAAGGACTCAACCGAGGTTGAGTAGGAAATGAGGTTTTGCTGGCTGCGGTTGGGCAAAACTTGAACACTACGGTGAAAGGAGCCGTTTATGATTATGATGGTTTAAATGATTTAAACCATGTTATGATGTATGTTAAGAAGTCTTGTACCGGTATGAGCCATCAATTTCGGTTGATGGTTAAAGAGTCCTGTGGAAACATAGGCCTGCCAACTGTGTGTCGCCAGTTCAGTTAAAGAAATCTTAGGCATGCTTGAGTTATCAGCTGCGCGTTGATAGTGTTAAAGAAATCTTATACATGTATGAGTTACCAGCTGCGGGTTGGTAGTTTAAGAACCTTGTGATTGCACAAGCCTGTTTGACTTTAGGGTCAGCAGTTAACGGTGAAGTTCCTTCACTATATGAATGATGTTATGATAATATGTATGTTATGTAAGTATGTTATGATGATATGTAGGTGATGAAAGTATGATATGAGAACAGGTATGTTATGTATTTAAATTGTGTCATGTGATGACATGAATAAATAAAGATTTTTCTAAGAAATGAACTTAGAACTCACCAGCATAAAGCTGACTTGTTTTACATGCATATCAGGTTGAATAGTTTGAGAAAGGAGACCAGGAAGGCTCATGGCATACGTTGAAGACTATCCCTGGCATAGACTGGCTGTACTATAAGACTGTTAGAAGAGTGGGTTATGTTTAATGTGTAAAAGTTTGTTTAGATCTTTATGATAGTTATGTTGTTACCCTACATTCCGCTGCTATGATAATGTAATTATGGTTTAAGTATTATCGGTTTGATGTTTTGCCAACTGAGGGGTTCGGGGCCTCTCAAAACATGTTTTAGATGAATCTAACATGTCTCCTTTCACATATTACAATAATGCTGGTTTCAAAATTTAAAATGTAAGAGTTAATTTGAGTAAATTATTAAAAAAATATGTGTTTATGTTTTGTCCATTATCAGTGTTTGCTTTCAAAACCATTTTTCTGTTGTTATTTCTGAAAAACGTTAAGGACCGGCGATTACTGTATTGGACGGAAGGTTGGGGCTAGAACACATGATGAATATGAATCAAATCGTATGGTATATTGATTAAATCAATGATTACAAGATCGAATCCACATCATAAAAGAACATACACTACTAGAAAAGAGGTCTAATGCAACTTTTTATAAGCAACCTTTTCAAATTAGTTGCATTTGATTCTAACACAACTTATTCATACATAAAGGTTGCATTAAATGACCTAATGCAACATTTTCTATAAAAAGTTGCAATATTTTATTAAATTTGCAACCTTTTGTATCAAAACGTTGCTAATTTTACTAAAAAAAGCAACTTTTTTTTTCTTAAAGTTGCATTTTGAAAATTTCAAACACACCTCTTATTTTAAAATGTTGTAATATAAAAAATTAAATGAAACTATTATTTTTAAAGATATACAAAATACATTGTCGAAGTGTAACTACTTATTTGTCCACAAATTTTCGTCAAAAAATACTAATAACTTTTAGTTTAATAAATTAATGTTCAAGTTTATACAAATTTCTTTGTAATCCATAAAATCTATTTTCAGAAACTGTTCCCTCAAAATTTATTAGCCAAAAAAATTAGAATTTCCCTCCTCATAAGTTATTGTCAAAATATATTAGAAACTCCCTCCTAAATTCCGTTTCCCTCAACCCAATCTGATTCTAAAAAGTTTCACGATCTCCTTCTCTGATTCGAGATAATTCATATTCACTTCGTAAGCATGCATCACTTCGTTAGCATGCATCACTATCTGATTGTTTAATTTTGTTCATCATTATATGGTTTCAACAAAACAGGTATATTGCCTTCATCACTATCTTATTGTTTAATTTTAATTTTGTTTTTTTGCTAACATCATTAGATTGAATCCACATATGTTTTAAATAAATCAAATCCACACAGTTCTTGCACGCATTTTTGTTTTCAACGACACTTTTTTTTCTTGATTTTAACACGGGTCCACAAAATCCATGGATTGATTGTTCAATTAAATTAAAGACACTACAATCTTTTTTTTTTTTGTTTCCATAATTGAATGTAAAATTATTTGATTACTTGAGATTACTAGTTTAGATAACTTACTTTCATGCTTAAAGGTTTTGATGAATTTTAGTTAACTTGTAGATTTTCCATATAGAATTTTAGTTTTGATGACACGACAAGCAAAAATGTAAGTTCTTTACTCTTAACCTTGTGTAAATATCCATGTACATGTTAACCTTATGTAAATATTATACCTGGCAATATCATTTTAGTTATTTCTATGCTATGTTAGGTTAATATGTGCCTTAGACAAAACCATCATCGGGTCAAAAATGGGGATGAATGGGTTGAAGAGAAACACATACGAGTTAGAATGGGCGGAGCGAAAATATGGCTAGGATGGACGGTATTTACTTTTCTCATCAGACGCCAATCATAGGATCCTTTAATACCAAGCTGTCTCCAATTTGATTCAAGCATCTCATGTCCAGTTACAAATCGTGACTTAAAATTATTTTTGAATTTTCTTTTGCTAAAATTGGCATTTTCTTGTATCTCTTGAGTTTGTTGTTGTTGTTTATTATCATTATTTTATTTCTAGTTTTTAGTTACTTTTTCACAGATTGTGTTTCAATATCTAACATATAATGCAAAAGATATTATTGATACCCAACGACAAAACTTAGAAGCTATGATGCAAAAGATTATTAAACAATTGCCGGTTGAAGATTAAGAAGAGTAGAATGTTTTCACTTTTCTTTATTATTATATTGACATTTTGTGTGTATTGTATTGTTATTTGAGTTTGTACAAATATGTTAAAGTATACCATCTGACTATCAATGATGTATGATTTATTATTGTTTTGGTTAATTGCATTTACATGAATTAATAGCTATTGAATTTATGTTGTAAATTTGCATTTAGGTTTGGGTTTAAAAAAGGTTGTATATGTTGTAATTAAAATTTGTATAATTGTTGCATTCAAAAAAAAATGAAAATTGCATTTTTTTCTATTAAAAAAATAATAATGGTTGCATTAAGTTTAGAATAAGGTTGCAATTTTGTAGCTAAACTTATAATGAAAGTTGCATTTAAGTAAATAAACAGTTGCATTTTTGTAACCAAATTATAATAAAAGTTGCATTTGAGCATTAAAAAAATTGCATTTCAGACTAAAAAAAGTTGCATTAGAATGAAAAAAGTTACATGTTAAAAAGGTTGCATTTTAACTATAAATGTAACACTTTCAAAAACGGTTGCCTTAGGACTTAAAAAAGTTGCATTAGATCTAATGCAACTACTTCTAATGCAACTCTCTGTAAAAGGTTGTATTAGGCCTATTGCAACATTTTTAATGCCTAATGCAACATTTTATTGGAGTTGCATTAGGCCTATTTTCTAGTAGTGATAGTGTTGCCGGGGAGAGATCGAGCATGATCTCTCCCCCTCTCGTGCTCAAAACCCTAGAACACCAAAAACTCTTACACTCTCAAAACTGGAAACTGATATTTATAGGGGTTGTATCCCATTCGTACGAATGGAGCCATTCGTATGTCCATTCGCACGAATGAACCCATTTACATTAGATCCATTCGCATATGCTCCTGGGAACGACTCAGTTCCTAGTGTAACAACATACAAATACATACAAGTGATTACAAATAAACAAATACTAATCTAAGCTATTCGACCAGCCGCGGACACCCAAAATATGCACCAACAATTTCTAAAGAGCTTGATGAACCCAAGATGTTGGAGAAGTTGAATTAAAGGGATAATAAATGATTAGAAATACACTACTAAAGAGAGGATATATGCCCTCATTAAACCATTTGCAGGTGTTTAGATTTGGTAAATACCAATCCATGTGGATTTTACTTTATATATTTGACTCATAAGTCATAAGTGTCAAATAAATTACTTAAAATTTCAATTGTTAGTTTATGCAAGAATTTAGGAAAGAAAATCTGATATAGAAAAGAAATGGTGTTAGATAAAATTTTGACTTTTAGTGTCTATTTTTTGCTTTCAAGATTTAAATTAACATAGGGTTTACAAAAGTTAATTAACAATATTTCTTTCTTAAATTTTGGCAGCTTTTATCCTTTTCAATATGAGCTATCAAATGTTTCTAGAAGATATATACATTCCTTTATAAACTTGAACGATTTTATTTATTTGAGCTATAAAAAGTTTCTTCAAGACATATACATTTCTTTATAATTAAACTTAAGGAATGTGTTCATTTGACTTTATTTATTTTATGTAGAAGTTTCAATCTTCACTCAAGTCAAAACAAATAAGTTGGGTGACCGATTATTGTATAATGGATTGAATTATGTAACATTATAACATGGAATGTGTTAAGATGAGTAACATTTTAACACAATAGGTCAAGATGGGTAACTTAAAAGCTATGTGTTTCTTGAAGATATATACATTCCTTTATAAATTTGAACGACTTTATTTATTTGAGCTATAAAAAGTTTCTTGAAGAAATATACATTTTTTTATAATTAAACTTAAGAAATGTGTTCATTTGACTTTATTTATTTCATGTAGAAGTGGCAATTTTCACTCAAGTCAAAACAAATGAGTTGGTTTGGGTGAATGATTATTGTATAATGTGTTGAAATAGGTAACATTATAAAATAGAATGTGTTAAAATGAGTAATGTTTTAACACAATAGGTCAAGATGGGTAACTTAAAGGCCATGTGAATGTAATGTATTCAAAGTTTAAGATTGATTAATAGCATATTTGGTAAAAAAAATCACGAATAATTATCTTAATGAATTATTTGTATAGTTACAACACATTTTTATGTCTATTTCAGGCGGCTTTCTAACAAAAACTTGAGGACTAAATTTCCTATACAGGCTGTTGTGGTGGTTTGTTTGGTTGGGTGGTGATAGGAGAGTGGTAACCGTGGTTCCTACAGCGTAGGCGGTGTTTGATTCATAGAGTGAAGGGTGATGCTTGAAGGTCTTTTAATAGTATTAGAGTTTAATTAAAGGTGTCAATTTTTACCCAAATCAAAAGAAATATGTTGGTTTGGTTAACAGTTGTATTATAATATGTTGAAATGAATAACATCATAATATGAAATGGGTTGAGATGGGTAACACTTTAACACAACACGGGTTAAGATGGTAACCTAAAACTATGTGAATGCAATCGATTCAAACATTTAAGAACTATTAATAACATATTTGATAAGAAAATCACTAAAATTTATCCTAGTGGACTACTTGTTTACTCGTAACATATTTTAACTTAAACTAAATTGATATCTTTTTAAGAACAATCAATCTAGACCCGAACTGATTATGCTTAAAACTCGTTTTGACTCGCACTCATCTTGACACGAACCCGTTCTAAATGATTACCCAACCCTACCATTTTGTTAGGCAGGGGCAGCCCGGCGAAGGGGCAAACCCGACCCCCGTCCCAAGCCCATTTTTTAGGGGGCACAATTTTTTTGACCTATGCATATATACAGAGATTCATTTAAACAACAACCAACAAGTTATAGAGAACGAAAAGGAACTATTTATAAAAACACGGTTTAATAGTTACAAAATAATTCCCTATAAAGCATAGGGAGTTATTTTTATGTCATTTAAATCAGTGGTGTTCATTGGTTTGATTTAACCGATTTTCATTCTATCCGAAAACCGAACCAAAGTCGAGAAGTGGTTCAGTTCCGTTTTGGTTAATACCAAACAAACCGAATAAACTGATTAAAAACCAAATAAACCGGTTACAAACCGAATTCAATCAAATAAACCTGTTAAAAACCGAATAAAACGAATTTTATCTTATATAGTGTTTATAAAATAATAATTTTAAATCTGAATTAGGTTTATTTGGTTAACTGAACAAACCGAACAAACCAAATTCAAACTAAAATGGAACTGACAACCGAACCGAAAACCGAAATTCAGAATTCAGATATGATTAGGAACTTAATTTGGAACTCGGATATGGTTGGAAACCGAACCAAAAACCAAATTCAAAATTCGTTTTTTAGTTACAAATACGATTCAGTTTTCCATTTTTGTGAATACCCCTGCTTTAATATTTGTATTCGCTATGGGTCTTTTTTTCTGGCCCGTATCGGATACCTCAATTCTTAGGGCCACCCTGTTATTAGGCATAAGTTTAATATTAAAGGATGGTGACTGTTGTTTTTAAATGTCTAGGAGGTTTAGTGAAATTTCACCTAAATATAAAATATGTTTTCTTTTAGTTTTGGTGTTCTTTATATTTTAAATTATTTTTCCTCGTTACAAATAATCTCTAACATCAATATTTCATAATTTACATAGATAAGAACTGATTAGTAGTACATATATTACTTGACGAGTTGAAGGTACGTAACAATACAATTGTAATAATTAACTCTTGTCTATAAATCAATGCTTGGAGACATAATGATGTGCATTTTAGACCAAGATACAGCTGCAATAATCAACTCCTAAAAGTTTCTCTAATTCTCTTACCTAGGTGGTATTTGTTTTTCTTCAAAATGTTTGCCCAAACTCTTCTGTCTGTGTCACACAGACATTGTTATCTGCAGACTGTTTGTTTTTTCGAAGATGATTCACTAAAAAATGTCTACGCGAGCTCTTATTGGTGTAGACCTGATCCATCTACTTCTAATATCTTTTAAGGTCTGTCAAGACCACCGTCCGCCACCACCACCGTCCACCACCACCACCACTGTCGACCACACACACCACCACTGTGGGTCATCCCATCAGCCCATCACCACTACCACCACCACCGTCCGTATACCACCACTAGTTTATTTTAAAGGTTAACAAACATTAAAAAACAAATAATCTTCTTTTTGTATACTGCAGAGATTTGATCCATCTTTTCTTATACAAATATATGCAGATTTGGTCCATATACTGCATGTATTTTATCTTTTAAAAATCAAAAATCACCTTAAATTTTAGCACCAAGGCTAGCTTTATAGCTAATTCAATTTTAAATTTAAGATTACAAAATTCTTTCATCTTTGGTCTTTTAATATTTTCATAAAGAACGATCCTTCTTCCCGAAGTGTTACTTAATTTTAGCACCAATGTTAGTACCTGTTAGCTATAGTTTGACACACAATTTGTGAATGAAGTGTAAAATACAGCCCCCCAATATCTGACAAGATAGACTTGCTATGCTGCATGTTCTATCTATGTCATTTCGTAGTTCACTTGTCATGATTTCTTTTTTACTTTTGTTTTTTAACTATAAAATTCAGATATTAACTTCACAAATTATCACTTTTAAGTTACCTCTTAAATTTCTAAAGTTTAAAGTTTATTTTCTATGGTACGTCTTAGTGTGATTTTTCCTTAATAACTTTTGTTTATTAATTTAAAATAATAATAACAATGGTCTAAGTAGTTGTAACTATATACATTTGTTAATCACGTTAATGTTATCGCTGCAATGTGCATAATAATGTTCGTTAGCACACCAAATGGTGGGCTATCGCTTTTAACTTAATTATACATTTTCCATTAAGTTATTTTTTCAAAATTTGTATGCCGCATCATATAGGTATACTAATGTTCTCAATCTACATTTTCATCCTCACAATATATGTTTTTTTAATCGTGTGTATTCGCCACAACACATGTGTTTTAATCATACCTCCTGTCGTAACACGAGAATAACTTTGTTCATACAACTTGAAACTTAATGGTTGAGTTGAACTAACATTGATAAACATAGATGCTTCCCAAAGGATTATAGTCATAAGGAACCAAATGTGCATTTCATAAGGGAAAACTAAATAACAATTGAATTAAACAATCCTGAATTCCTAATACCCATCAAAATCCTCACACAAAAATAGAAATGCAAGAAAACATGCAAATAAGTTCTTGACACATGATCTTGTTTGGTGTCATCTTGTCTAGCTAACACTCTAGAACTTTGCCTTGATCTGATCCACCACTTTCATTTCCACTTGGAAAGCCTTAGCTAGAATTTCACTCGAAACGCGCGGGTTTGATCCAAAAACAGCATTTCCCATTGTTATAACACCAGGGTTTTGGCTACTTAATGCACCAATAGCCACTGCACTTTTGTTTCCAACATTATGTTGGAAGTGTACAAGCCCAACTGGGAACACAAACACATCACCTTTATATAGTACCTTCGTGATAAGACGATATTCGGGAGTTGTCGTTACAAATCCAACCTCAAGTGTGCCTTCTAAAACAGTTAATATCTCCGTGGCTCGCGGATGAGTGTGAGGAGGGTTAATTCCCCAAGGGGCATAGTCAATTCTAACCATTGATATGCCTAAAGTATTGAGCCCAGGTAACTCGGCTACAGTCACCGGTTGCACCATTAATCCATAAGGGTTTGATGTGTTGCCCCTAATATGGAGACCACCAAAGTAGAAATCATTGGCTTGAATTTGCTTAGGATTCTTGCAGGCCATTCCATTTACAAAAACTGCAAATTAATAAGAAATATTGATTCTTTAGATAACAAATAGCAACATATATAACCTCCATGAAGCATAACACACCTGAGCTTTTTGGATCAGCTACACAGAAATCTTGCAAGGGATTGGGTTCAAACCCAAAACAAGCCAAACAACAGAAAGCAAGAGCTAAAAAACTGAAGTGGCCTATATGTTTTGCCATATATAATTAACCAAGTCTGCAATACTTAGCTAGCTAGCTTATGAGTGTTTAAAGAATTGGTTTTGAGATCCATTTATATATATGTGTGTGTGTATATGTATGTATGTGTATGTGTATATATATGTGTGTATAAATGTTAGCATTTGCACAAACAAGTGAAAAAAAAAAACTGAGATTGTATGTTCTTGTATTGTGGTAGAATGTGTCAGTACTTGAAGAATTGGTGAAGCATGCCTTTGGTTATGCCTCAAATGATGATGCAAATGATGATGGATCCCTTTAAGGACCAAATATTTTATTAATTTTACTTTACTAGACAATTCATTATTATTAGGAATAATGGCATCATGTCTGCCTGAATTTTGCTACATCTTTTTAACTGGCCATTGAGAATAATGCTCAAAGCTGTTGATGCACTCAATTTAATTAGGATGCTTTCACCAATTTATCATTCTTAATAATGTGCTTTATTAATTTCTAGCTTTTGTTTTGCGTGGTCTCTTCATAAGCAGTCCTTTTATCCTATTAAAATAAGGGTAAAGTTTTTTTTGTCCAACCTTTAAATCCTACCAAATAATAAGGTAGTGTTTGTTTTTTCAGAGGCAAAACGTCTGCGGTCTGCGGACCACATCTGCAGACATCTTTTGCAGAAGAGGTGGACCAAACCCCTGCAAGAAGAGCTTTTGGGGGTATTTGTTTTCTGATCAACTTAAAACCTCTTCCCAACCCTACCGTCCCAACCCCACCGTCGAACTCCTGCCCTCTGATCGACCATCTCCGATCGACCACCAACCCCACCGTCCCAACCCCACCGTCGACCTCAGCCCCTCCACCTACCGCCGCTCACCTCCGATCCTCCACCAACCGCCGCTCATCTCCGATCTTCCAACCTAGGGTTCGATCGAACGACCCTACGGCGGCGGCGAGAAACCCTCCGCTCATCTTCGTTTTCGTCACAGCGGCGGCGAGAAACCCTCCACTCATCTCCGCTCATCTTCGGTCATCGATCGAACGACCTAGATGATGGAGTAGGGCTGCGACGAGTAGAAACCCTCGATCGAACGACCACGACTATGAGCAGGGCGGCGACGGCGAGTAGGGTGGCGACAGCGACTATGGCGGTGGAGGAGTTCGGTCGGTCGAAGGGCTGAAATGGAGGAGTGGATTGGAAGAGGTTGGAAGACCTCAAGAAGAGCTTGGTCCACGTCTGCGCCAAGAAGAGGCCGCGCAGTCGTTTTTTAATGAAACGTCTGCGAGAAAACAAACGATATGCGAACCTCTAACCTCTTCCCGCGTCTGCGTGGCGCATACATAAAAGGTAAAAAGAGGTTAGAAGAACTTTTTTTAAAAAAAACAAACACCCCCGACTTTACTGGTTTGTAATTTTTTAATTAATTCCTCACTTTGTATCATTTTTCTCATGCTTTAAAAATTTAAAAATAAAAGTTGTGTACAATTTATTTTAAAGTTAGATTCATCTAATTAATCTTTATAGTTGTTTGTATAATAACATGATGCTAATAATTTGTTTGGTATCATTTCTGTTTTTGCACGCCTTGTGTCTGCTCTCACTATAGCAAAAAAGTTGCAAACTAAATTCTGTCCTCGCCTATGATCTATGTATTTTAGTGCATTTTGTTCAAAGCTTCATTGCAGAAAGATGATTTTTCAATAATATTATATAAATAAAAATTCTCAAGAATAATTTTAGTTTTGGATAAATATAAGTAATTTATATTATATAAATATAAAAGAAGCTCAAAGGAGACAATTTTTGTTCAAGATTGAAATTTACATTACATTGATAAAGTCACAAACATCTCAAACTTGTTAATTAATCTTGTAAACTTAATTATCATATATACTTAAAGAGTAAATTAAGGTTTTGGTTCATCTAGTTCAGATTTTTCAACTATTTCAACTCAAAATAAAATCTTTTATCAATACATCATATGTGGTTTGATCAACTAACAGTTTTGGCCCAACCATATCTATTATCATATATATACTTAATTACGAAAAGGTGGTATAAATAATTAAATATTTAAATATCCAACTCCTAGGATCAAGGAATTTCCTTATACACATCTAGCAAATCAAACATCTCTTTTTTGAACGGCAACTTTTATTAAAAAAACCCAAGAACGAGCCAGCAAGATACTAAAGCTCAAGTACACCAAAAAATACATATCCACCAATTAGCAAATCAAACACCTAACCATACTAATTAGTTAATTAAATATTAATCCTAATCAAGTTTCACACATGCATTGATTTCTTTTTAAGCAGATGCACTGTTTTGCTATCAACTTGAAATGCCTGAGCCAAAATCTCTGTAGAAACCGGTGGACTGGACCCAAATATCGAGTCCGTGATGCTAATGACTCCCGGATTTTGGCTACTCAACGCCGCGATCGCGACTGCATTTGAAAGACCTACATTCCTCTGAAAATGAACCAGCCCGACCGGAAAAACAAACACATCACCACGTTGAAGGACTTTAGTGATCAGCCGGTTTTGTGGGTCTGATGTAATGAACCCAACTTGAAGACTTCCTTCTAAAACGGTTAGTATTTCGGTGGCTCGAGGGTGAGTGTGTGGTGGGTTGGCACCCCAAGCTGCATAGTCAATTCGAATCATTGATAGCCCGAATGTGTTGAGCCCCGGTATTTGGTATACGGTTACTGGGCTGACCCGGTACCCGTAAGTGTTTTGTGTGTCACCAGCGATGTGGAGCCCACTATAGAAAAAATCATCAGCTTGGACAAACAATGGGTTCCTGCAAGCCATACCGTTTACTCTAATTGCAGCTGATCGAAAAACTGTTGAAAATATTAAAAAAGATAAAAAGAAATCGATTTAATAGCTGGCTGTGAAATGAACATAGAAAGTATTTTTTCCAGAAATAAATTAAGTGTTACGATGACAAGGGGGTTGCTATCTATGAAGTTTGAAAAGGGTTTTGTTATTTTTAGAGCGAAGTTTTTTTAATTATTTTAACACTTTCCTAATATTATATGTCTTATTATACGTCTCGTATAAAACCTATACGAGACGTAAAAAGTTTAATTAATGACAGTGACAAATAATGATTGCCTCATATACGTCTTCTGTAGACATATATTATGTGTATAGAGAGCGTATTTGAGAGTGAAAATATTTGAAAAACAAAAAAAAACATCAAACTACACAGTTGGACCAACCAAAATCACTTTAAAATAGCAAAAGCACCATAATAGTGTTAAGTTATTGGTACACTGGTGTATCAATAATATTAACTTTTTATATTTTTTTATTGTTAAATAATTTTAAAAATATGTATGACTAAAAGCAATGTATTTGTAATGTAACTTATTTGAACTCGATATATAATGTATCACTGATTTAAGCTGTGTATGAATATTAAGACTCTAGCCGGCTACACGTACTTTTAGTGGCTTTAGCCCATGCTTTTGCTATCGGCTACAATTTAGCCTCCTGAACGTTCATTTTGTTTATTTGCTTGATCAAAATGTTAGTTTGGTCATTTTACATGCTTACGTCACCACTCAAGGTATCTTAGACCATCCTTATTCACAATCCATCCCAACCCAACATTTTAATAAAAAAATAATTTATCTCTTTCACTTATACAACTCAATCAAACCAAACATTTACTCTCATTAACAACACAACTTTTATTACTTTTTATTAAATATATACAATTATGATTTTTAGTTTTTATTAAAAGTTATTAGACTTTTAGTTTTTATTAAATAAATATAATTTATGATTTCTCAGATAATAAGTTTGATTCAGAAAATCTTCTAAACCAATAAATAAACTTTCAAGTTTTATATAAAATAAATCAATGATTGTTTATATTTATTTTATTTTAAAAATAGATTTTTAAACGAATTCCTTTTTTACAAAATTTATACCGACATGTTCATTAAAAAAAATTGATCAAGACTATGTTTTCAGATTTTTTTAAAAATGTTAATTATTAGTATTTATTGAATAAAATAAGGTTAACTAAAGCTAATTATGTTAAAGTAAAAAAAAAGAAAAAAAAAAGAATTTTTTTGGGTTGCAATCAAGATTGCAGGAGCGAGCAGATCGAAGGCTTTTCCATTTTTATTTTTATTTTGGTTTTTTGAATAGTGTCACAATCCAATCTAGATCACCAATGGAGATGGTCTTAGTATCACCGAGTGAATATTTAATATTATATAGATATTTTGGGAGATCAGATTACGCTTATAAATATTTATCTTCTAATAACAACGAATCAAATTAACCCATTTGTAAAAAAATAAAAACAAAAACAATCCAATAAGCATAGTTATAATTACCTAGATTGATAGATGGATCTGCTACACAAAAGTCCTGTAGAGGTGCAGGCTCAAATGAAAACACGGTTAAAATTGAGGAACTGCTCAATGCTGCAAACATCAATGGGAACAGCATAAAAGATGTTGCCATTGATTCAAAACAGTGACAAGATATGGAAAAAAAATTAAAGTCGGAATTAGGAATATAGAAGTGTACGTGTGTGTGTATATATACACACACACATGTATATGTATATATATATATAGTGAAGAAAGATCATGCAGAAGCTCCTGAATCTTGGTGGTTAAGAGGTGTTTAATTTTAGTCTAAGTTTAATGATTTCATTATGATATTTGCATTTCTTGAAATAATCCAAGAATTGCCTGCAGTTCATGTGAGGTTGGTGATCACATATATACAACACTTAACAAAAGCTTATCATTCATGTTTCTTACTAGGGGCTGTTCTGAAAATTGAGATGCTCTTGACGAGCCGGAAAGAAAATGCATCCTAGCGAATTCAAATATTAAAGTGAAGGTGTTCAAAAAAGCCGAAAACCGAAACGTATTCGTAACTAAAAAAATCGAACCGAATTCTGAATTCGGTTTTCGTTTTAGTTCCGAGTTGTATCCAAATTTCGAATTTGGTATTCGGTTCGGTACCTAACCATATCCGAATTTTGGTTTTCAATTCTTATTTTTTTATAAATTCGTTTTTTTTTTGGTTAACCGATTAAACCGGACTCATATTTAAATTTATTATCTTATTAATAATATATAATATTGAATTCGGTTAAATTCGGTTTATTCAGATCGGTTTTTAATCAGTTTATTTGGTTTTAATCTGTTTATTCGATTGAATTTGGTTTATTTGGATCGTTTATTTTACTTTTAACCGGTTTATTCGGTTGAATTCGGTTTATTCAAATTTGAATGTTTCTTGTTAGTTCTCTTCACCTTATTAGTTCTCATTTGAATGAATCTCTAGGTATACATAGATATAAACAAATTGCCTCCTAAAAAATGGGCCCGAGACAGAAGTCGGTTTTGCCCCTTCCCCGGCCCGCCCATGTCTCCTACAGTATATATGCGACTGCCCATTTTGCATGCTTCATCAGTTTATTTTGTTTATAAGGCTACAATTAATGAAACGTAAGAAAGGGTCATCACAACCTCACTAATATATATCACATTTTTTTTTACATTTTTGAAATGTTTTCTTTACTAAATAGTTAACGTTTTACTTGATGAACTAGTATAAGTATTAGCTTAGTTTTTGCAACCCAAAAAAAAAAAAATTCCATAGTGATTTGATCGAATTACTGGATTAGTCTTTGAAGTTAAAATATGAAAAATATATTTCTATATATTTGTGTTATCCAAAATTGAAAAATTACAAACTTAGTTTCAGCATTTGAGAAAGTATTACATAAATGGTTCATCTGGTTTGATTAATTACAAGTTTAATATCTAGATCAAATTATTATCTTATTGAAATGTTAAGAACCCAATTAATTAAGATTGATTATTATAAATAATTTATGGATGCAAACCAATAATTTAAACATTCTTAAAATAATTTACACACTATTAAAATAATTTATCGCTAATAAATTACATTACAAAAGATCAAATAATATAAATAATCGGAGATTTAAAATCAATTGAGTTAAACAAGTGGAATTTAATTGGGTATGTTTGTTTGTATGTTAAACACTACTATAATTTGCAAATCCAAAAAGTTTCAAAATTTTCATCTATTTAGAGGGTTGTTATTCTACACTTTTTTGCAAATTTGTTCCTATTTTTGTTCGATGAAGTAATAGGGAGACAATTACTTTAAAGAATTTAATGAGATGATACATTTTTAATAAGGTTTAAATTATCTTACTAGTATCTAAATAATTAGTTTGAATTAACAAATAAATAATTTTGTTTAATATTTAAAATATAAAAATAATTTTATTTGGAACCAAACCTGCTAATGATCAAAGGAACCATGTATGTAACTTTGGCCCAAAATTTAAACTGAATTTGCAATTTTTCAATCATAAACATCAAATAAGTAATTTAATTAAGCCAACAACCATTTATAAGAATAACTCATGAAAAAATTGATGATTACTACACTCAACGTAACTAGCAATCTGGCATTGAAACAAGAGTACAAGACTTTCACATAAAAACACTAATACATTGGGCCTAACAAACAGGCTCAGACTCCCACCCTAACGAATGGCAATTTTTTTTAACGGCCCTATATATGTGGCATGCAAAGTCTGCCCAAACATCCCACTTAACTCGGCCCAAAGTAAAGTCGCATAAGGGAAGTTTAAGAAAACCAATGTTTTCATAAACGGATCGGACGTTGAACCGGACGTCTTACTAGTCACTGTTCGGACCGGTTCAACCGGATTTAAGAACCAAAAAATGTCATATTTAATTTGAAATGGGTTAATCTTTTCTTGTGATTAAATACAATAGTAGATTTGGTTATGACAATCGGAAGCTTTGAAAAACCTAGACACCAGGCATTGACGGTGTGAACAGGAGAAGGATCAAAGAGACAAAATATGTCTCTCAATCTGGTTTGTCCCACAGGGAAAAAAAAAGCTATGCTTTGTCCCACATGTCAACCCATACAAAGGAATCAATTGGTGAACAATGAAAAGTTTTGTGCATTTATCCCACATTGCTTACCCACACAAAATAATCAATTGATGAACAATTAGAAGCTTTGTGTCTTTGTCCCACATTGTTTACCACAAAATCTTGGTGAAAGAATGGGATTATGTGAAGCTTTGTGCCTGTCCCACATCACTAGCCACCAAAAAAAACCCAACCCAACACCTTTATATAAACAAATCAGAGCATTTAGCCCCATGACAAACGCATTTCCGGTCCACCGGCGGTTCCGGTTTCAGGTTGGATACAGTTAATTTCATAACCGGCTGGTTCGTATTGTTCCAGTTTTCTAGTCCGTTGTAAACCGCTCAATCTACCGGTTTCTGGTTCAACCGGAAACATTGAAGAAAACACCTTGAGGCTATCAATACAAGTTATCAAATAAATATACAAGAACGCAATACACGAATATAATTATAAAGCTTGGGAGTTGGATATTTTGCAAACTCTTCGTCAAGTTTTGGGTTTTAAAAAATAAAAACTCAAGCCCCACCAAAATTAGCACCTATTACAATAAAACAATGAAGGAATGATCCATTGAAGTAGGGATGGGCAAAACGTTTTTTTTCCTCTTTCAATTCGGTTCTGGTTCTGATCAGCAAATTCAAAATTGGTTCGAGTTAGTTTTGGGTTTTTTACCGGGTTTTGGTGGGGTAAATGTGGAACTGATTCCAGCAGTTGGTTCGAGTTCCTGTTATGATTTCTCGAAGAAACCGAAATCGCATGTACCCGCCTGCTAGGGTAGGACTTGTCCGGTTCTGATTCTGGAACCATTTTTTTCCCACCTCTACATTGAAGTGAATGCAAGACCCAACAAATGAGTCCAAAATTTAACAAGACGCCATAATAGACCCTACACTATTAAACAAAAATATAGCCATATTCACTCTATTTTTATTTTCTTTTTTTAAAACAACATTATCTTACTCTTATTCTTAAATTACTTCCAACTATTCTTTTCTTGCTTGAATTTGAACCCAATACATTTTTTAAGAGTCAATGATTTTGCTAAGTGGACTAATCTGACATTAGCATTGGTTCTTTATTTGAATGCTTGTCCAATCTCATAAATTAACAATAATACAAAATGTGATGGTAACTACATAATAACTAGAAATGGTATTTTGTGTTTTAACTTTATTTGAACTAAATTTCATAAAGGAAATTTTCATATTTTTCTTGCTAATATTACTTATTATATATTTACTCAGATAAAAAAGTTAATTGTATATTTCCCCTCTTAATATCAAAAATTCAAAATACTTTGTTATTAAAATCCAAAAGGTGGCGTTCTCGGTTTTTTTACGTTTTTTTCCTGTTTGGTAACCCCTTTTCCGATTTGTTATTAAAAATTATTGTACCTTTTTTTATTAAAATACTTGTTATTAAAATTTTTAGTACTTTTTTTATTAAATAAGTTTTATATATGTTTATCTAAATTAATAGAAGAGTACTTTTTCCTATGTTTAATTCACTTTGACAAATTGCGAAATCAATGTTAAAGTAATGGATACAGACCATATCATATTATAGCTTATCAAGTTGATCATGTTGCGAATAAAATAAGCTATAAAATATAAGAAATAATATAACGATCATTTTTCACTCATATAATTTATTTTAACTGGACTTCAATACACTAATAAAAGCATGTGAGTTGACATTCAATAATACTATTTACTTCTATAATTGTCATTATAAAAAATTAAAGATTATTAACTTTGATATAAATATTAATACAAAATTGTTTAAATTCCCTGTGAACCTCAATTGTTAACGTACGAATGAGACACACTAAAAGGTTAATTGGACCCCTAACCAAAATTTTGCCTTACAACTTTGAGGCACTAGGTCCTTGGGGACCACTGTCGACAATTGGTTCCTGTTTAACACTATTAGCGACACTAGATTTGTGTCCATCATTGTCCGCAGCACTAGACCCTTTCAGGGCACTCCTACGGACACCGAGTCCTTCAGGATTTTGATGTTCATCATCAATAGAAAACAAAGAAAGCATAAAAAGTAAGAAAATAGTTGAATCGAAGGATGAGCAAAACAAACCAATCTCATCTCTGATTCTTTGCTTTACCATGATCTACGTACATCATTAATTTTATAGTAATGCAACCACTTATATGAGATGAGACAAGTTCCAAAGCTTTTTTAATTTTGATGGACACCCAATTAATCATCATCGGCTTTTAGGTGTTGATTATAAGGCTATGTGTAACAGATATGAGTGCTATTGGTCAGGCCCTCATCGCACCCATATGTCGTTTTAGAATCGCATGAGTCAGACATGACTGGCCAAAAGTGAATGTAGTCATGGGATGCAACAAAGAAGGTAGCCATTTGAAACTACTTTCATATGATCGTTGGAGTGCATTGTGCCGTTTGTAAATAAATAAAGTATGTACACTATAACACTATAAGTGACTTCACACAAGTTCAAAAAATTGCGAATAATTTACTCGTCTAAAAATCTTCAAACTTTGCAATGAATTTTGAGTTTATAAAGTTCAAAATCTCTTTATTTCATAGATCTAAAAATCTTCAAACTTTGTAAAAAAATTGTGCTTTAAATAATGAAGTTTAAAAATTATAAAATAATATAATTTAAAAAATAATATAAAGGAACAAAATTAAAGTAAAAGACAGTCAAACCCCTTGTCAACCCTCATCAAACACCCATTACACATAAAATGACTTCATAATGGCTACTACATGACTCCTAAATCACGTTTGCATCTATCAAACTTTCTTATTACACATAGGTGGTGTTTTTTTTTTCAGAGGTTTAACCTCTTCAGTCTGTGGATCACGTCTGCAAACCTCTTTTGCAGAAGAGGTGGACCAAACATCTGCAAGAAAAGGGAAAAAGAGGATTTGTTTTTAACCTCTTCAAAACTCTTTCCCAATCACTTCTCCTATCCTAAGCAAACCAAAAAAAAACCTAATCTTCAAATCCAACCCAACGATCACCACTGTCACCATCACCGATCGGTGGGAGGTGCGACGGCGGAGGTGGAGCGCAGATGGTGGAGCGCCGCGGTGGTGGAGACCAGGAGATGAAGCACGATGACGGTGATGGAAATGAAGTGCGGTGGTGGAGACGGGAGAAGATGAGGGCCGATCGATGGTGAGCGGTGGTCTACGGGCGGAGGTGGAGTTCCTGGCTGAGCAAGCCGCCGGTGATGAGGGCCGATCGAAGCAGGCAGCTGGTGGTAGGCCGATCGAACGTGATGCGGCTGGTGGTCGGCCGCCAGTGGTGGTGAAGCGTGGTGGTGGAGACGGGAGGAGATGAGGGCCGATCGTGAGCAGGAGATGGTGGGCCGATCGAAGCAGGAGATGAGGGCCGATCATGAGCAGGAGATGGGGGTGAGAACTGAGAAGATGTTTGAAGAGGATGGTCCACCTCTTTTCTAAGAAGAGGTCTCACAGACGTTTTTTTTATGAAATGTCTGCGAGAAAACAAACACCCTATATATTTCCTTGTTCTGCGGGGTGCAGACAAAAGAGGTCTCGCAGACCTTCGCAGACGTTTTCTAAAAAACAAACAGCCCCATAGTATAAGTAGGTATCTAGAATTGGTCAAGACGTACTAGTTGAAGCACGTAAACATATGATGCCCCCCTTTGGGTTGACTTTGTAGCCAACCCGAATCAATCGACAGACACATCACTCAGCTTTTTTTCCTAGAAAACATGCTCTTCTTAGACAAGTAAATGCATAAATTTCAAACTCGTCGTCTTAAAAATATCAATCGTTTTGCCCTCTTCTTATTCTTCAACCATTAGATTCCTCAAAACTTAACCCAAATCCCACTTTTCACGTTAAACCAAATGTTTTTATTAGCGAATAAATGGTTTAAAAAAGGGAAAATTACCAAAATAATCAAGTTTGACTATCTTTTTACTAAAATAACCACTGAAATTTAGCCCTCTGTTTCAGTTTTAGACACCCCTTTAGACGCCTTTTTTTTATACTTTTGTGTCCCAATAAGAAACATATGGGCTCACATGTTGGTGGCTTTGTCGGGATCTAAATGGGTATCTTAAGATCTCTTTTCTACCGACGTCTTAAGAAGCCTAATTTAGATGGCAATTCTGACATCTGTAAGCCGTCAAATCAATCAAATCAGGTGAGGCACATCCATCCAGAACCAGCGTCTAAAGAAGTCGTTTTGGAGTATAAAGACTCCAAAAAACATCAAAATGGGCGTCTAAATTAGGCGTCTAAAGGTCTCTTAAGACGTCAGTAGAAAATGGGTCTTAAGACACCCATTTAGACCCCGACAAAGCCGCTAACATGTGGGCACGTATATTTCTTTTTGGGACACAAAGGTAGTCTAAAGAGGCGTTTAAAGCTGAAACATGAGACTAAATTTCAGTGATTATTTTCGTAAAAAGAGGGTCAAACTTGATTATTTTAATAATTAACCCTTTAAAAACATTTATGAAAAGTAATTAATCGGTTATAC
Source organism: Mikania micrantha (assembly GCA_009363875.1). Classification (NCBI taxonomy): domain Eukaryota; kingdom Viridiplantae; phylum Streptophyta; class Magnoliopsida; order Asterales; family Asteraceae; genus Mikania; species Mikania micrantha. The sequence goes on from CM018693.1 coordinate 22,543,805, forward strand.
ACTATAGTTAAATGCATAGATGGCTTTTTTTTATATTATTTTTTATAAGAAAAGTAATATATCTAGCGTTTAAAGTTTGAGACTATGTGGATAAACATATAATATAAAAACTTTGGAATCAAATGTGAAATGGTAAATAAACCACAGAGAATATTTCAGCAATTTACTCATTACAATTTAATATAGTGTTGAGATTATCTCAGTCACTTAAATGTTATGATTCATTTTCCTGCCTTAAATTTAGGGCATTAATCATTTGTTAACACTCCTTTATAAATAATAATAATTAACAAATTTGAACATTTATTACAATAATTTATTTTCTTAAAATAAAAAAAAAAATCCAAGTATTAATTCTTAGTCTTTTATATTGTAACGACCCGATTTAACTTTTTATTTAATAATCGATATGTGATATAATATTAAGTTAAATTGTGTTGTTAAGTGTTGAGTAGTAGGTTAAATATTATTCAATTGTAAATATTAAAAGGGTAATTGAAAGATGAGGGGCTAAAACTGCCTATAGTGGAAAGTTTAATTAAAAAGGGGGCATATATACTTGGTCAATGCTGGTCAAACCCAGATTTGGGCTTGGGGAGAAAAGGAGGTCGACGACCAAGGGAGGAGAAACAAGGGTTTTCAGTTTGGTGATCAAATTCGTCATCAAATCTCGTTCCAAACGTTAATACAAGCTAGGATATGGATTCCTCTTGTAATTTCACAACTATAGGTATGTAAATTTCATATGGGGTCTTGAATTTTCATGGGTCTTGACATGGGGGTGGTTAGAGGATGATGAAACTCAAATTTTAGGTTGTTGGTGTAATCCAAACCAAGAGATGATGTTAGTAATGTGAGAAAACAACTAAATAATCATCTTGTATGTAAAATAGATTGAAAAACCTAGAGTTGGGGTTTTGGGGATTTCATGGGTTTTAAGAATTCCATGAAGTTATGGAGTAAATGATGAATTTGGGGAATAGGTGTTGTGTCTATTACATATGTGCAGAAATTTTGATCAAAGATTCATAAAATGAGGAGTTTGAGACTTTGTATGTTTGAAATGAAATGAATGGGAATGTTGGCCTTTTAAAATGTTGTTGTTGTGGTGTCATAAAACTATGCACATAAGGTGTTTGAGGAAATGCCTCAAACAACTTAAATGCAAGAATGAATTGTGATTATTGGTGAACTTGGGGGAAATGGTTCATAAACTCAAATAAATGATTTATTAGTGGTGTTTAGTTTAATTTCATAAGTTGGAAGCAATTGAAATGTAAATTAATGATTTAGGAGAGTTTGACTATAGTAAAGTCAAATATGATGATAATGCGTCAAAGGGTTGGAAGTTTGTTTTGTGTGTATTGTTCCTAGATTGAACGTGTATGTGTGATAATATGATCTAGGAGGTGGAAGTACCAACCAAAGACCCGGTAAAGAGAAAGTAGAGCCAAGTGGAACTAAGGATCAAGGTGAGTAAACCTATCCATGAATAAGCAACCATAAGACTTATCCATGTTTGTTAATGTTTGAATTGTTTGGATTACATAATGTGGTGTTTGTAGTAGTTGTTGCTTATTATGTGATGTGTGTGCATGAATTGAATTAATGTCAATGTATGATAGCGGATGATTGACACGTTTCATGTTTGGTGATCCACATTCGTGTGGAAAATGATGTAAGACCACGCTTTGGTGGCATTCAGGTGATGATCCACATTCGTGTGGAAGGATGTATAAGTCCATAATTGTATGGCAAGGGTAATGATTCACATACGTGTGAAAGTTGGGGTATAATGACTAATGAGGGTCATGGGGATGATTCGCATTCGTGCGAAGGAAAAGGAATTAAAGGTAACAATGGTTTGAGAAAAACAAACCATTAAGTGTTTATATGGAAATATATATTGAGGGTCACCAAGAAAGGTTTGGGGGCTTAAAAATATGTTTAAATGGTGTCATGGAGTTGATTTTTGTGTAAAAGAATGTCCGGGAATGATCCGGATCGAATCTGGAAGTGAAAACGCGAAAATTGTAGCTGCAGACCTGCAGTGGGCGTACCATACGCCCAGATTGGGCGTATCATACGCCCGGCACTTTACACTACGCCCAGAAGTTTCTGTCGACGCTGGAATTTGGGCATTGGGTACGGTGGGCATACCATACGTCCAGAATGGATTTTTTTTTTTATTTTTGCTTCCGTTTAATTCGGTTAAGCACGGGGAGGTTAAGGGGTTAACCCACTTAGTCCTTTTGGACTAACACTTGATTGTTTGTGGTTGTTTCAGGTCAAAAGTAGGCTTGGCTACGAATCGGAGAAATCAGACGGTTAGAAGGATCGAACCATGTTTTTGTAAAGATTATGTAAATGGATTGTAAAGTTTAAAAACTACACTTTTAACGTATTTGACATGTTTTGTAAATGATGAACATGTCTCGTTAGTCATGTTAATGCGTTAAACGTTTTGAGGTAGATTGTAATGGTTTTAAAACCGAGAAATCTGGGACCTAAATTTTGTAAATTCCGCAATTATGTTAAATGATATGTTTTGAGAAATATGGGTGTAACATATATGTATTAACTTTAATTGTAATTCAAGTTCATTTAGCGACGATAGCAAAATAATTTATATGATAATTTATATTTTAACAAAGTTAATATTTATCAATTATATAAAAACGTTAATACAATATATTTATGAGTTAACTTAACAAAATTTATTATCATCACTTTAAAGTTTATTTCTTTAATGATTTATATTAATGACTCTAAGTATTAACAATTTAAATTGTGTTTGTATTCAACTTATGCAATATATATGTTATTAAACTATTGTGATGCTTATGTTTTTTGAAGACATAAATTTTTTATTGTAAATTATATAACATTTTATTTATTAAGCCCGTCTTCTTGCAGGGGAAGAGGTTTTGAAAAAGTTTTTAAAAAACAAACCCTCTTCTTGCAAGGGTTTTGTCCAACTCTTTTGCTATAGATGTTTGCAGATGTGCTCTACAGACTGCAGACATTTTACTTCTTAAAAAACAAACACCACCTTAGTAAGGGGATATATATAAAAGGGAAATTACCAAATTAGTCAAATTTGACCACCTTTTTACCAAACTAATCACTCAAATTCTGGTGTCTAAGACGTCGCTTTAAACGCCCTTTTTCATTAGTTTTTGTAAACGTAAGGGCCCACATGTCGGCGGCTTTGTCAGGGTCTAAATGAGTGTCTTAAGACCCTTTTCTACCGGCGTCTTAGACGCCACTTTAGACGTCATTTTTCTGTCAAATCTGGTAAAGCGGCGTCTAAGACGCCGGTAGAAAACGGGGTCTTAAGACACCCATTTAGCCGCCGACATGTGGGCCGTATGTTTACAAAATGTACCGAAAAAATGGCGTCTAAAGTGACGTTTAAGGGGCCGGAATTTGAGTGATTATTTTGGTAAAAAAATGGTCAACTTTGACTAATTTGGTAATTTCCCTATATAAAAATCCCTACTCCACACCCACAAAAGAACCTGTTAATTTAGATAAAGATAAGAATACATGCTTAGGACAACACAATAATGATAGAACATGTTTATGTTGACGAGAAAATAAATTTAAATGAACCTACAAGTATTGACGAACATATATGATGAACCAAATTATAGCGTGTATTGGTTATGAACGACACGAGCTGTGCACAAATGATAATCTTATTAACTTATCGATGGCATTACGAACATGGAATATCTTAGAGGATACAAGGGATCAAAGGGAAAGCATTTTACAGGGTATTACTAACAAGAGAATCAATAAAGATACTAGTTTTCAGGTATGCTTTTGTCTTCCTTTCGGGCGTAAGGACCTCTTGTCCGGTCAGGAAGAGAGTATTGTCTTTAATGTGTGTGTGATCGGTGGTTGGCCTGTATTCAATGCCCCTTGATGCTCTTATATCTTCCCTTTATAGTTCTCTCTTCTGGTTCTTCCCCAAGAGTTTTCCTGTATGTCTTCCGGGTTGTTGTCCTCCGGGTAAGGACCTTCAGCCAGTTCTTTGATTGATGTGTAGCTGGCTTTCTTTTCATTTGCTGGACACCATGCAATCTCATTAATTAGCCATGGTCTTCATTTAATGCTTCATCAGGTTATGATTATACTCATTTAATGCAAGTGTGGTATATTTTGGCGGTAATCCTATGTACCGTTATCAAGTCCCCCCAGTTCAGTTGGTGCCTCTCTTCAGGGGTCACCTGCTGAACTTTTAAAGGTCCAATTATATCCATTCTCTTTGTTCTTCTTCCTTCTTTCTCTCTTCTTCTCTCTCCTTCCTTTTTTTTTGATTGGTTGTCGTGGACGGTTTCCGCCTTTTTTGAGATGTGTGGGCCCCTTAAAGGAGCATAACCGCAGTTGATATGTGTGGGTGGGGTGAAACCACGTAGCCCACATTCATTTGATTTGAAAGGTGCCATTATTTGGGTTTCTTCCTCTCTCTTCGCTTTTCGGCTCGATTCCTCTTCCTTCCTCTTGGTTCGCCCTTCGTCTCTTCCACCGCCATTATTGAGTAAGTTTTCTTTCCTTTCGGTGTAATTTCTCTTATCGATGGATAGGCGAGGTTTGGGTTCGTCGTCATCGTTGCTATCACAGGAGGAGTTGCAGGGTTTCTGTTGGCTGTATCAGTTGCCCATGTCTATTCATCCCCGGCTTCCACGTCCCGGCGATGATATTTCTGCGTGCAATGATACTGTTATTGTTTTCACTCAAGTCCTTAAGTCTAGTAATGTGTGGTACCCTTTTCCACCGTTCTTGTTCTCTGTTCTTCGATTTTTCGAAGTTCATTTTTCGCAGGTGCATCCTTTAGGGCTTCTACGGGTGATGCATTTCTTGATTGCGTGTAGGGCGATGGGTGGTGAGCCTAATATACCGTTGTTTAGTCCTCTTTGGGATGAACCGGCTTTCCGACCTGTTGTGTTTGAAAAGGGCGAAGGTTTTTGCTTTGGATGCATTTTTTATCCGTACTTGTTGTTATGTTTGTTTTTGATTATCATCCTGCTTTTTACTTTTCTTGCAGAAATGAATCTGCTTAAGATTCTGAAGAAGGCTAATCGTGGGATGGAGTTTGTGGCTATGAATCTACTATTCCACCGCCTCCACCGTCGACGATGGGTATGTCATTTGATTCTCCTACTGGTTCTGTTGAGGGTATTTCTAGCCCCGATGATGATGAGATGCCATTGGCTGTCCTTTTGGGAAAAAGGGGGCATGTCGCTCGTAATGAACCACAATCTCAAGGGCCATCCATGCATCCTCCTCTAAAACTTCGATTGCGTAGTGCTGCTACGTCTTTGCCAGAGGTAGGTGCTGCTAGCATCCTCATGACCGCCAAACGCAAGGAGGCATGTTCTTCAGTAACTGTTAGTGATGATGAGGAGGTTGACAAGCTTGAAGGGGCTTTGGTGTTACGCAGGAAGAAAGGGAAACAGGTGATTGAGTCTACTGTGGTTTCTGTGCCGGATTCTCCTGTGCGAGATTTGTGTGAGATGGATGTGATTGTTTCTCCTGGTGGTATGAATATTCCTATGACTTCGGTTTGTTTGGAGGTGCCTGTCACGGCTGTGCTCACAGATTCAGTGTCTGTGGCTGTTGCTCCTGCTGTATCGGTTTCTGCTACGCTCCCAGTGTTGTCTGTTATTGACAATGCAATTGCTTCTTCTCTTATTTCAGATACTTGTTATGAAGATATGGATTCTCTGGATCTGGCTCGTCTGTTTTCTATGTCTTTGGAGACTCACCGAAATCATGGGTTGGAGATTGTGAAGCGTTTGCAACATCGGTCCGATGTTGCCATGAAATTATAGCGGAAGATAGCTGCCGTTGAAGACGAGCTTGTTAAAGCTTTAGAGGATAAAAAGCAACTTCTTGGGGAATTGTTGGATGTGGACGCTCTTCGTGCGGAATCAAAGGATTTGAAGGAATGTTTGGTCAGCGTGTGGCGGAATTGGAGGTATTGTCTGCTTTGTTATTATGACGTTGATGTATATGGGTATTTGTTTATTGCTTCGTTGTTCTTCTTATTTGCAGGAGTTGGTGAAAGAATCAAAGAGGGTGCTTGAATCGAAATAAGCTGGTATGGAGCAAGCGCAGGAGGATGCGCTTATTGCGCGCGTGGAGGTTGCCCGACTATCTGAAGAAAATCAAAGGCTACAGCAGGAGGTGGTGGAAGTTACAGGTTTGAATAATCGACTCACGGCGGATCGTGCTTGGTTGGTCACTCAAGGTTTCTGTCACGTTTTTAATCGCATCCGAGACAGTCAAGAATATGTTCAACTTCTTGGTGATGTGAACTCTGCGTGCCTTGCTGTCGGTTATCAGAATGGTCTTCGCGCAGGTTATAAGTATTCGTCTCAGGGGTTGCTTCCAGAAGAAAGCACGTGTTATGATCCTACAACGGAAGCTTAGATGACCAAGGCAACACTCACATTGGGTGCTGCTGATCATTCTTTGTTGTCTCTCTTGGAGACTTCCCCGGATATTCCTAGTGTGGAATTGGAGGAGCTGACAGCCGTTGTGGATCCTACAACCCCTTTGCCATGATATGTACGCTTTTAGCTATGGTTTTGTTGTTAACAATGAATATGTGCATTTTGGCATTGTGATGCCTTTTTAATATGAACAGTGATGCTTTTTTGCATTTTTGGTTGGGGACCATTTTACAAAGCAAGTTACCCAATGTTTTTCACTAATGATGTGCATGCATGCTTTCTTTTATTTTTTGATGCCAACTGGGGCATTCTTTCAAGACTACAGTCTTTTGTGTATTATTATGTACTTGCATTTGTAATGCTATAGAGGTATGTTTATAATGGAATTTCCACTTCATTTGATTCCCAATATTAGTAAAAAAAAAGGATTCTTCGAGTACACATTGTAATTGGCCTTTTCACGTTGTAAACAAAATAGGTGACCGACATGTGGTATTTCCATCTAGTTTGTTCCTACAGGTGGTATTTCCGCAATTGCATGGAGTTCCAAGTGCGGGGTATTTCTTTGCCTTCGATGTCGACTAACTTGTGAGATCCTTTCCCATTGCTCCAGGTGATTTTGTATGGGCCCTCCCATTTCGGAGTTAGCTTGTTTTGATGCTCTTTACCACTTGCTATACTAGACCTCAACACCAGGTCTCCCGGTTTTAAGTCCTTAGCTCTGACCGTTTTGTTGTAGTGTTTTTGCATTGCTTTTTTGTAATTTGCCTCTTTGATCGCTGCGTGGTATCTCCTTTCCTCTAGGAGATTCAAGTTTATCTGCATATCTTCGTTGTTCTCGTTCTCATGAAGGTGCATTCTTGGTGTTGGGGATCCGATTTCCACGAGTATCATGGCTTCGGTTGCATACGTCAGACTAAATGGAGTTTCTCCTGTGCTAGTCTTTGTCATCGTACGGTGTGCCCATAGTACATGTGGTAGCTCTTCCAATCATGCCTTGCGCGTTCTACCCAACCTTGCTTTGATCCCATCCACTATGCTTCTGTTTGCTCGTTCAACTTGGCCGTTTTCTTGTGGGTGTGCCACAGAAGTGAAAATTTGCTTAATGCGTAGTTCTTCGCACCATTTTTTGAAAAGGACGCTGTCGAATTGTTTCCCATTGTCACTGACGATTGTGTGTGGTAGACCGAACCTGCAGACAATGTTTTCCCAAACGAATCTTTCGATTGCCTGGCTCGTCACTTTTGCCAGCGGTTTCGCCTCTACCCATTTTGTGAAGTAGTCAATGGCTACTACTAGAAATTTGACCTTTCCCACTGCTTCTGGGAACAGCCCTACGATATCAATCGCCCATTTTTGGAAGGGCCATGAGGAGCTTACGGGTACCAGGGGCACCTTCGGTTTCTTGGGTACAGGTGCATGGACTTGGCAATTGTCACATGTTTGGGATAGGGCCACCGCTGTGTTGTACATTCCTGGCCCATAAAAACCTGCTTTCATTGCACTTGATACCATTGTCTTCGGCCCTGCGTGGAGTCCACAAATTCCTTCATGGATTTCTCGCATGACGTACTTAGCTTCTTCTTCGTCAATGCATTTGAGAGAAGGTCCCAGGTAGGACTTTCGGTATAGCTCCCCATCGATGAGTTCGTATTGTAACTCGCAGCCGTAGCCTTCTTGCCTCGTCTTTGTTTTCCGGCACCTTACCCGTTCTTATAAATTCTTTAATTGGCTCACCCCATGGAACGACTTGGGTGACCTCCTGTATTTCGAGTTCTGTATCGATGGATGGTTTGGCTAGGATGTCGATCCGGATTTCACTTCCCAATTTACTGAAAGCTGCTGACGCGAGTTTACTTAGCGCATCAGCTTTGTGATTCTGGCTTCTGTTGATGTGTATCACCTGGCATTCAGTGAACTTCTCTTGTAAGGACTTTGCTTTGGCCAGATATCGCTTCATTGTTTCTTCCTTTGCCTCATAGGAACCGTTTATTTGGTTGGGTACCAAGAGAGAGTCTACGTGTACTTTGATGTGTGATACCTTCATTGTTCGTGCTACTCGCAACCCAGCCAGTAAGGCCTCGTACTCCGCCTCGTTGTTGGTGGTTGCGAATTCGAGTCTGATGGCATAGGCGAACTCAATGCCTTCTGGTGTTGTCAATATGAAACCCGCGCCACTTCCATCTGTATTGGATGCTTCGTCGGTATGTAACTGCCATCTCACTGCATCCTCCTCGTCTTGCTTGTAGGGACGGGGGCTAGACTCTCGGTCTTTGCTTGGGGGTGCCTCTATCAAAAAATCAGCAAGTACTTGGCCTTTGTAAGCTGTACGCGGTTCGAACTTAATTTCGAAATCACCTAGCTCGATAGCCCATTTTGCCAACCTTCCAGAGACCTCCGTTCGTGCCAATATCTGCTGAATAGGTAAGTTAGTAAGTACCCGAATAGGATGGGCTTGGAAATACCTGCGCAATCTTCTCGATGTGTGCACTAATGCTAGGGCTGCTTTTTCCATGTCGGTGTACCTCTCCTCCCCCCCTTTCAATGTCCTGCTAACAAAGTAAATTGGTGTTTGGATTCCTTGCCTTTCGACCAGCAAGACTGCGCTGATTGCTTTCTCAGCTGCTGACAAGTACATTGTGAGTGTCTCGGCTGGGAACGGTGTTGCTAGGGCGGGGAGGGAAGAAATGTGTTCCTTGATTGCTTGAAAGGAGGTTTCTGCTTCGTCTGTCCAGGTGAACTTGTTTTTTTTCAGACACTTCTTCAATGTTTTCACGAATGGTAAGGATCACTCGGCTGTTTTAGATAAGAATCGGCTGAGTGCTATTAGCCTGCCATTTAACCTCTGCACCTCCTTTATTGTTTTTGGGGACGTCATCGAAATCACAGCTTGGATTTTCTCTGGGTTTGCTTTGATTCCTTCCTTGGTGACCAATACTCCCAGAAATTTGCCTTCTTCTACTCCGAACGAGCACTTGCTGGGATTTAGTTTCATTTGTGACCTCCGGAGTGTGCTGAAAGTTTCTTGGATGTCGTTGAGCATTGCATCTTCTTCCCTGCTTTTAATGACCAAGTCATCCACATACACTTCTATATTTTGGCCTATCTGACTGTGAAACAGGCTGTCCATCATCCGTTGGTATGTAGCTCCGGCGTTTTTTAGCCCGAAGGGCATCTTGGTGTAACAAAATGTCCCTTCAGCTGTATAGAAGGCTATTTTCTCTTCATCTTCCTTGGCCATTCGAATTTGATGATATCCCTTGTATGCATCAAGGAAACAGTGGAGGGGATATGTTTGTAAGGAATCGATCTTTGCTTCCATCTCTGGGAGTGGATAACAATCTTTTGGTGTAGCCTTATTGACATCCTTAAAGTCAATACACATTCTCCATTTCCCGCCGCCTTTTCCGTGACACCCCGTAAATTCCAGGTCAGCTTATTATTTATTTAAATGTTTATTTAAATGTGTTATGTACACGTGGCACTAGAATTAGTTTAATTTAGTGTGACACGTGGCACGACAGTACGAACACTGACACATGACCAGATAATTCGATGAATTATCGGCAAACAACACACACGTGTCAAAACACATGAACGTTGGTGAACATGTAGCACATTGTGTAGCACAACACTCTAAACCTCACGAAACACTCACGCATTGAACTTGGAATTCAAAAGAGGCCAAATGAGAGTTCTGAAGCGCGAAAACAACGACGAACGGATCAATCCCATTAAACTAGGTTTATTGGGCTCTCCAGGGGCCCATCGCGGTATGCGATGGCCCATCAGGAGGCATTGTCGCGGTACGCGACAGGCGTCGCGAGGAGTTGACTCCCGGATTCCTTCACGTAGTGCGAAGCAGCTTTCTGGCCTAGTGTCGCGGTACGCGACAGGTGTCAGACGGCAAAATCTTATAATCCAAGATGACATCATGTCCTAGCCACCTATTTTCACACTTTTCGATTACCAGGCACTCCAGATCGTCTTCCCCACCAGAAAACTCCATTTTTACCCTGTTGGAGGCCATTAACAAGCTTGTGGAAGCTTGGGGTGGAGATTGGAAGCTTGAAGAACTACGTTGGAAGCTTGACACCACCACCACCTCTTCACCTCTACTCGAATCAGTGTTCTAGGAGCTTGTAGAAGCTGCTAACACCAACATTTCTCAATTCTTGAGCCTTTGAGGTAGTTCTTGTGGCTAAAACATCCATTTGCACATCATTTCACACACATGCAAGTGCTAAAACACACATTCAAGCACGAATCACCCACATGCACGAGATTTGCTTCTGGGTTTGATAGTTTAAATGTATTTCTTGATGATCTATGATGGTTATACGATGTTTTATGATGATCTAAGTTGATAAGCATAAGTATTTTTACTTAAAAAAAATGATTTATGATGATATAGATGCATGCATGTATGATCCATGAGTATGGGGATGATTTTGGATGATTGTAAGTATTTGTTGATGATATTAGAAGTGTTACCCATGGCTAGATTTGGTTAAAATGGTAAAGATGTTGATTTTTGATGAAACTTTCTATTAATAGAAACTTTTTATTCAAGAAATGATGATATGAATGATATTTGGTGTCATGCATGCTTAAGGATTGCTATTTAAATGTTATTAGAATGATAATGATGCTCAAAATGTGACTTGGATATCGATTATAGTCGTATTTAGCATAGTTACTATTTTTAGTAACTTTTGATAGTCAAAATATTGATTGATGATAATGTTGGCTATATGAGCTTGTTTAGATGATAATGAATAGCCTAACATGATGAATGATAATATGAAAATGGTTTTAGAAGTGTTTAAAGTGGTCATCTTATGCAAAACTAGAAAAAGTTACTATTTATAGTAACTTTATTTTTAGAAAAACCGATTTATAAACATATTGTGTAATTTGAGCATGCTAAGTGGCTTAATATGTTATAACATAATGATTAGATGCTAAGTTAGATGGTTTCTGACATCACGTATGCTATAAATGGAAACTTTCCATTTTAGGAAATTTTGTGTACTAACATGATATAAACGACTTATGTGAATTCGTATGATGATGTGCTATGTGTTAACATGATCACGTAGGACTAACGAGCATGCTAGAACCATAAAATCGTATACTCTGTGAACTTTCCATAAATGGAAACTTACTATGAATAGTAAGTTGTCCATATACGTGACTTGCGCGTTTTGCACACGACGAGCACTTACACGATTGCTACACGATTCACAACCGACACACGGTTCACCAACGATTTGTTGACTTGACACGGTCAACTTGGGTCAAACACGGTCAATGTGGACCAACACGGTCAAACACGGTCAATATGGACCAACACGAGCAAACACGGTCATTGTGGACCGACACGGAAAAACATGAACAACCGAGAGTTGTTGAGCACAAACACAAGCACTAACACGAACACGAACACAGTCGTTACACAAACTCATGTACGGTATACGATATAGGTCGCCGGTGACCAACGCACAGTTTACGCTGGAGCTTACGCTTGATTTCTACTTTCTTCACTAAGGTGAGTTTACGGCCCCTCTTTAACTCTTTTCAAACATTTTAAATAGGGAGAGAATACTAGTTGCATCGAGTCAAACAATTATGCTATTACAAACATTTTTATTGTGTATGCTGGTTTATTGGACAAACATTAAGTGTTGAACTCGTAGCAAGTTGACTGGATGTCATAACCCGTGCAAACTCTGACCTAATTTACTGTGTGTACGAGACACAGTGGAGGCAAGGACAAACAGGTCTAGTTCGGTAGTGACGCACTGACACTTGGAGCCTAGGGCTGGGTACTAACACATGATAAACAGCATGACACACTTTGTCACACCCCAATTTCCCACTCGTGGTGTCAGTGTCCACGTGGGTGTGACGTGGCCAGAATCACAGCTCAAGGTCATATAGAACAACTCTATATGCGTTTTCAAAATACAAGTTTGTCATAAATGATAAGAAAATAAGTTGTAGCGGAAATACAATATCATAGCAGCGGAAAGATTATAAGTTTGATAAATGCAGCTGATGTCCTCGAAAGTGGTCTAAGAAAATAACTACAAACACTAACCTAGAATCAACTTAATTACAACGAGTTAAAACCGAAAATCCTAAACTAAACCACTACGACAGGCAAGTGTACCTATCAATTGTAAAGTAGCTAACGAAAGTCCGGATATCGAACCCACAAGACACTGACTTAACGAAATAAGATTAGAAAATGATTTAAAACAAATGGGGGGTTTTGAATTAAAAATGACAATTCAATTAAACTAATTATCCTAATTAAATTAGAAAAGCAAGTTCAACTAATAATTAAACCCTAAAACAGATTAATGAATTTAATTAAAAGAAATTATTACAGTTTTATAAAAACCTAAACAATTGAGAAAAACTCTACTTAGGTAGAATTCCTGTTTGTGATTATTGACACTATTGACTTTGTTTGATATGATGGAACTAGGATCTTAAACAGCAAAATATAGGTAACCTAATGGATTCTAGATCAATTACCAGATATAACCAACTAAGAAAACCTAATTTTGTAATAAACACACTAGTTAATTGAATCACCTCCCGGATTTTTCCAATAACACTTATGTACTCAAATGAACAAGTCACATTCCTGATTTTCTCATTCCAATACACCAAAGATGCAAGAAGTAATCTTAGAATGTCTAATTTGACACGAAATGACAATAACACTAAGTCTTTCAATTAACCAACCCTCCCGGGTAATTATTATGAAAACCCTAATGCTAAAGATCACCCGACAAGTCTATCACCTTCCGGATTTCTAAACTTAGATACACAAAGAACCCTAAGAACATCAATTATATCTTTTCCTATGGCTAGTGATATCAAACAAGCCATAAACTAGTCATAACACCAAGTCGATGACCTAATACGTGTCTAATACCGAAAGACATTCAATAAACACGTATGGAACATGATATAAACTGATATAATCAAGATTAGATATGTAAAACTCATCAAATGACAGAATAAGATCTGTTACAAAAGTGTTTTCCATCATAATTCAAAACAAAAGTCAATATCCATCAATAAATTATTCAAACATTCATTCTAACCTAAGTAGAATCAAAGAACTAGCCTAATAACATCATATTCAGTCAAGAATACTCAGAAACAATAGTATAAGATGAAATAAAATACTGAAAATTAAGAACAAGTGAGAACAAAGAATAACCAAGATGATTTCACATGTAAATCAAGTCTTCTAGCCCTCCAATGCTTCCCAAATGCTTCCTCAAGCTCCTGGAATGCTCTCCTGCTCCAAAAATGATCGAGAATGGTGTCTCAAATGGCTGGGGAGCGTCTCCTATTTAATCTCGCTTGAATCTTGACTTTTTTCAAATTTCAAAAGACGTCGCGTACCGCGATGCTCAATTCAAAACATTATCGCGTACCGCGATAGACAAAACAAGCGGGGAACCCCCGAAATCCTTCGCGTACCGCGAAGGCTGTATTTCTCCTCATCGCGTACCGCGATGACGTCATAATGATTAAAACTTGTCTTTTTCTCTTGATTTCAACTGGGGCTCGATTCCTTCGGGTTTCGAACTCGATTTCCGCTCATTTCATTCGACAAGCCTGTAAAAACCATAAACATGTAAAAAGAATATAAAAATAAACAAAATCGACGTATTTACAACTTAAAATCGACTCAAAATCATTTAAAAACCGGATGTGTTTTACAACCCATCAGCAGCGGATATACAATTGTTAAACACTACGATGTTTAATACATAACATAATTAAAATTGTTTGAACGAAAGACATAAATAAATGCATGCGGGTCCTATGCTCAGTCCCCTAAGTGCATTCCTGATCCTTGATCGTGTCAGTTACCTGAGAATACATGTTTAAAAAAAAAGTGTCAACACAAAGGTTGGCGAGTTCACAGGTTTTGATAAGCATAGGTAGTAATTCAAAAATCTTGTGTCATACTTTTTATTAAATGTTAGTCCCGAGCCCTAGGCTCCAAGTGTTAGTGCGTCACTACCGAACTAGACTTGTTAGTCCTTGCCTCCGCTATGTCTCGTAATAACATAGCAAGATAGGTCGAGATTTCACGTGTTATGACCTCCAGTCAACATTTTCGCCACGCGGGGCTCGTCACACCAAAATAGATCTATTCAAACTCACCTCGTTGTTTATACATTAACGGTAAGACTTTGCGAGGGCTTAATTACGATACAACACTTATGTTTGTCTAATAAACTAGCATACACAATTTGTTTGTACAAGTATAAATGTTTGACTTGATTTAACAAGTATTCTCCCCCTATTTGAAAAGTTTATAAAAGAGTTAAAGAGGGGCCGTAAACTCACCTTAGTGTGCAAGTAACATAATGCGTAAGCTCCTCAAGTAGTAAGCGCGTCGGTCACCGGCAACCTATATCGTATACCATTCGTGAGTTTGTGTATGTGACCGTGTTCGTGTTCGTGCTAGTGCTCGTGTTGGTGCCAACAACCCTTGGTTGTTCATGTTTGTCCGTGCCGGTCCATAATGACCGTGTTTGCTCGTGTTGGTCCACAATGACCGTGTTTGACTGCGTTGGTCCATAATGACCGTGTTTGACCGTATTTGACCAATGTTGACCGTGTCAAGTCAACGACCCGTTGGTGAACCGTGTGACGGTTGTGAATCGTGTAGCAATCGTGTAAGTGCTCGTCGTGTGCAAAAACATAAAAGTCGCGTATATAGACAACTTACTATTTATAGTAAGTTTCCATTTATGGAAAGTTCACAAAGCATAACGGTTTTATAGTTCTAGCAGGCTCTTTGATCCTACGTGATCATGTTAGCACATAGCACATTATCATGGGATTTCACATAAGTCACCTTCATCATATTTGCACATAAAAGTTTCCTAAAATGGAAAGTTTCCATTTATAGCATACGTGATATCGGGAACCATCTAATTTAGCATACGTTCATCATTTAACACATAATAAATCACTTAGCATGCTCAAATCACACAAAATGTTCATAAGTTGGTTTTGGTGAAAATAAAGTTACTATAAATAGTAACTTTGGCTATTTTGCCCAAATGATCAACCTAAACACTTCTAATCCATTTGTATGTCATAAATCATTATCATAAACCATTTAACTTCATTTAGACATGCTCATATGACCCACATTATCAATAATCAATATTTTGACTACAAAAGTTTCTATAAATAGTAGCTATGCTAAATATGACCACAAACATGATCAAAATCACATTTCAAGCATCCAACTCATCCTATTAACATTCTAATAGCAATTCCACATATAAGTAAGTTACTAACATTGCCCATATTACCATTTATCAAGACTTAGGTTATAAAAGTTACTAATAATGGTAACTATGCCCAAATAATCACAATCATCATCAAAACTACTTTCTAAGCATTCATATCATCATACTATTCATCAATCAACATTTCTATATGCATCCATGTTCACCATATCCCCCATAACACCATTTTGTAAATAAAAAGTTTCTAATAATAGAAAGTTCATCAAAACTCAACATTTTAACCATTCTAATGACTTTCAACCATGTAAATCATCCCCATTAACATCTAAAATCGTATAACATCATTCAAAATCATCTAAAATGTCTTAGATCATGCATGCATGTGGGTAAATTACCCATTTATGACCAAATCATGAAATTTACAAAAACACATCATCATGGATCTTCACAAAACTTAATCTAAACATCATAGATCATCATAAAACACATTTAAATCATCAAACCCAGAACGTAATCTCGTGTATGAGCATCAAGGGTGCTTGCATGTGAGTTTTACCCATTGCATGTGTATGTAGAGGTAAAAAGAGTGTGTGTAAACTAGTAGAGACTACCTCACAAGCTCCTAGATTGCCAAGAAAGTGTTGGAACAGCTTTGGAAGTTTCTGGACAGCAGCTCCTTTGTTCAATCAAGAAGATGGTGATGGTGGTTGGGGTTTAGAGGCCTTCCTTCAATGGTTTCAAGCTTCCGAGAGCTTCAAGTCCATCAACAATGGCTTCCTTTAGGGATTATGGAGTGTAAAAGAAGCTTTGGCAGGGATAAGGTCGAGTTATGATGGCTAAATTTCGGAAAGAGTGATTAGAGGTAGGATAGAAATGATTTTCTTGGATAAATAAAGATTTTTGCGTGCTACACTGCCAGGCGTATCGCCTGACGGGTGACCTTGTGCCCAAGCGTTACGCGCGGGTGGCCAGGCATTCGAGGCGTTTCCTGTGTCTCGTGCGCATCGCCTATGGTCAAGCTTTCGGGTCAGGCGTAGCGCCTGGCCCATACATTAGGCCCAATAAGCCTATTTTGTTGTTCTGGGCCCATTCTCGCCTGTTTCTCGACTGTAGAACATCGTTCGAGCATCGTTTGGACTCTAATAGTCAATTACTAGCCATAATTGACATTGTGAAGTGTTTTTGTGCTTAAGTGTTGTGACGTTCACCAACGTTCGTGATTTTTGATACGTGTGTGTGGTTTCTGATAATCCCTTGGATTATCATGTTGTGCACCAATGTTCGTACTGTCGTGCCACGTGTCACACTAAATTAAACTAATTCTAGTGCCACGTGTACAAAATCATTTAAATAAACATTTAAATAAATAAGATACTGACCTGGAAATTACGGGGTGTCACACACTTTTATTACTATATGTATATCAAAACCTGTGAACTCACCAACCATTGTGTTGACACTTTTTCTAAACTTGTATTCTCAGGTAATTAGCATGGCAAGCACTGGGAACAAGAATGCACATAGGGGATTGAGCATAGGACCCCGCATGCATTTTGTTCATCTTTTGAAAACTATTTCGTTTGGTTTATGTATTAAACAATGTTATGTCTGACAATTTAATTTCCGCTGTGCAAACAAATATTTTCCGCTGCATGTATCAAACATCTTTATTTCCGCTGCTATGATTTAACATTCCACTGCAAACTATTTTGTTAAGTGTGTGTGTAAAACATTGTATTTGTAAACGCATATAGAGGTGTTCTATATGACCTTGAGCTGTGATTCTGGCCACGTCACACCCACGTGGACTGACACCACGTGTGGGAATTTGGGGGTGTGACATTTTCGTACCATTACTGGATTGGAAATCCAAGAGGGGTACTGGACCGCCCGTACTATCCCTGCGGCAAGTAGTTTTCTTACCTCTACGGTTGCCGCCTTGCTTCTCTCTTCCCCCATGCTCCTTTTCTTTTGCTTTACTGGCTTTGCACCTGGGTGCATGTTGATTCTGTGTTCAGCTTGGTCCCTTGGAATTCCTTCCATGTAGGCTGGGGTCCAAGCGAACATGTCTTGATTCTTCAAGAGCAATTCTTTGAGGGCAGTCTTCCCTTTGTCACTCAACTGTTTTCCGACTTTTATTGTGGAATCTGGGAATCGGTCATCTAGCACTCATTCTTCTTCTGTATCATCGTTTCTTTCTTCCTTTTTATCGACTGTGGCTATTATTTCGGCAGAGGAGCTTACGGTTGCCACTCCAGTGGGCGTGGGGAATTTTATGGACCCATGGACTGTAGATACCAGCGCTCTGAGAGCTTTTATCCCTGGCCGCCCCAGAATGGCGTTGTATTTTGATGGTGCCCTCACAATGTAAAACGTGAGGTATACGGTCCATTTAACCCCCTCCCCAATCGTAAAGGGTAAGGTAATTTTACCTAATGAGTATGCGATTTCCCCGGAGAAGCCAACCATTGCTGATGTGTCCTCCTCCCATTTTTCTCTAATGTCTGGGTCTAGCCGTCGGAAGCAGTGTTCGTACATGACTTCTGACCCGCTACCTCCATCAACGTGGATCCTTGCAACTCTATGGCCCGCGATGTTGGCGGAGATATTCAATGGTGCTTCCTGAGTTTCCCATGGTTTTAATGGTGGGAAAGTGATCGATGTTTCCATCCAGGGGTATCCTTCGTCTTCCATCAACTTATAACGCTTGTTCATTTCATACTCATTATCCGTCCTTCTTCGGATCATGTCAACATACGATCGTTTCTTTTCTCCTGCGTCCTCCTGATGCATGTCTTTCCCATGGATGTTGCCGCACCTATCTCCTTTACTAGGTGTGAAAGTTTGCCTGACTTCACGGCTGCTTCGATTTCCCTTTTGAGGTGGACACAGTCGTCAGTTTTGTGGCCATAACATCTGTGAAATTCACAGAACTCGTCGGGGTTGGGTCGGGAGGAGTTTCGAAGTGGTTGTGGCTTCACAAAGGAGGTTTTTGCTTTTTCTGTTGCTAGGATTTCGCTGGGGGTTTTTGTCAATGGTGTAAATTTTTCTGTTTGTTTGGGACTAGCCCTGTAAGGGGTGAAAAATTGGCGATTTTTTTCTGTAAGAACCTTACCCTTTCCTGTGTAAGGTCCTCCTCTGGAGGTTTCTTGCGTTTATTTAGCTCTAAAGCTTCCGCCTTTTTTCAAGTCCCATTCCCTGGCCCGGAAACTGGTATCTTTTTCTCTAACGAAGGCCCTAACTTTATCCATCAGGCTGTCGAATGTCTTTGGGAAATCCTCCCCTAACTATTCACATAATTGGGGTTGTCTTACCCCATTGATAAAGCTGCTAATCTTCATGACTTCAGGTACCCCTTGTATCTGCATGCTCTCGGTTATGAATCTCTCCATGAATTGCTCTACTTTCTCATCATCTCTTCGTCTGATGTGCAGTATCTCATTCGGGTTTTTGACAGCCTTCTTTTTTTGGTGGAACTGCTTCAGGAACTTATCCCGCAGTTCTTCGTAACTGTCGATGCTTCCGGGTGGAGACTGTCAAACCATAGACAAGCTGCGCCGGTCAGCGTTTGTACTAGCATGTGACACCAAGTGGGAAGGTTCCACCTTCCTACTTTGCCAGCACCTGAGAAGGCATGTAAATGATCACATGGGTCTTCGGTTCCATCATACTTTCCTACGTTTGCAGGTAGCTTCAACTTTTCGGGTAATGGTGCTTCTGCGATCCGGCGGGTAAACTTCGACAGGTCCGTGTAATTGGTGGGGTGGTATGGCTTTAGCAGCGGATCGTCCCCATCACTTAGCTTCTCTCTGGATTTCATGGTGCCTTTACCTTCATCCTTTTGTTTTTGATGAGTTTCCTCCATCATCTTAAAGATTTTGTTCCACAATTCCTCGTCGTGCCCGGGTTCTTTGGGTGTCCCCTCAGATCCTCCTTCGTTGTATGTCAACCGGGACTTCAGTTTTTCCAACTTCTCTCGGTGTTCAAGTTCAGCCAACCTGGCTTTCAGTGTTTCCCGGTGGTTCTTGACAAATTCTGGGGTGATGGTCATCTCAGCTTCTTCATCGTCAGATCCTTCACTTATCACCTCTCTGGGGTCGGTGACATTTTCGACTAACGTGGATTCTTTCCTTGCTGGACCTTTGGAGAATGCACTAAGCGGGGTGGAACGAGCATTATCATTGGCCATGTCGTGCGTTCGTGCAACAGATGGTAACCCTAGACGGGTCCCACGGATGGCACCAAAGGATGAACCAAATTATAGCGTGTATTGGTTATGAACGACACGAGCTGTGCACAAATGATAATCTTATTAACTGATCGATGGCATTACAAACATGGAATATCTTAGAGGATACAAGGGATCAAAGGGAGAGCATTTTACAGGGTATTACTAACAAGAGAATCAAGAAAGATACTAGTTTTCAGGTATGCTTTTGTCTTCCTTTCGGGCGTAAGGACCTCTTGCCCGGTCAGGAAGAGAGTACTGTCTTTAATGTGTGTGTGATTGGTGGTTGGCCTGTATTCAATGCCCCTTGATGCTCTTATATATTCCCTTTATAGTTCTCTCTTCTGGTTCTTCCCCAAGAGTTTTCATGTATGTCTTCCGGGTTGTTGTCCTCCGGGTAAGGACCTTCCGCCAGTTCTTTGATTGATGTGTAGCTGGCTTTCTTTTCATTTGCTGGACACCATGCTATCTCATTAATTAGCCATGGTCTTCATTTAATGCTTCATCAGGTTATGATTATACTCATTTAATGCAAGTGTGGTATATTTTGGCGGTAATCCTATGTACCGTTATCACTATACATTTAGATGCGAACCTATAAATTTATATGAGAATAAAAGTGAGAGCAACAAAGCTCAATATGAGTAGTTTATTCGACATCCCTTTTGAATGTTTTTGGTTGGGAAATAAGCTGATTTGTGTCTGTATGGATGTATGCATGCATGAATGGAGAGAGCTAATCTGTATATATATGGTTCTTAAAACCTTTGTATATTGAATTTTTGTTCGTCCTTTTGCATGTTGTAATACCATTATATATTTTGAAGGATTGCCGTCTAACGCATGGAATGTATCCTGTAATTATATCAACCAATTAGTCAACTATATATATATATATAGGGGACGGTTAACGTACATATTAGTGTTAACGTGCTAAACGTAGGAAGCCACAGGAACGCGCCATGTGTCATTAGGGTAAGGGGTATTATCGTCCATATAAAATTACAGACCGTGATTTTCAAATTTACAGACTGACATTTAACACCCACTATCACAGACCATAGGGATAATCACAGACCAGTAATTACGGACCACATTATATAACAACTACAGACCGTATTTTAATACACATAATCAAGGGCAAAATGTATAATCACGGACCAATAATCACGAACCACGTTATATGAAAATCACGGACCGTCATTTAACATGTATGATCAAAGGATCAGCTGCAGAATCACGTACCAATAATTACGTACCAAGCGTAAAAATCACGGACTACGTAAAAAAAACTATAACAATACTATACTCAAATTAAAGATAATAAAATTCTCAATTTTATGGTGTAATTTTTTTTTAAAAAATAATAAAGCATGTAAAAGTTATTTAATTTTTAAAAAACGAGTGGAACTTGTTGTAACATTATAAAATGTGGTTGTTTCCTCTTTTGCCCTTCCAGTTATATTTTACACTTACTTTGTGGAAAAAGTTGTATAAAGTGGGGACCACTAAATCTTAACCATTGATTACTTTGATCAAATGGTGCAGAATCCATCCTACGTTTAGTACGTTAAGAAACATATGTATTTGATCCGGCTCCTATATATATATATATAGGAGTAGGTTCACATACAAATATATTTTTTTGTAAAAATGGTAGGAACCAATAATGTGTTGACATGTGGCATTTTTATTAATTAATAGAAAAGGGTAATATAAGCAATTGTATTTAAATGATTTTTAAATTTTGCATTAATATAGGTAAGTGGTTAATCAATTTCCTGATTAAACATATTCCAAAAATTAAAATCATATAATCATATTCGTAACATCAAATACCGAAGCAAAAAAATAAAAATCGCAGTCATTGATTTTTTGAATTGCATTTGCAAAATTCGATGGACGATTTTGTAGTGCTATTATATGTTGATATATATGTACTGATATGTTGCTATTATTTGAATGGTGGGATAATTATTTAGCATATTTTTAGTGTTGTTGTGTGCTGACATGTTGTAATTTTAAACGCAAAAGCACTGATTTTGTAGTGATATTTGTCACACCCCGCCAAGGCGGAACACGCGAGGTGCGACGGTCATGGATTCACAGTCATTGTTTACATTGAACGACTTCTACATGCATTAATGTCACACCCCCAAATTCCCACTCGTGGCGTATGTCCACGTGGATGTGACGTGTCCAGAATCACAGCTCAAGGTCATATAGAACACCTCTATATGCGTTTACAAATCCAAAGTTTGACACATACACTCATAAAATAGTTTGCAGCGGAATAAAAGTTATCATATCATATTACAGCGGAAAATCAAATGTTTGACAAAATGCAGCAGAAATGTAAATAGTTTAACACAACATTGTTTAACAGAATAAAGTAAATTGTTTTCAAAATGACAAGACAGAATGCATGTAAGTTCCTAATGCTCGTTCCTTAAATTGTGCATTCCTGTCCTCCTGCTAGCCGCGCTAGTTACCTGAGAATACAAGTTTGAAAAAGTGTCAACACGATGGTTGGTGAGTTCACAGGTTTTGATATACATATAGTAAGAAAGTGTGTCATGCTGTTTATCAAATGTTAGTACCGAGCCCTAGGCCCAAAGTGTCAGTGCGTCACTACCGAACTAGACTTGTTTGTCCTTGCCTCCGCTATGTCTCGTATACATAGCAAGTTAGGTCAGAGTTTGCACGGGTTATGACATCCAGTCAACATAGTGCCCCGTGGGGTTAGTCATTCCCTAATGGATCCATTCAAACCTACCACGTTGTTCGTACATTAACGGTAAGACTTTGTGAGGGCTTAATACGAGTTCAACACTTAATGTTTGTCCAATAAACCAGCATACACAATAAAATGTTTGTAATAGCAATAATGTTTGACTCGATACAACTAGTATTCTCCCCCTATTTAAAAGCGTTTGAAAAAGAGTAAAGAGGGGCCGTAAACTCACCTTAGTGATCGTGTGATAAGCAAGCGTAAGCTCCTGCGTCGAAATGCGTGTCGGTCACCGGCAACCTATATCGTACACCGTATGTGAGTTCGTGTATGTGACCGTACTAGTGTTCGTTTTTGTGCCAACAACCCTTGGTTGTTCATGTTTGTTCGTGTCGGTCCACAATGACCGTGTTTGCTCGTGTTGGTCCACATTGACCGTGTTTGACTGTGTTGGTCCACATTGACCGTATTTGACTAGAGTTGACCAAAGTTGACCGTGTCAAGTCAACGACCCGTTGGTGAACCGTGTGACGGTTGTGAATCGTGTAGCAATCGTGTAAGTGCTCGTTGTGTGCAAAACGCGCAAGTCGCGTCTATGGACAACTTACTATTTATAGTAAGTTTCCATTTTTGGAAAGTTCACAAAGCATAATAGTTTTAAAGTTCTAGCATGCTCATTTGTCCTATGTGATCATGTTAACACATAACACATCATCATACGGATTCACATAAGTCGTTTTCATCATGTTAGTACACAAAAGTTTCCTAAAATGGAAAGTTTCCATTTTTAGCATACGTGACATCGGAAACCATCTAACTTAGCATCTAATCATCATGTTATAACATAATAAGCCATTTAGCATGCTTAAATCATACAACATGCTTATGAATTGGTTTTTGTAAAAATAAAGTTACTAAATATGGTAACTTTGTGGTTTTGCATAGAAATAACCATTTTAACATTTCCAAACCATTTTCTCATCATCAATCATCATAACAATCAATCTAGCATCATTTTAAACATACCAATATAGTCAAGTCGTCTCCTATCATTATTTCGACCCGAAAAGTTACTAAATATAGTAACTTTGTCAAAATGACAATAGACATTATCAAAGTCATGTCCTAACCTTCAATATCATTCTAAATACATTAAAACAACATTCTCATACACATGCATGACCATCTTTGTCACCAAATCACCATTTCTTAAGTAAAAAGTTTCTAAATATAGAAAGATTCATTAAGATCCTAGTTTTAACCATTCCAATGACATTCAACCATGTAGATCATCACCAATAACATTTATAATCATATATCATCCTTCAAGATCGTCAAAAATGCATTAGATTGTACATGCATGTGACTATTTCACCAAGTTATGACCAAATCAAGCATCCTAATGACACACATCATCATGGATCGTCATAAAACTAAATCTAAACACCATAGATCATCAAGAAACATCGTGAAATCAACAAACCCAGAAAATAATTTCGTGCATGTGCTTCAAAGGTGTTTACATGCGAGTGTAAGACCTTGCATGTGGGTCTTTGAGTGAGTTATGTGCAAAATAGCTAAGGGATTACCTTCTAATGCCCTAAGTGAGTCGAGATGACTGATCCACAGCACTCTAAGCTCCTGGAATCCCTCTCTTAGTCGTGTAGATGATGGGGGTGGTGATGTAGAGCTTCGATTCTTCTTCCAAGATTGCAAAACTCCCAACAATGGCTTCCTCAAGGTCTCTAATGGTGATTATGGTGTTGTAGGGAGGTTTGCAGGTGATATGGGGAGGATTTACTCGAGCTAATGGCGTCTGAAACCGAAAGAAATGATGGTGTAGAGTTAATGATGGATTTTGTGTTGCTCAAGAAGATTTTAAGCTGTCAGGGATGTCAGGCGTATCGCCTGACGTGTGTCATTGGCGCCAGGCGTTACGCGCGGGTGCACCGGATGAGGCGCTCAATTTTCCATCCGCGCGTATCGCCTAAGGTTGAAGGCTCGGGTCAGGCGTACCGCCTGGCCCAATTATCAAGCCCAATAAGCTTGTTTTGATGTTATGGGCCCATTCTTGCCCGTTTCTCGACTGTAGAACATCGTTCGAGCGTCGTTTGGTGTAACATCCCAAATTTTTCTAAGATACAAGTTATTAGAATTCTACGTACGTGTAACGGATAAGTAACGTGTGGGAAAATAGACGAAAAATAACCAAAACGGGGCTTAGAAATCGTGTACTCGAAATAAGGTAGATTTCGGGTACACCCGGTTCGAGTACACCAAATTCGGGTACACGAGATTTCGTGTACACAATATGTCGAGTACCAGACACTGCCTATAAATAGTAGTGCCTTGGGATATGTGCGAACCTTTGGCTGAGCACGCTCTCTCTCGAGTACACGAAGTCGGAACCAAGAAAATTCAAGGATCAAGCTTTTGATCGACCAAACGAAGTAGGAAACGCACGTGATTCTACCAGGAGGATCAGCTACCTTCAAGTAAGTGATTCATGTATAGAAAGCTGGATTTTTATACAAAGGTTAGGATGGTTAAACAAAGGGTGAACTTATGCATAAAGCTCACACCTTTATGCATAAAGTTCATAACTTTGAGGTTCCAATACGTTGGTAACAACCAAAGGAACCTAGAACTAGCTCCCCAAAGTCTTAGATGAATTTCTGAAATGTTTAATGACGAAATGATGAGTACACGAAGTAATGTACAAAGGGTATTCGAAATCATACTTGGGTTATTTCGAATACATAAGTTTCGTGTACACTATTTCGAATACAAAGGGGTATTTCGAGTACATGGAATATTTCGAGTACTAGCTATTTCGTGTACTTGGGTATTTCGTGTACTAGTGTTTCGAATACTCATGGGTTTCGTGTACATGGGAACTTAACGAATTTCAAGGGTTTCGAACACTTAGCTAAGTTTCGAGAATTTGGATTCAGAAAGGGGGACTAGTAGGCTATTAGGACTTAGAATATTTTCTAAGTCTAAGAACGTAATGTAACGTAATGAGGTGATGTAACGGATGTAGGTTCTTAAGGCTTAGCTAAGGAGTTCGGCTAAGAAGAACCAGAGTCTACTATCAGGTGAGTTCTAGACGCCCTATTTTATGCTTAATGTTTTGGGCTGACATACATGCTTATTGTTATGTCTATGATGATATGTGCCTATGATGATAATGAATGAATGATGTTATGCCCTGACCATGTATGCATGTTAAGGTGATAGTATGATTACTGCATGAAAGTATGCTAAGAATGATGAATGCATGTTAGTAAGTTATGATGATAAATTAAATGATAACATGCTATGATGATAAATAGGGAGGTATGTTATGATGAAATCCTAGGTACGCTATGATGGAAGTATGATGTTATGATGATTACATGCTAGCAAAATGTGTTTATGTTGCCATGATGAATGATATGATGACGTGCGGCTAGCATGACATATGCATGGTACTAGGATGTTATGATGACATGATACTAGCACACCCTGTATGAGAAATCCTATGTTATTAGGATAATGATACGATGTTATGATGAATGATGATATGGTGCTAGTGTATCATGTCATGATGAATGATGGTTGCTCCAGTACTTGTTACTGGGTAAGTATGGTTGCTCCAGTACTTGTTACTGGGTAAGTATGGTTGCTCCAGTATTTGTACTGGGTAATTATGGTTGCTCCCGTACTCGTTACGGGGTAAGTATGATGTTGCTCCCGTACTCGTTACGGGGTAAGTATGATGTTGCTCCCGTACTCGTTACGGGGTAAGTATGATGTTGCTTCCGTATTCGTTACGGGGTAAGTATGATGTTGCTCCCGTACTCGTTACGGGGTAAGTATGATGTTGCTCCCGTATTCGTTACGGGGTAAGTATGACGTTGCTCCCATATTCATATGGGGTAAGTATGGTTATGGTTGCTCCAGTACTTGCTACTGGGTAAGTATGGGTCTGCAGAACGCTTCGGCGGGACAGACCAACGGTTATGGAGCCTTGTGCCGGCATAAGCCCACTGTTCGAATGGTAACAGTGGAACGTATGATGATGATGATGTAAGGATGTTATGTGCTAAGGTTATGGACTATGTGTATGAAATGATGTATATGTTAAGTATGTTTAATGTGGTTTTCTGAAAACTAGAACTCACCAGCGTAAGCTGACTTGATTTAGCATGTATGTCAGGTTGAAGGTATGATAAGAGGAGGCATGGAGCTCGGGCATAGAGTCATACGATCCGGTGGTTTTTGGCAATCCGATGTGATTTTGATACAGACATGTTATTGATTTCTGTTTATCAGACTATGTTTACATTTCCGCTGCATGATTATGAAAGTTTTTAGTTTAAGAGCTATGTGTTACGATGAAAACCAACCTCTGTGAGGTGCCCGGTTTCGGGGCCTCACAAGTTGGTATCAGAGCCATAGTTTGAGAGATCTTAGCATCCCAAGTGCTAAGACTTAAACTGAGAATTGGATTAATGGATGCGGATTGCCAACCACGGATGACGGATGCCACGAGTTGAATGTTTATGTATGAGTTAAGGGTTAGATGTAATGTTATGAAAGTAGTTAGTGTCATGCACATTGAAGAGATGGGATGGGAAACGTTTAGAGCCTATGAGTTGGGTAAATGGTTAATAACACTTGATCAACGTCGTTAACGATTTACAAAACTTATTCCGTGCTAAACTGATTCCTATGCTGACTCATCAATTGTTGCATTATGTAGAAAGTTAAGATGGCCGGACAAAAGGGTAGACCGCGAAAGAAACCACAGGTAGCTGAAGAACCACATGTCGAGGCTGAAGAACCCGTCAACGAAGACGACCGCGAGCACAACGAGCAACCTGAGAATGAAGACGAGTTCACTCTAGAGCCTATCGTGGTGAAGGCTATTTCTGATGAGGTCTGCAAGATCATGGATGAAAATATGCCAGCAATGATTGCTAAGGCACTGAAGGATGCTCTAAAAGACAAGTCTGAAGGAACTAAAGAAAGCACCAAAGAAGATGAGGTGGTGATCATCGAGACGAAGAGCGGCGACTCTATGACAGGGAAACTGAAGGGCTGTGACTACAAGTCCTTCAAGGGATGTAACCCACCGACCTTTGATGGGAAGAAGGACGCAGTGGCCACCTGCCACTGGATTTCTGCGATGGAGGCTGTTATCTCCATCAGTGAGTGCCGAGTTGACCAAGCTGTCAAGTTTGCAGCTCACTCTTTCGTTGAGGAGGCACTTCACTGGT
The DNA here is from genome assembly GCA_009363875.1 of Mikania micrantha. Lineage (NCBI taxonomy): Eukaryota > Viridiplantae > Streptophyta > Magnoliopsida > Asterales > Asteraceae > Mikania > Mikania micrantha. Next base: position 22,571,797 of record CM018693.1, read on the forward strand.
GGAACACCGTCAAGCAATCCAAGACTACTGAGGATATGGAAAAGATGACTTGGGAGGATCTCAAGGAACTGGTCACTAAGCAGTTCTGTCCCAAGAATGAGTTGGATAAGGTTGAAAGGGAGTTTCTGGTGCTGAAGGCGGGAAGTCTGAACCACAGGCAGTACACCTCACGATTCAATGAGATGGCAAGACTTGTTCCTCACTTGGTATCTACCGAGGAACGCAGGGTGAAGTTGTACATGGAGGGTTTACCTCCGAAGGTTCGGATACATGTGAAGGCGAATGCTCCCAAGACTTATGACTCCACTGTGGAGCTCAGTGGCATAGTTTGGGATGATGTTATGTCAGCCGAGCCAGCCAAAGAAGAAGCAAAGGTGAAAGAGTCCTCCGGGACTAAGAGGGGTCGAACAGACCAACGAAAGTTCTCAAGCAAGAAGGCTAAGTGAGAGGAGATGGGCCGATGCAACAAGTGTGGGAAAAGCCACACGGGACAGTGCCTGGTGGGCACTAATTTATGTTTCAGGTGTGGAAAGACGGGGCACTTTTCTAGCAGTTGCCCGAATGCTACTCGATGCTTCAACTGCAATGGATTAGGACATATGTCCAAGGATTGCAAGCTACCACGGGCCGATGCTTCGGGCTCGGGTAAGAAAGAGGAGAAAGGAAAGGAGAAGCAGAAGGCTAAAGCACGAGCCTTTACGATGACGAAGGATGATGCGATTGTGGACCCGGACGTGGTCACAGGTACCTTTTCTATCAACAATATTCCTGCTTCTGTATTGTTTGATTCTGGTGCCAGTATGAGTTTTGTGTCTTCTACTTTCTGTGATGGGTTATCTGGGAAGGTTAAGAAGATAGACCGGGTATTTGATGTAGAGACGGCTATTGGTAAGATGACCAGGGTGACTGAGGCTATTGATGATTGTTATGTTGAGATAGAAGGTCATAGGTTCCCTGCCCGATTGTTTCTTATTACCTTAGGGGGATTCGATGTGGTTTTGGGTATGGACTGGTTAGCCAAATATGAGGCTAACATTGTATGTCGACGAAAGATGATATGTTTACGTGCGATGGATGGGAGCTCCGTGACGGTTTATGGTGATAAAGCGATGTATGCGCCAAAGATCATTTCGATGATCAAGGCTGATGTTATGATGCGGCGAGGGTGTGTAGCCTACTTGGCCTACGCGATTGAGGAACGTACGGATACGAGGACGATTGATGATGTTCCCGTCGTGTGTAACTTCCCAGATGTATTCCCTGAGGAATTGCCTGGATTACCACCCGAACGGGAAATTGAGTTCCAGATCGACTTAGTGCCGGTGGCACAACCCGTTGCCAAAGCACCTTACCGTTTAGCTCCAACCGAGATGAAGGAAATGATGACCCAGCTACAAGAACTCCTTGATAAAGGTTTTATACGACCGAGTGTCTCTCCGTGGGGAGCACCGGTGCTGTTCGTTAAGAAGAAGGATGGAAGTATGCGTATGTGTATTGACTACAGGGAACTGAATAAGTTGACCGTAAAGAACAGGTATCCTCTACCTAGAATTGATGACTTGTTCGATCAATTGCAAGGTGCAAGCTGGTTCTCGAAGATAGATCTCCGATCCGGTTACCATCAGTTGAAAGTTCGAGAGCAGGATATTCCAAAGACTGCTTTCCGTACGCGTTATGGACATTACGAGTTTCTCGTTATGTCGTTTGGATTGACAAATGCTCCTGCAGCATTTATGGATTTGATGAACAGGGTATGTCGACCGATGCTGGACCGATCGGTGATAGTGTTTATTGACGATATTTTGATCTATTCAAAGAACGAGGGAGACCATGCTTGCCACGTACGTGAGGTATTGGAAATCCTGAGGAAAGAGGAACTTTATGCTAAGTTCTCCAAATGCGCTTTCTGGCTACGAGAGGTACAGTTTCTGGGTCACGTGGTGAACCCAGAAGGCATTATGGTAGATCCAGCTAAAGTTGAAACGATTATGAAATGGAGTCCTCCAAAGTCACCGACAGAAGTACGCAGTTTTCTTGGTTTGGCCGGTTACTATCGGAGATTCATTCAGGACTTCTCCAAGATAGCGACGCCACTGACGAAGCTCACGAAGAAAGACGTAAAGTACGAATGGGGTCCAAACCAAGAACAAGCATTTTCAGTGCTGAAGGAGAAACTTACCCAAGCTCCTGTTCTAGCACTGCCGGATGGGAATGATGATCTTGTTGTGTATGCCGATGCGTCACGACAAGGGTTGGGATGTGTACTAATGCAAAGGGGAAGGGTGATAGCTTATGCTTCGCGCCAGCTAAAGATTCATGAGGCTAACTACCCGACCCACGATCTTGAACTCGCTGCAGTGGTGTTTGCATTGAAAATATGGAGACACTATTTGTATGGAGTAAGGAGTACCATCTATACCGACCACAAGAGCTTGAAGTATTTCTTCGAGCAAAAGGATTTGAATATGAGGCAGAGACGATGGCTTGAGCTGTTAAAGGATTATGACTGTGATATTCTATATCACCCGGGAAAGGCCAATGTGGTGGCAGATGCTCTGAGTCGCAAGACTAATCATCCTGCCATACGAGTGAAATCGTATAGTTTGGTGATAACGCCAGACTTTCTGAACGAGCTCAAACAGGCGCAACAGGAGGGATTGAAAGAAAAGAATGTGGGTTTCGAACGCGTCTTCGGACAAGTTAAGAACTTGGAAGACAATGACCACGGGATAAAGCTACGATTCGGTCGAATGTGGGTGCCCAGAAATGGGGACATTCAAGCGAGGATTTTAGATGAAGCCCACAAGTCACGATACTCGATACACCCCGGTGCGACGAAGATGTATCAAGATCTTCGACAGGATTATTGGTGGCCGGGCATGAAGTTTAATGTGATGCAGTATGTGAACAGGTGCCTTACTTGTGCGCAAGTGAAGGCTGAACATCAGAAGCCCTACGGATATGTGCAACCTCTGGAGATACCGGAATGGAAATGGGAACACATCACCATGGATTTCATCACCAAGCTACCGAGGACAGCTAAACGGCATGATACCATTTGGGTGATTGTGGACCGACTGACGAAGAGTGCACACTTTCTCCCTATCAGGGAAACGTATACGTCCGAAAGGTTGTCTGAGTTGTTCGTAAAGGAGATTGTGGCCAGACATAGAGTTCCTGTCTCCATTGTGTCAGATCGAGATACGAGGTTTACTTCCAGATTCTGGAAGCAGTTTCATGATGCTATGGGAACGAGATTAAATATCAGTACCGCCTATCACCCTCAGACTGATGGACAGTCAGAAAGGACTATCCAAACGTTGGAGGATATGCTTAGGGCGTGCATTATCGATTTTGGAGGAAGCTGGGATGACCACTTGCCCTTGGTGGAGTTTTCATATAACAACAGCTATCACTCTAGTATCGGAATGCCCCCATATGAGGCGTTGTACGGGCGACGATGTAGAACCCCGGTATGCTGGGGTGAAGTTGGACAGAAAGAAATGGGAAACAAGGCTGCCGTGATTGATATGGCAGAAAAGCTACGGGTGATAAAAGCACGTATGAAAGCTGCACAAGATCGCCAAAAGTCTTACGCTGACAAGCGCCGACGACCGATAGAGTTTAATGTGGGCGATCGAGTGTTGCTGAAAGTATCACCATGGAAGGGTATCATCCGATTCAGAAAGAGAGGAAAGTTGAGTCCGAGGTACATCGGACCGTTTCCGATAAAGGCAAGGGTAGGGAAAGTCGCGTATCGACTGGACCTACCAGAGGAGCTAAGCGGGATTCATCCTACCTTTCACGTGTCGCATCTTAGGAAGTGCTTGGCAGACGAGCAGGCGCATGTTCCTTTGGATGACATTGAGGTAGATGACCGACTGAACTACATTGAAGAACCAGTCGCCATTGTGGATACGAAGGAGAAGCAGTTAAGGAATAAAACGGTTCGTCAAGTAAGAGTTCAGTGGAAGCATCGGAAGGGTTCAGATATGACGTGGGAATTGGAAGACGAGATGAGGGAGTTGTATCCTCAGCTGTTCGATGTGTAACAAGGCAGGTTTCGGGACGAAACCTATTGTAAGGAGGGGAGACTTGTAACATCCCAAATTTTTCTAAGATACAAGTTATTAGAATTCTACGTACGTGTAACGGATAAGTAACGTGTGGGAAAATAGACGAAAAATAACCAAAACGGGGCTTAGAAATCGTGTACTCGAAATAAGGTAGATTTCGGGTACACCCGGTTCGAGTACACCAAATTCGGGTACACGAGATTTCGTGTACACAAGATGTCGAGTACCAGACACTGCCTATAAATAGTAGTGCCTTGGGATATGTGCGAACCTTTGGCTGAGCACGCTCTCTCTCGAGTACACGAAGTCGGAACCAAGAAAATTCAAGGATCAAGCTTTTGATCGACCAAACGAAGTAGGAAACGCACGGGATTCTACCAGGAGGATCAGCTACCTTCAAGTAAGTGATTCATGTATAGAAAGCTGGATTTTTATACAAAGGTTAGGATGGTTAAACAAAGGGTGAACTTATGCATAAAGCTCACACCTTTATGCATAAAGTTCATAACTTTGAGGTTCCAATACGTTGGTAACAACCAAAGGAACCTAGAACTAGCTCCCCAAAGTCTTAGATGAATTTCTGAAATGTTTAATGACGAAATGATGAGTACACGAAGTAATGTACAAAGGGTATTCGAAATCATACTTGGGTTATTTCGAATACATAAGTTTCGTGTACACTATTTCGAATACAAAGGGGTATTTCGAGTACATGGAATATTTCGAGTACTAGCTATTTCGTGTACTTGGGTATTTCGTGTACTAGTGTTTCGAATACTCGTGGGTTTCGTGTACATGGGAACTTAACGAATTTCAAGGGTTTCGAACACTTAGCTAAGTTTCGAGAATTTGGATTCAGAAAGGGGGACTAGTAGGCTATTAGGACTTAGAATATTTTCTAAGTCTAAGAACGTAATGTAACGTAATGAGGTGATGTAACGGATGTAGGATCTTAAGGCTTAGCTAAGGAGTTCGGCTAAGAAGAACCAGAGTCTACTATCAGGTGAGTTCTAGACGCCCTATTTTATGCTTAATGTTTTGGGCTGACATACATGCTTATTGTTATGTCTATGATGATATGTGCCTATGATGATAATGAATGAATGATGTTATGCCCTGACCATGTATGCATGTTAAGGTGATAGTATGATTACTGCATGAAAGTATGCTAAGAATGATGAATGCATGTTAGTAAGTTATGATGATAAATTAAATGATAACATGCTATGATGATAAATAGGGAGGTATGTTATGATGAAATCCTAGGTACGCTATGATGGAAGTATGATGTTATGATGATTACATGCTAGCAAAATGTGTTTATGTTGCCATGATGAATGATATGATGACGTGCGGCTAGCATGACATATGCATGGTACTAGGATGTTATGATGACATGATACTAGCACACCCTGTATGAGAAATCCTATGTTATTAGGATAATGATACGATGTTATGATGAATGATGATATGGTGCTAGTGTATCATGTCATGATGAATGATGGTTGCTCCAGTACTTGTTACTGGGTAAGTATGGTTGCTCCAGTACTTGTTACTGGGTAAGTATGGTTGCTCCAGTATTTGTACTGGGTAATTATGGTTGCTCCCGTACTCGTTACGGGGTAAGTATGATGTTGCTCCCGTACTCGTTACGGGGTAAGTATGATGTTGCTCCCGTACTCGTTACGGGGTAAGTATGATGTTGCTTCCGTATTCGTTACGGGGTAAGTATGATGTTGCTCCCGTACTCGTTACGGGGTAAGTATGATGTTGCTCCCGTATTCGTTACGGGGTAAGTATGACGTTGCTCCCATATTCATATGGGGTAAGTATGGTTATGGTTGCTCCAGTACTTGCTACTGGGTAAGTATGGGTCTGCAGAACGCTTCGGCGGGACAGACCAACGGTTATGGAGCCTTGTGCCGGCATAAGCCCACTGTTCGAATGGTAACAGTGGAACGTATGATGATGATGATGTAAGGATGTTATGTGCTAAGGTTATGGACTATGTGTATGAAATGATGTATATGTTAAGTATGTTTAATGTGGTTTTCTGAAAACTAGAACTCACCAGCGTAAGCTGACTTGATTTAGCATGTATGTCAGGTTGAAGGTATGATAAGAGGAGGCATGGAGCTCGGGCATAGAGTCATACGATCCGGTGGTTTTTGGCAATCCGATGTGATTTTGATACAGACATGTTATTGATTTCTGTTTATCAGACTATGTTTACATTTCCGCTGCATGATTATGAAAGTTTTTAGTTTAAGAGCTATGTGTTACGATGAAAACCAACCTCTGTGAGGTGCCCGGTTTCGGGGCCTCACATTTGGACTCTAGTAGTCAATTACTAGCCATAATTGACTTGTGAGGTGCTTCTGTGCTCAAGTGTTGTGATGTTCACCAACGTTCGTGTGTTTTGACACGTGTGTGCTGTTTGCCGATAATTCCTCGAATTATCCTGTCGTGTCTCAATGTTCGTACTATCGTGCCACGTGTCACACTAAATTAAACTAATTCTAGTGCCACGTGTACATAAGGCATTTAAATAAACATTTAAATAAATGAGAAGCTGACCTGGAAATTACGGGGTGTCACAATTAATAACAAGGTTTTACATAAAATCTTAAATTACAATTATCCAACTGATAACAAAACATAGATTCTAAACCTCAAAATCTAATATGTAAGATTTTACAAACATGCCCAAGTTAATAGGCTATGCGAGAAAATTCCCCAAAAAGTATTCATACTAATGTGTTAAGACTTCATGCAAATTGTTCCCAAAATGTGCCCCATGCTTGCTTCAATTATCTGAGAAATACATGCTAAAAACAGTCAGCATAAAGCTGGTGAGTTCACAGGTTTTGACACATAAAAATTGAGTTGTTTCATTTGACCACAAGATTTCAAAATGTGTCTATTGTTCTCAAAACAATATCATGATTTGTGTTTGTTAATTATTACCATGAGCTCCCATAACCGAACTCGACATGATTGGATTGCCCCATCCCAATGTTCTATCGCAAAACATTGTATTGAGATGAATATTGTGCACCCGATCTGACCTACAATCAAAGTTAGAGCTACTAACCACGGGTAGGGTTTGTCGCTCCCGAATAGTACTATTCCCAATAATTCACGTTTACCCACAATTAACGGTTATAGAATAGGGGACTTAAAAGCGATAAATGTGACTCATGTAATAATGTGTTGAACCAAAACCACTTGTGTCAATGAAACAAGTACAAGCATGATTTCTCCCCCTGTGAGTTAGTAAAACATTGTAGAAATAGGGGCCGTGAAACTCACAGATAAGGTGAATCTCTGATCTTGAGAGTGTGAATGTTGCCTTGTGTTGGAATCACTACCCGGTTCCTACAACATTTAGGATTCATGTTGAGTCTGTGAACTTATGAGGTTCAGTGTTGTTTTGTGTTCTTCTTATATGTTGTGTGTTTCTATCTTGCCGTATTTTTCATTGTAAAGTCATGTCTTACACTTGCAAAACTTGTTAATATACCTAAAAATAATTATTTATTATTTTTTTTAAAATTTCAGCATGATAACGGAGTATTTTTAAATAATATCCATTTTTGTTTATCAATAACCAAAACTTTGAAATATTATATTTCAATAATAATCGTTTAAAATCACTATATATATAAGTGTGTATGTGTGTATACGAGTTCATATTTCATTTTCTTGATAATTATATAAAAATAGGATATGGAGGTACGCATTTTTATAATTTTCGTTTTTAGACAGATTATTTTTAACATTTTCGAGTGAACTTTTCAGATAGTAAACGTTTTTCAAAAATTACGAAACTTCACAGTCACGCATTTTAATGTGTTCCGAACAACTTTCGTTTAGAAAGGTTTTTGTGATTTTGCTCGGAAATAGGCCAACATAACTAATCAAGTCAGAAGGTCTAAATCTGCGTACTGATTTTGTAGAGGCTGTTTCGGGTATCATTTGATTGAGTTAGAAAACGTATAAGTAGTTCTTGGAAAGCTAACTCGACGAACTTAACCGTAGAGTTTGAGTTGGGCTTCGTTTTGAGCTTTTTTTTGATAAAGTTGTATGATATTGAAGCCGGGACAGATTCTGTCCTAAAATCAGAACTGTGCATTTGTGTGTATAATTCATTTTAAATTGAACGTTCTAGAGTAGGTTTCACCTTAGCAAGCAAGTAGAAGGTTGAACTTGATCTTGAACTAGAGAGCATGGTGAGGATGATGTTGTAGCCGAGATAGGTGCGGGTTCGGATAACAGCAACTGCTAAGAAATGCGCCAGAAACAAAGTTGAGCTGATCGATCGTCCTTAGCGGTTGATTTCGGTCCAAATAGTGAGCCAACGTATGGTGGTTCTGTTAAAAGTGGTGAGCCAAAAGTAAGGAGGTTGGCTGAGGTTCTATGCAGCCGTGAATAGGAGAACAATAACACAAAATGTTAAAATGTGTTTGTATAAATTTTTGCATCATCCCCTAGTTCTTATTTATGGTGGAATTTGAAAGAAGGGTATGGGGAAAGTTGGAGTGTTCGGTAGAGATAGGATGGGGTAAGGATTGCAATTAATGTGATATGTGACAAGTATGGGTTTTGTGTATCTTAGAAGCAAAGTCATATATATATATCCGTTGAATTAAGGGAATGGCATGGAAACTTGGTTGCCATCATTTCTTTTAAAAGAAAGTACAAGAATGGAGTGGCTAATTGTTCTCATCCAGAGAAAGAAAAAGAAAACAATGTGTTTTGCCCAAAAATAAAAACAAAGAATTATGGTACAATTTTGTGACATGGTTTTATGTGATGACGTCAACAAAGAATTAATATATATATATATATATATATGTTTAGATGGTGTCCTTGTCTTGTTTTAAAAATCATATGGACATGTATATATTATATATATATATATGTATGTATGTATGTATGTATGATTGTGTATACTTATTTTTAAATTGGGAGGATTAGATATGAACGGTAAACCAAATATTAAGGTCATGGATACGAGTATAATTGGTTTTCACATTTGTATTCGTTAGGTTACCGATTATTTATGTTTTTGAAGCAACTAGTTTCAATTATGTGGGTGTTTTTAAAACAATAGAATTATTGATGTTTTCTAAGTAGTTTTGTTAAAATGATGGGATTTGACTAAGAATAAACAATTTGAACTATTTTTTTTTTAAATTTGAACGAGGTATAAATAGGTCGAGATTAAATTTGAAAAATTTGCGGATGTCACACTATTATATGTTGATGTATATGTACTGATATGTGCTGATATATCATGTATTAATATCACATATTATGTATATGAGCTGATATATGCTTACTTGTATTAATAGCACGTATTATGTGAATATGCTGATACACGCTTCATGTGCTGATATACGCTTCATGTGCTCATAGCACATATTAGCACATAGCGAAAAGGAAACCGATTATTCCTTAAAAATAGTAACTGCTCCTGATTTAATGGGTAGCATGATATATGCAAATATGGAAATTCCTTTTGTGCCCTTATTTCCATTTTAAACAACATATTAATTACAATCATGCCACTAGTTTTTTAATAACCATTGATGATAACACATCAAAGGCTCAAATCATTTCTCACTGTTTTTACAAAATTATTATTTTGTACAATAACCTTACTCTATATATATATATATATATATATATATGTTATAATGGAAAATTTTATTGAAAAAACAAGATCATATTTTGAATATTTAGATATATGTTGTGTTGGTAAATCATGTCGGCTACTCGGTTGGATTAGCGTAAGGCTCCAAGAGAGAGAGCAGCCGGACCATGACTTGGGCATTGGGGATGTTCCCTCAGTAAAATCTAAATACTTCAAAACAAAGATCAAGTTAATTCAATTAAAATTTTTACATTTAACAAATACAAATAATGAATCAGATATCTAGATTTTTATCACGAAGAGATCATAGCTCAAATACTTCAGCTAATGATCAAGAAGAAGATTTAAATATGAATATGAATTCTTTAGAAATAAGTATTTCTCAAATTAAAAACAATTTATTAAATTGGAATATACCAAAAAAAAATGTTAATACTATATATAAAATAGGAACTTTTGATTTCTTACAAGATTATTCAATTAAAACAACCGAACAAACTATTCCTATAAATAAAGAACACCAAAATCTACAATTACTAACTAAAGAAGCTATATAAAGACATAGAAAAAATTATAAATTTTTACATATAGGATTAGTACAAGTAGCTATAAAACCTATGTTTAGATTAGGAATAGATGCTCCTGTATTACTTATATTAAGAGATGCTAGGCATACTAATTTTAATAATTCACTATTAGCTATGGCTGAATCAAATATATCAAATGGTCCTATATATTTTAATTGTTATCCTAATTTTTCAATAGAATTATATGATCCAAATATGCTTGATACATTAACTTTAACTATTAAAACAAAAAATTTAGAATTTAAAGAAAAAACAAATGCTGTTATATACAGAGTTTATTATAAAACTATGACTACAACTATAGAACCAAAAACTAGATTATCATCGCCAAAAGATGAAACTATATTATTTGAAGCTAATACTATGCATACAAAAGTTATAACTCCAAAAAGATTAAAATGGAATGAAATTACACAATCATTATCATGGAATTTACAAGATATAAATCCACCAAAACCTATAAATATAGAAAATCAGACATCAAGTATAATAGAAAATTTTAATGGTTCAATAGAGATAACTTTTAATAACAATAATAGTTTGTCTAGACATTCTATATCCAGCAGTAGTAGTATAAATAGTATACCAAGAAATATTAATAGTTTACCAATTAGAAGGTCACAATCAATGAAGTTATCAGGAATAGATTATTCTAATTTTATACCTAAAACTTTATATGAAGAAGAAAATGATAATAAATCTTATGCACCAAGTAAGTCTGATATGGATAATTATCAAGAATTATGAGTGATACTAAAATACAAATAAAAAATCCTAAGGTACAATTATATAGTTCAGCATTAAGAGAGAATTATAAAAAATTAAAAATATATAATAAAGAATTAGAGGAAGTAAAAGATTATTTAGATAGAAATAAATATAATGATAACATACAAAAATATCATCATATGAATTTTAATCCCGATCTTCAAAGGTGTTGATTTTTTGATTAACTGGTGTCTTCAAAGATCTCTCATGCTGATGGGTTACAGATATATAATGATTTTGGACCGCAGAAATATTGGCCTTTTCAATAGAAAATTTATTCCACCATTTACTTCTATAATGTCTTAATAAAAGAGGAGGAGATATATCTTGTTGTGATTGATAATGGTAAGTCCAAGAAAAAATCCAAGGAATTCGAAATATAGTCATGAATTGCAGAGTATATTCAAAATCTGGAGTTCCTTCTTGTTTAAAATAGTCTATAAATTTATTATAGGCATCAGAAATTTCTTTAGGGAAAGCATCAGGAATTACCCCCATATATTTAAACCATTTTATAAACCATCTTGGATAATTATTTGAAAATTGATCATCATAATATATGAACCAAGAATGATTATAAATATATAGGGATAATTATAATCATTATTGGTTCATATATTATGATGATCAATTTTCAAATAATTATCCAAGATGGTTTATAAAATGGTTTAAATATATGGGGATAATTCCTGATGTTTTCCCTAAAGAAATTTCTGATGCCTATAATAAATTTATAGACTATTTTAAACAAGAAGGAACTCCAGATTTTGAATATACTCTGCAATGCATGACTATATTTCGAATTCCTTGGATTTTTTCTTGGACTTACCATTATCAATCACAACAAGATATATCTCCTCCTCTTTTATTAAGACATTATAGAAGTAAATGGTGGAATAAATTTTCTATTGAAAAGGCTAATATTTCTGTGGTCCAAAATCATTATATATATATAACCCATCAGCATGAGAGATCTTTGAAGACACCAGTTAATCAAAAAATCAACACCTTTGAAGATCGGGATTATATTATTAGATTGCAATCTTGTTCATCACCAGAGGAGATGCAACGAATTATAAATGAAATTAAGAATTCTCCATCTCAATCAAGAAAATCCAATACTGATGAAAATGTTTTTCAAGATTCTCAAGACCCATACGATGATGACATAGGACCAATTTGATTGTCCTACTAATTGATGCTTTCTATTATTTTCAAGATGCTCCATCAACTTTCTGTCAACTTTATTAAAAGAAGATGCTCTGTTTATCCTATTCTCAAATGAAGACACGCAACTTTATTTTATGGCAGACAACTTTAATAAAGAAGATCAATTATTCAAGTCGAAGATAAACAACTTTTTTCTCTTCAATTATTCTCAAGACGCTCCTTCTCAAGAATCTCTGGCTATAAATGGAAGACTCTATTGTTTAGTTAGGCATTCGGAAAATAACCCTTACAATAAATGTATGAAAAAACCCTCCAAACAAATTTCTATTTCGGCACTATTATTAACATAAAATGTTGAACATGACCATGGAGACTTAGAGGGTCTAATTAATTTTTTATCTAATAATTCTTTTATTTCTTTCTTACAATGTTCTTCTAATTCTTGATTCATATGTATAGATTTTGATTTCGTTGGTATACTTCTCTCATTAAAATCTTTTATATATGGTAATTCAACTATATGTTGTTTTCTTTGCCAAAAAGCATTAGGTATATTTGCACATACATTTTTTATAAACTTATTTTCTACATTTTTTTATTCTAGTTATTATATTTGTATCATTTAGCTGTTCTTTTATTCTTTCATATTTAATTTCATTTATTAAAAATTCCTTTTGTTTTTCTTTTAAATTAATCATATTTATTTGCTTTGTTAATACTGGTTCAGAAAACTTAAATATAATTTCTTTATTTAAAACTTTAGTACTTATTCCATTACTATTTATGGTAAATGGATATAATTGAGTTATAAAAGGTGTTCCTAATATAATCTGAGAAGTTAAATTTTTTACCAATATCAATTGAGTTTTGTAACAATAATTTTCTTTACATATATGAACATTTGATAACTTATAATTTATTATAAGTCTAGAACCACTCGCAGTTGATAATCTATATGAAGTTTTTTCATAATATTGGGTAGGTATAATACCTTCTTGAATACAGTTCATGTCAGCTCCACTATCAATTAGGGCTGTTAATGTAATTCTGAATTCATTATTAACAATTATATTTATTTTAGTATACCATTTTTGATAATTTAGTTCTTTTAATATATTTGTTTCATAGGTTCTAATTATACTACTGGAATTCTCATTAGTTTCTTTTATTTTTCCCTTTTCAATATTTTTTATTTGTAATTTAATTGTATTAATATCTTGTTTTATAATTTTTAGTTCTTCTTGTAATTCTTAAATAGTTATAGGTTTTTCTACTTTCTTGAATCTTTTAAAAACATCTTCTAAATTATATATTTCAGTATCTTTTTCTATTATTTATTTTTTATTAAAATCTTCTTTTAATTTATCTAAGTATAATTGTTTTAAATTTATATCTTCACTTTCTTCAAATAATTTTAATAATATTACATTTTCTTCATCGTTTATCATATTTATAGATCCTATATTACATATACAGGGACCAATACATTCACATTCTTCGTTAGAACTATTATTGCTACTAGAAATATAATTTGAATCATCACTATTATAATCTGAAAATTCTTCTTCACTAATATTAGTATCTAATATTTTATTTATTTGTTCTTTTAATTCATCAGATATATTTAATTCATTAATTTTTTTTTAATAACAATTTTTAGAGGTATGACCTCTTTTACCACAAATATAGCAAGTAATTATATTTCGTTTTTTATAAAATTTTTGTTTTTTATCCTTATTGTAATAATTTTGATCTTCAATTTTTACCTTTTTATTTTTATTATAATTTTTTCTAAAATTTTTTCTTTTTATAAAATTATTTTTTCTTTTAGAAGTACTTGGTAATTTCATGTTTTCAGATCCATATTGTTCACAAAAATTTCCTAATTCATTTCTACTACTTATACCATCCTTTTTCATTTTTTGTTTTAATTTTAAATCATTGCATATTTTCAAACCTTCTTGATTTATATAATTTATAATTTGTCCATATGATAATTCATCGTATGGTATATTATTATTATTTTCTCTTTTTATATTATCTCTAATTTTTTCAGCAAATAGTTTTGGTAATCCTGCTATAAATCTTTCTTTCCAATATGATTGTCTACAATCATTTCTTGTCATAACTTTAGATATAAATACATCTTTATACCATCTAAAATCTTGTAGTTTCCTACATGTTAAATTTAACAATATTATAGAGTTTCTTTCTTGATAATCTGAAGGATTTCCTATAAAATGTTTTATAATAGCAAAAATAAGAGTATTTATTATATCTGTTTCGTTTGTTTGAACTTGAATTCCATTTTCAATTTTTACTTTCTTTGCATTTATAATAATTTGTTTTTCAGCTTCCACTATATAATTATCCCACCAACCTTTTAGGTTTCCAGTAAAACCGGATATAATCATATTAAATATTTGAGTTTCATTGTTTCCTAATTGTTAATTACAATTAGACGTCATTGTCATTTCTTGTAATGTATTTAATATTTGATATTCTGATTAACCATCAATATTCCATTCATATAAAGATTTTCCATCATAAGAAACATAATTTTGAAAACTACTTTCTTCATATTGCAAATCTGGAGGAGTTTGTCTAGGATACCAATTCCTTGTTTGAGGTCGTTGAGTATGAGTATTATAATCATTTCTTCTTAATTTATTAATTTTTTTCTAAATTAATATTATTAAATTGATTTTCTAAATTATCATAAGAAAAATTTGTATCATCATATTCCTCTCTATCTTTTATTGTATTTAAACTTTCTTTTTCTTTTAAACTTAAATTTTTTAATCTTTCTTCTAATAGATTTAAAGTATTTTCTTTTTTATTAAGAATTATAGAAGTTTCGATATTAAAGGGTTTAAATATAAGATTTTCTATTATTATTTCTTTACCTTTATCTTTATTTTTTGCTTCAATTTCTTCATTTTCTTTATTGATTTCTATTCTTTCTAATTGTTCTCCTATAGTATTTAATTTTTCATTTGTATAATTATTTTGAAAAATGATTGTATTTAATGCTTTAGATTGATCTTCATGTGTTTTTGCTAATGGCATTGCTATATATTCTTCTTTATCCTTAATAAATTTTATATTTTAATGTGGTGGATGAATGCTTATTAATTCTTCACTATTCTTTATCGTTATATAATGTCTTGTAATTTTATTATTAACTGATATTTGTTCTATTGTAGGATTATATATATATATATATATATATATATATATATATATATATATAGGATTAGAATCAAATAATAACCTTCTCTTACGGCGATAACCCATTAACTTTGCCAAAACGAAGCCGAATCTTGAATTTTTTTTTTGAACATCATTGTAACACAATTAGAACACTATGTTCTTTTTTGAGTTTGGGCTAATTTATCACCGTTTAAAAAATATCATCGTTGTAAGTTTTTTGCTACTGTACTGTAAGTTTTAAATATTTAAACACCTACAGTACTGTAAGAGCCCAAACGGTAATAAATTAGCTCAAACTCATAAAAGAACATGGTGTTCAAATTGTGTTACAATGATGTTTAAAAAAAAATTCAAGATTCGGCTATTTTTTTGGCAAAGTTAATGGGTTATCGCCGTAAGAGAGGGTTAGTATTAGAACATTACCCTATATATATATATATAGGGGATGGTTCGAATGTTAACCATTCCTTATCGCGTTAACTCATCAACCTTATTCTATTGCTTCTGGGCCCACAAAAAAGATGATCCAATGGTGTATCTTTTTTTTTCATTTTTTTAATCTTACAATATATTGATTTTAAATGAAAAGGGTATATGTGTAATTTTGATTTTTCTTCATGTCAGAAATATACATTAACTTGTCAACTCATTATAAAGTTGTTGTACTTCAAATTTGAAAAAGTAATCAGTGAAACTTTTTTAATAAAAATACTAAATATTTTTAGTATATATTTAATGTAATTAAAAATTGTGTTAATTAAAAAACATAATATAATAAAACATAAAACATAAAAATAAACACTAACGTTTATGTAAACGAAAAATTACAACAATACGACATACAATTACATTAATGTAATTAAACATAGATTGATGTAAGCGATTGTAAGTGACTCAGTTACGTCGCTGTAAGTCAATGTAATTTGCTGTAAGGTGATGTAAATGACTCATTTACGTTGATGTAAGTTGATGTAATTTGTTGTAAGTTGATGTAATGCCTCCGTTACGTTGATGTAAGTTGATGTATGTTGTTGTAAGTTGATGTAAACCCATGTTCAAGTTGCTGTAAGTTGAATATGCCTATGATATCATCACAAAACCAGATTCAAACAAGAGCCAAAAAACCTATAATCTTTTTATACAAAAACTAAAAACTCAGATTCAAAATGTAAGAAAACAAAAATAAATCCATATTTTTATATCTAATTTTACCTTCAAAAAAACACTTGTGATGGCGTGTCAAACAGTAGACTCATGTAAGTGACTGTAAGTTCCGTTTTTGACACTTGAAACCCGAATTTGATATGTTCGAACCGAAAATTAACAGTCGTTTTTCATTTTAACTACAACCCATGAAAGCAAAATTAGACCTAAAAAATACATTGACTAATCTGCAAGTTCCAACAAGGTTAGTTTTCATATTTGTGCATTATGGTTAATTTCAACTACATGAACGCATTTTAATCAACAAAGAGTTTTAAAAAACAAAGTCAATTGAAGAAATCGTGGTACATGTGTTTAAAGCTAAGCTAGATCTCTTTCTAAAGCCAAGTTCCAGTCTTTGAAGCCATGTTTGTACCTGTTTTTGAGAGCCGGATGAAGTCTCGGCGACCGGCGCCGACAGTCCCCGCGAAATAAGATGGTTACGCGACGGAGGAGGGGGTGCCGGAAATAAGCCGCACTCTTTGTTCTACATACTTTCTCTCTCTCTAGACCGGATGAGGTCTCGGCATCGTCGGTCACCGCGAAACAATCGTCGCGAAACAGGGTGCATCCACCATTACCGGTCACCAGAAAACATGTACTCGTTTCCGGTTACGCATCGGAGGAGGGGTCTTCAGAAATTATTTGCCACAAATGTGTAAAATAGAGAGCGAGATAAGAGAAAGATTTTTGTTAAAAAATAGAGAGAGAAAGGTACAATGATAATATGGGGAAAAAAACTTTTGCAGGAAAAAGAAAGTGGCAGCAAATGGGTACATTAAATGCTAGCAGGTAAATGACGATTTTGCCCTTCACGATTTAAAAAGTGTGTGACGAGGTGCCTGATTCTTATTGGCTGAAAAGGGTTAACCGGTTAACGCAATAAGGAAATGTTATGTTTTGATCCTCATCCTATATATATATAGGGCAAGGTATAAAAAATAACCCTCATCTTTTGCTACAACTACATAACTCATTTCAACCAATCATAAACTTACACATAAGCATTTCATTAAAATATTAAAAAGGGCATCATAGTCATTTTACCCCTTATAAGTTTTTCCCCCTCTTTTTCAAACATTAATATCTTTTTTATAATATATTATTTTTTAAAAAAAATTGCACCATTATATTCGTCTCATTTTTCTCTTTAATTCCGTTATAGTCTCGACTAATTTTTTTTACCTTTTTTAAACGCCCTATATTTATATCATTGTAACGAGCTTAAATATAACAAATTTATTTGAAATTTTTTTAAAAATGATAAATTACAGTGATGTAATTTACATTGACGTAATTTATCGTTATGTAAATTACATTGACGTAAAATTCGGTTTCGGTTTTTTCGGTGAATTTGGTTTAAATTACAGTGATGTAATTTACATTGACAACAAATTAGTTTAAATTTTTTTCGAACAATGATAAATTACATCACTATAATTATCATTGTGAGAGAAAAAAATCAAAATCATGTGTTCTATTATATCACTGTAATTTATCATTGTAATTATCATTGTTAGAGAAAAAAATAAAATAATGTGTTACGTCAACGTTAATTATGTCATTGTAAATTACTTCATTTTTTGTTACATTACTGTAATTTACCATTGTTTATAAAATTTATAATTAATTTGCTATCTTTAAGCTTGTTACGATAATGTAAATATATGACATAAAAAAAAACTAGTCGAGACTATAACGAAATTAAAGAGAAAAATAAGACGAGTATAATGGTGCAATTTTTTTAAAAAAATAATATACTATAAAAAAGTTATGAATGTTTAAGAAAAAGGGGGTAAACTTTACTTAAATAACAAATGTCTTAAATGCCCTTTATATTAAAAAAAAAGAAAAAAAAAGGAATCTGACACGTGTCACGATCCTATATACTTACCTTTTTAAAGTAACCATTGGTTGTAGCAAAAGATAAGGGTTATCAAAAATTCCATCCCCTATATATATATATAGGGAGTGGAATTTTTGATAACCCATCAAAAATGAAATAACTCATTAACTCAATCTGATTAAATCTAATATTGAATCTAATGGCTGAAATTATTTATGAATAAAAAATTTGTTTATAAGTACAAAAGGGTAGTTTGGTCAAATTCCATCTCTGCATACATGTCAGGTATCAAATCTTTTACTTTCAAAATTTCTTCTAATCCCATATTTTTCTTTTACGCCTGTACCAAGCATTTCATCCCCACCCCAATTCACAAAACCCACCGTTCTTTTACAACGAAGCAAAGAATCATAAATTCGAAGCTTTGTTTCTAGGGGTGTTCATCGGTTCGGTTATCGGTTTATTCGGTTTGTTCGGTTCGGTTTGTTCGGTTTTTGAAAAAAAAATTCTATCCGTTAACCGAACCGAACCGAATTCAATAAATGGTTATCCGAACCGAATTCTAACCGAATTCAATTCGGTTCGGTTTCGGTTATAACCGAACAAACCGAATTCAACCGTTCTAACCGAATTCATTTAAAAATTCAACCAAAATCTTTATTTTACCCCAAATTCAACCGAATTCAGCAACCAGTTCCAAAAACAACAGTGGTGTAGGACTTAATCAGTCTAATAGCACAACTCCTACATCTGTTCATGGAAACAAGGTCATTTTCACTGCAAGTGAGGTTTTACCAAAGCTCAAAGATGTTCCCAATTCTGAAAAAGAAAGCCTGCTTATCAGAAAACTGAACATGTGTTGTGTTGTGTTTGACTTCACTGACCTGACGACGAATTTAAAGAAAAGGAGATCAAAAGACAGATTTTGGTTGAACTTGTGACGGGTCGAGGTCGGCGACGGTGCAGAGAGGCAAACCGGTGACGGGTCGATGGCGCAGATGGAGATCGAGTTCGGTAGTTGGAGCTGATGGCGGATGAGAGCATACAGCACCTTGGTCGATAGTTGGAGCTGATGGCTGATGGCGAATGAGAGCACCTAGGGTTTGAGGTTTGAGCGCAGATGCAAGAGAAAGAGTTCGATCTTGCAGAGATAATCGGCGGTAGTGGATACTGTATAAATGGATATGGGGACCTAGGGTTTTTACTTTTATCATATATAATATATATAAAAACTAAAAATATATTTAATTAAAAATTCGGTTTAAACGGATAACCGAACAAACCGAACAAACCGAATTCAAAAAAAATGTGTAACCGAAAACCGAACCGAAAACCGAATTTCGAATTCGGTTACGGTTAATAACCGAACCGAAAACCGAATTCAGATTTCGGTTCGGTTTTTTTCGGTTACGAATACGGTTCGGATAACGGTTTTAAACGGTTTTCGGTTATTCTGAACACCCCTATTTGTTTCAATATTCCAGTACCGATTCAACATTTCATCCACATCCATTCAACATCGATTTAGGGTTTCACAAAACCCATCGTTCCACAAACAAAAATCTAGTTCCGATTTAGGGCAGCTATGAACATCGATTAAAAGCACATGCGCATCGAGATGAAGTTCAGAAAACCGATCGAATCAAGAACAGGAACCCGATTCGAAGCTTCCCAAACCCAACCATGGTGTTGAACATTGGTTGTGGTTTTGCTACACACTTTTCAGTAAAAATCAGTATGTACCTGGTTCTTCTCTTTAAGTAAAATGTCTATACTATTCTTGTTGGCAGCTATGAACGCATCATGATATGCATCTTTTTATTTCAGAAAAACTATTTTTGATCTGAACCCTTCAGCCTTGAATCTTGATTTCATTTTTGGTCTTGTGATCATGCTTCTTTGCAGAAATGTAAAGTGACAGATACCACTTTTTGGTATTAATATTCACATAATAATCTTAGTTTGTTATATGTTAAGCAGTAATTGATTTCGATTGTTAATAAAGAATGTGCAATTGTTGCATTTTCCTGCGTTTACATATGGGTTTGTTGACGTACAGTTTTACTTCTAAACAACACTTTGAATTGAAGTTATTTCAAGATAACCTCACATCCTAAATTAAGAGTTTACTTTTAATAGATATCATTAATGAGAGTGTAAGTTATTTTAAGTCACAAAACATTGCTACAAGTTTACGAGCTTGCAAGTTTGTATGCCTTTTTGCTTGTTTTCGCATAGTTCTTATTAGATGTTTTCAATTGATAATGCGTTATGTTATTTTTTTAAATTAGTTTCTTTATGTTTTTGTTTACCAGGAGCCACTTTTTGAATAATTGGAAGATATGAAGCTTGGAAATAAGTGCTCTTTACGAGGTGTTTTTATTTGATTCTTTATTGTTATACAACATTATATGTGTGTTTATTGGTACAATGTAAGTATGTGTGGGTTATTTTTATTAACTCTAAATATAAGTAGAAATTACTAAATTAGTATTGAATTTATTAATCTACGAACAGGACGCAAAAGTGAAAGAATTGCAGTTAAATCGCTTTGCCGATTTAGAAACACAGAAAAAAATCCAGTAGAAGTTTGCAGCGATGATGATTTTGTGGATAGTACACCTAGTAAGTTTGTAGAAAGTTATAATTTGGTGTTTTTAACTCCAATATAAAGGAATAATTATTTTGAACAGGACGCAAAAGTGAAAGAATTGCAGTTAAATCACTTTGCCGATTTAGAAACACAGAAAAAAATCCAGTAGAAGTTTGCAGCGATGATGATTTTGTGGATAGTACACCTAGTAAGTTTGTAGAAATTTATAATTTGGTGTTTTTAACTCCAATATAAAGGAATAATTATTTTGACATGCTAATGACCTCGGGCTTACTGTTAAAGGAAATGTGCTACTAAGGTTTAAACGTAAACGAACAAGACCTTCAAATAAGACAGGTATAAAAATTTAATTTATTTTGTATAATTATTGTTTGGTTTTATTATACCTGTGATACAAAAACTTCACCCAAGTTGTTATTTAATTGTTTTGCACTTGAAGTTTATTCTGAGACTGAAAATGAGGAAGGACAAAGTCCAGAAAAGAAGATCAAAACCAAGAATGGTACTCTATGTAGTCTTTATAATATACTTAATCGCTAATTTTTTTAACTTTCAAGTTGAATGGTGTAACCAATTTAGTAAAGTTGTTCAAATTATGGGTTCGTACATAGAAACATTCATTAGTGTAATATAACTATAAGAATAATGTATTCTTTACACAGGTACACCAAGGAAAAAAAATAAAGATGGGACAAATCAACAACATAAACAATCAAAAGATGAGGAGGTTGAAGAAATTTCAAGGAAGAAAAACAAACCCATCAATGGTAAATTTGTCAATTTTTTACATTTTGTACATTTGACTTGCGTTGTTGTAATATATTTAGTTAAAAACTACAATTTCTTGACTTTCTTAATTTTTTACTTTCAAGTTACAGTGGTGTAACCAATTCAATAAACTTGTTGATTTAAATATACTCATACATACACACTTACAATACTACCATCTTTAGCAGGTACACCAAGTAAAAAACTAAAGTTGTAGATCAAGAAAAGGAACATTCAAAATATGAAGAGGTTGAACAAATATCAAGGAAGAAAAAGAAAACCAATTATGGTAAATATGTCAATTTTTTACGTTTTATATATGTGGCATGCATTGTTGTAATGTAAGTAGTAACAAACTACCATTTATTTTCAGGAACCCCAGATAAAAGGAAAGAAGGTCGGGCAGCCCAGAAAAACAAACCGTCAAACAAGGAAGAGGCTTCTTGCAAGGTTAAAAAGAAAACCAAAAATGGTAAATATGCAAAGTTTTTATCATTACTTGTATTGTTCCTAAAAATACCAAATCTTATTAAAGTTACATTGTTGTAGGTTAGTTAAGAAATTGCTTCATTTTAGAAGTATGATACTATAGAAGTATGATACTTGAAGTTATAACTTCAAGTTGTGGGATATAACCCCATACGTGTTAGGGCAAACACCTTTCACAAATTTTGTGAAATCACAAACTAAACAAGATTCAACTAAATGCCTGAAATATTCCAATTCATTTGATAAAATTAATTTTATGCTTAAATTTTATACATTCAAATACTAGTGTTGTGTGAAAAGTATAAATTTTTAACATCTTTATACACTAAACATGCATTAATTGTAACATAACTATTTACATAATAAAATTTGATCACAGTGGCAGCAGAGGAAACAGATGAAGAGGTTGAGAGATACCCTATCATCTTTAATAGGTGTTCCCCAAAACAACTTATTAGGGCGCTAAAAAAATTGAGCAGGAAGCAAAAAGATAAGTTAAGGGAAATAGGCTTTAGAGGAATACTTAATTTGCAAGTAGATGGAATACCACAGAGGCTTGGATACTTTGTTGCACATAACTTTGACGAAACAAGGATGGAAATAAAAGCACCATGTGGTAATATAAAGGTTGATGCTAGTTCATTAAGTAAGTTGTTGGGATTTGCAAATTCTGGTTGCAGTCTGTTACATGTAGAGCCAAATAAGCCATTAAATCCTAGAATTCTTAAATGGCGATTGAATTATAAGAATGAATACATTGCACCTACAGAAATAGTCAAAAATATTATATGTAATGGTGAGGATGATTCATTTGATTTCGTTTTAAATTTCCTGGTTTTATTCATTGCTACAATGGTTGAGTGCCACTCTCATGGGAAGTGTAAGCTGGACATCCTAGAGTTGTTAACACATGATACTGATTTGAAAAACATAAACTGGTGTACTTATATACTCAGTCGGATTAAAGTGTGCAAATCCGGGTGGGCTGGAACTTCAACTTCTGCGTTTAGAGGTGCACTAACTATACTAACTGTAAGTAAATACATTACGTTTATATCTTAATTTCTTGTATTGAAAAATATGTATATAATATATTTGGAAATGTATTAACACGTACTTTTCATGAAGCTGTTGTATGTGGATAGTGTGACATTAGCTAGTATGAATGTTGATCATCAAATACCAGCTATTACTTTCTGGGATCTTGAAAGATTGAAAGAAAGGGAGAACATCGAAATTCGTAGTGGAAGTTTTGGTAAAGGCAGATACGTAGGAATGTCAGCTGTTGGATGCAATGTGAAGAAAAAAAATGTGGTTGTAGCAGGCCAAAAGAGCATGGAAAATTTGTCAATGGAGGTGCATAGCTAACTTTGTTCACATGTGTTATAAAAGGTTTAGGTTTTGTAACATATAAGTAATTATTTTTGAGTTTTAATAACAGGAACAATGTACAACATTGCAACAGATGTTACAATCTTTGTGTGTTCTGAAATCAGAAACACAAGTGCTTCTGAATTCAGTTTATCAGCAGAACAAGAATGATGAAAAAGTGAAAGTTCTGATATCGACTTTTGAAAGCGTTTTCAACAAAAAACCTGAGTTAAAACAGATGGTGCTGAAAGAAGATATTACAAATAATGGAGGACAAGTTGCAGTTGACCCGACTGACAGAGTGATTGAAATTTGTGAAGAAATAATTAAACATACCCAGACAATGATTGACAGCGATAATGAAGTTGACAAAAATGAATGTCAATCTCCAGGTTCTAAAAATTGTACAAAATGATGCAACATTCATATAGGGGAGTGTTACAATAGTTTTATGTGTACCGGTGGTTTTGAAGTTAACTATTATTGAATTAAATTATTGATACAATGATTTTATTTGATATTTTTTTACATGTATAAATGTTATGTGTACAGGTGATGGTTGTGTTAAGAGTGAAATAGCAAGAGGTCAAACAGATGATTGCTTACGAGATTCGGACAAGACCCCTGGTAAAAGAATTTCCAACAACTCCATTAAGATAGTTATGTTTTGTAAAATCTGAGTGTTACAACACAGTAACTAAAGTTTTACAACACTGTAACTAAAGGTTAACTGTTACAGTAAATACGGGAGTGTTACAATAGTGTAATAAATGTTTTTTATATGGTTTTGTTTCTAAAGCTGTAAATGTAATGTGTGCAGTAGATGGCGGGTTTGAAAACGAAAGTAGTGTTATACGTGCCTCAAACCATGATATTCCATCTTACAGTTTAGGACTAACACAAGAATTTGGTGACATTGAAATCGGACATACGTCAGGTGTTTTAAAGTTAACTATAATTGAGTTAAATTATTGATACAATGTTTTTATTTGATATTTTTTTACATGTATAAATGTTATGTGTACAGGTGATGGTTGTGTTAAGAGTGAAATGGCAGGAGCTCAAACAGATGATTGCTTACGGGATTCGGACAAGACCCCAGGTAAAATGATTTCCAACAGCTACATTAAGTTAGTTATGTTTTGTAAAATCTGAGTGTTACAACACTGTAAATAAAGTGTTACAACACTGTAACTTAAGGTTAATTGTTACAGTAAACATGGGAGTGTTACAAATAGTGTAATAAATGTTTTTTTTCTATGGTTTTGTTTCTAAAGCTATAAATGTAATGTGTGCAGTAGATGGCGGGTTTGAAAACGAAAGTAGTGTTATACGTGCCTCAAAACATGATATTCCATCTTACAGTTTAGGACTAACACAAGAATTTGGTGACATTGAAATCGGACATACTTCAGGTGGTTTTAAAGTTAACTATAATTGAATTAAATTATTGATACAATGTTTTTATTTGAATTTTTTTAGATTTATAAATGTTATGTGTACAGGTGATGGTTGTGTTAAAATTGAAATGGCAGGAGGTCAAAAAGATGATTGTTTATGGCATTCGGACAAGACCCCAGGTAAAAGGATTTCTAACAACTACATTAAGATAGTTATGTTTTGTAAAATATGAGTGTTACAACACTGTAACTAAAGTGTTACAACGCTGCAACTTAAGCTTTACTGTTACAGTAAATAAGGGAGTGTTACAATAGTGTAATAAATGTTTTTTTTCCTATGGTTTTGTTTCTAAAGCTGTAAATGTAATGTGTGCAGCTAAAGATTGTTTACCAAAATGGGACAAAACCCCAGGTAACAAAGCTTGTCAATGTGGTTCTGTTCAGGCTAAACATGGGGTGGGATAAAAGTTTTTTCAATTCTTATACATAGTGGAGACTTCAAAAAATGTTAATCAAATTTTAAAGTATAATGCAAAGTTAAAAAAAATGTATGATATGATTGAGCTATTGAATGCAACATTGTAAAAGCTCAGGTGCATATGTGTTAAAAGTTCAGGTAAACGAGATGTGCAACTAGAGGAAAAACAGGTTGTAATATATGGTATAGTATTTAACATGTGTAATTTAATATATGTGTAGGTAACTGTGAACAGTCGTTGCCGGATTGGGACAAGACACCAGGGACTACTGTCAACACGCTAGGTAAGTTGAAGCTGGAAGTGTTGCAATATGGAAATGAGGAATTGTCAAAAAAGGAGACAAGTCAAGGCACTAGAAGTTGTACAAGAAATAATGCATTCATTTCTTGTACGTACACGAAAGAAGAAGAAGCAATGTGGGGTTACTTGTTTACAGAAATGTATGTTAAAATACCAAATGCTTTATTATTAAACTATCTACATGAAACCACTATCATGTTAGGTTTACAAATATGCAGGAAGCAAAGGCTGCGATTTGTCTGGCATGGCCATAGCGTCTGTACATCAAACTCACACGTTGTTGACACCTCAAAGTAAGATATACAACATATGTCCACTAATTATGATAATGTTACATTGTTTTAACAACATTCCAAAAAGAGGGATGTCATGGGCGGTTTAATTTATGTTTAATTTGAAATAAGAAATCAAGTATACTAAATTATGTTTTATCTTAAAAACTAATAGCAAAGAAATATTCGAGACTGACGCGGGCCTCCTAATGGAATTAAGGAGGATAAGAAGTTTAAAACCGGGTTCAGAGATTTCAATAGATGTAATTGAATGTTGGGCCGCAGTGCTGAATGAAGAAGAACATGAAGGCATGCATCACTCACCCAGACGACTCTTCTGTGGACCTTATGTATTTGTAAGTTATTTTACATGTGAAACCTAACTCGTTATACATGAAATATAGAAATTAACATTTATTTGATTTCGTACAGAGGGAATGGATGTTCTTGCAAAAACCACTTTATGACACAGTACGGTTAGTTGCTTTCAGCAAGGCAATGTTTGCAGTTGTGGTAGGCGTGAAGAGTTAAGGGATTTCCATAGTTATGAGCTGGTGATGTTCCCAATACTTGATAATGGACATTTCTATGTAATAGCAGTAGATTTGAAAGAGCCAAACATGTTCTTAATAGACAACATGGAAACAACACATACCGTTGTCGGTATGAAAGACAACGAGGAGTACAAGTTCAAAGACAAGCCATATAAAGTTGTAAGTTATTGTTATATTGTTGAATTCTAGGATTTAGCATATTTTTATATATTTTTATGTCAGGTGTTATTCAATCGGTTATGTAGTTTGTAAGTACATTGACATATTGTCATAAATTGCTTTATTGTAGGCATGCAAAATGAACTTACATTTTGACTGAAATTTTTTTGCAGAAACATGTTTTTGTGGAATACCTTCATAACTGGAAACATCCAAAAGCACAACAACTTGAGGATATGGAAATTAAAAGATTGCAACTCAAGTGGGCAACACGTGGGAACATCAAAGATTGCGGCGTTTTTGCAATGAGGCACATGGAGTGCTTTATGGGTGGTCTAGAAAGTGAGTTCGATTGTGGATTTGCGGAAACAGATGGGGAAATATTAAACCAAATCGGAGCACTAAGGAAGAAGTACGCTGCAAGAATTCTGTTGTCAAATATAAACAAAATGAAGAATGAGGTGTTAAAAGATGCAAACCTTTTAAGTGAAAGTTGATCTTTTGTAGACATGCAATCCTACAATGTTTTATAAATAGATCTTTTGTGATGTAAGTTAGACATGCAACAATAGGGTTTGCTTCATTTTGTACTTGGTAATGTTTAACCATTACACTTTTGCCTTTGTATTTAGTAATGGTATGTCATGTGGTTTGCTTGTTTATAAATAGATCTTTTGCGATGTAACTAAGAGATGCAACAATAGGGTTCGCTTCATTTTGTACTTGGTAATGTTTAACCATTACAATTTTGCATTTGTATTTAGTAATGGTATGCCATGTGGTTTGTTTGTTTATTATGGGTCGTATGTAATAATTTTTAAATCCATGTAAACATTTGACGAATTACTTATATTATTCTAATTATAATAAAACATCAGCGTATTAAAAATTTCACTACAAAATTTTTAAATAAATTTAAAATCATGACCTAAAAAGGAAAAAAGTTGGGGACAAAAATATCGTTTGAAAAATGCGTAAAAAACAACACAAGAAGAAACATTATTTACATAAAAAACATAAAAAAAACAAAGTACAGTAGTTACACCATTGTAACCCTCCTAACGGGAATAAACAAGAAAAATTGATATTAAAAATACATTATTTACAACACTGTAAACCTCACAAAAAAAATAAAAATAATACATTACCACTACTATTTAGAGTTTAAGAGTTTACAGTGTTGTAAATTAGTACTATTGACAAGAAAGAGTATCCCATTATGTGACGAACTAACTAAAAGTTGTAAAACAAGAGAAACGCGTCATCTACCTATTAACACATGAGTTCTTAAACAACAACTTACATTATTAGTAAGTTACATTTTTAGCAATCGTTCAATGATAGCATAGCTTCATTTAATAACAAAATGTTAAACTTTGTTCCATAAAAAACAACACAAGAAGAAACATTATTTACATAAAAAACAAAAAAAAAACAAAGTACATTAGTTACATCATTGTAACCCTCCTAAGAGGAAGAAACAAGGAAAATTGATATTAAAAATACATTATTTACAACACTGTAAACCTCACAAAAAAATAAAAATAATACATTATCGCTACTATTTAGGAAGACTTTGTTATTCTATGTGGTTACTTAAATATATAACCGTTTAAGAGTTTACAGTGTTGTAAATTACTACTATTGACAAGGAAGAGTATCCCATTATGTGACGAACTAACCAAAGGTTGCAAAACAAGAGAAACATGTCATCTACCTATTAACCCATGAGTTCTTAAACAACAACTTACATTATTAGTAAGTTACATTTTTAGCAATCGTTCAATAATAGCATAGCTTCATTTAATAACAAAATGTTAAACTTTGTTCCATACATACATAGAAAAGAAAATCAAAAAAACAAACATAAAGTAATCGCCACATTAGTCTTATGATTTACCATAGGCTGACCATATGAAACCAAAATAAGAGATGATGCCCAAAAAAGATCATCACGTTAGAATCCAAAATTATATCATAACTATTATACTAAGTAGCGGATGAACCAGCTTTGTCCTTCGCCTTACAGTTGCGCGAGTCATGGAAGGTAACCTGGTTACAAGACCGACACAACCGTGGATTTTTCTTTGACTTGTCAATTGCTTTTTCACCGGGACCAACCAACCTACGATTAGTCCCACACCCCTTGTTCCGAATTCCCTGAGGAGGAACTAATGCTACATCTGTGTCAATAGATGTCCCAACCAATTTCTCTATAACAACAGCACGCCTTTTACTCGCCCTCGTAACCGGAACTTCGCGCTCAATTTCAGTCTTTAACGCCTTAATATTTTCAGCAAAACGTGACAACCCATCAATATCATCACACAAACGATCGATGCAAGCATTGACAGAATCCATGACTACGTTCCTAAGACCACATAACTCATTATTATCAGCAGCTAACCGGTTCCCAATGCTGTAAACACGACTCGGGAGAGCTTGTTTCATCCAACGGTTGACAAAATACCTTTCCGGAATATATTCAATGTTTTGTACACGAAAGACACAAAAAATATGTCGAAACAGATATCCAATCCTAGTAAACCCCATGCAAGAACATTCAAAAGAATGTTCAAGCATGTGGAAGCCAACCTACAAAAAATGCAAAACAAAAAATGGAAGTTCACAAAATGGTTCTTCAAAGTCAATAATTAAATAAAACATAGCATAACTAACAAAAAATTACCTTGAAGTCATTAACATGAATAGAATTCTGTTTCATGTGAGTAACAGTGTAGACCTTGGTTTGATCAATAACCTCCACGTTTGTTATGAAACACATCATCATGCTTTTTAAGATCTCGTTTTGAACATCTCTAAAAACAGATTGAGTGTAAAAGCGAGCAGCATACTTCTCTATCGGCAGATCAGTACGCATTACAGGTGTAGTGGTGTTAGTCTTGAACTCCATTATTCTTTGGTTGTAACGTTGATGGTCAATGGCTGTGTCAAAACACAAAAGAAATTGAACTAGGGTATTAGAAAACATAGAATTCACTTTAAACAGTGTATTCGAACTCTCGCATCTGGATGTGGTTTTCATCAAACAACACATATGAATCTCTCTGAAGTATGCTGGCACCCAAAGATTTCTAATTGCAAACATATCACTTAGCCAAAGATTATGGCTCAAGTTAAATTGCATTATAATTTTCATCCATCTTTCCTCAAATGTGGAAGGCGTAATGTACAAATTCCAAACCAACTTGTGAATTGAACTCCTAATATTAGAATTCTGGAGCAAATCCGAAGAAATCTACAAGCATCCAAATAAAAAACACAAAACAATTTATACACATCTGCAAAAATACCACCGTTACACTCCTAGAAGCATGTAAGCAAAATCCCTTCACGTGCTACATTAATGTTAAGGAAAAGTTCAACATGCTGCAATAATTAAATTCACGCATTTGTACTTTGCAAACCTTTTAACATAATTAAAATTCTTAATTTTGTACATCTGGTGAAAATTACTTCAGCATTGTAAACCTTTTAGTATAAGCCATGTTTGTTTCTGAAAAATTCGCAATTTTTCCTCAAATTACAGTACTGCCTGTTACAGCAAAAAAACTATTAAATATCTTCATATCAACTTGAATTGCTGTAAGTTATTAATATTGAAACTTAATTATCAATATTGTAACTTATTAATATTGCCACTTAATTATATCCCTTCACGTGCTACATTAATGTTAAGGAAAGGTTCAACATGCTGCAATAACTAAATTCACGCATTTGTACTTTGCAAACCTTTAAACATAATTAAATTTCTTAATTTTGTACATCGGGTGAAAATTGCTTCAGCATTGTAAACCTTTTAATATAAGCCATGTTTGTTCACAAAATTCGAAAATTTGCCTCAAATTACAGTACTGTAACATAATTAAATTTCTTCATTTTGTATATTACACATGGGCCTGTTACAGCAAAAATACTATTAAATATCTTCATATCAACTTGAATTGTTGTAAGTTACTTATTAATATTGTAACTTAATTATCAATATCCTAATGATAAAGTTGTAAAAAAAAGATAAAAAAACCTTGGACGGTAACTTCTTCATAATATGCCACATGCAAAGACGATGGGCAGCCTGTTTGAAAACGTGAGATACCGCTTGTAGCATTGCCGGATCTTGGTCTGTTAAAACAAGTCTAGGTTGCCGTTGATGAACTCTACTAAATGCCTGAAGCAACCATTCATATGCTTCTACTGTCTCGCTACTAATTAAACCAGCTCCGAAAGTAACGCATTTCCTGTGATGATCCACCCCCGTAAATGGAACAAATATCATGTTGTATATGAAAATTTAACATGATAAGTAAAGATATAACTGATGTACATTACATAAAACAAAATAAAAATAACAATAAACCAACTTACTTATTAGTAGAATATGTGGCATCAAAAGCTATAACATCACCAAACATTTTATAACTGGTTTGGGAAATATCATCAGCCCAGAACACGCCTTTCAATTCACGCCCATCATGTGCCATGTCGAAAGTAAAATTAGATAAAGTGGCAGCACGTTCCTTCAACCTATTTAAAAACATTTGAGCATCACGGTCACCGATAAACATTCTAATCTGCTGGCTAACATTCTTGAAAATATTCCTGGTACCCTGCATGTTGTGATGGCCGCCTTTCAAAGCTGTTTGGAAACGATGTGCAACAACAGGACCTACTCCTTGTAAACTCATAGTATGAACAAACTTTATATCATCAAATTTCAAATGCTTGCCCTTACGAGTCAAGTCCATATTATCAGAAGAAACCATATCATGGTTGTGTTTTTCATTAAATTTATATAATAAGTAACATTCAGAACCCTTTACTATTTTAACTCTTATATGTGCTGGGCAGTCAATAGCTCTATAAAAAGTAGAACGACTTCCACCTAACGAAGACGCATTCAGAGAATCAATCATCCTACACTTAGGTTTCCCAGCTCGATTACAACACAATACTCTATGGGTTATCACACCCTTCCATTTCTTATAAGAACTACATCGAATAACAAACCCAGCCTTCTCTGCATACATTTCATACATTGATACAACTTCCTCCCAATTAGTATATATTTTTCCTACAATTGGTGTCTGGTCCTCGTGAACTTCAGCAGACCAGTAGCGTGTCCCATTTGGGGTTTGGAAGACTAAGCTTGAATGGTTACCTAAGAATATAAACAAACATTGTAATTGAACAAAAACATATTGAAAAGGAAATTACATGAAACTAATATAACGTTGTAATCAAATATTGTTGATAATGGTATCATCATTGTAATTGAAAAAAAAACTAACTTTTAAATTGAAGTTACAAAAAACATTTAAATTGAAGAAAAAAAAAACTAATATGAAAATAGCATTAGCATTGTAAATTGAAGAAATTTTTTTTTTTTGAAATTGAAGTTAAAAAGTTACAAAAAATGCCATCACCATCTACATTTACATGAAACCTAATGAAATTCAGTATTTGTATGATATCAACATTGTAATTGAAGAAAACTAACATTTAAATTGAAGTTATATAGTTACAAAAAACATTAATCTTGAATGGTTATGAACAAAAAACATTTGTTCATAAACTAACATTGGTGAAAATAGCATCAACATTGTAACTTAAAGAAAAAAAACTCTGAAATTGAGGTTAAAAAGACACAAAAAATGCCATCAGCATTGTAAATTGAAGAAAAACAAACAAGGCACCATCTACATTTATATGAAACCTAATGAAATCCACATATTTGTATGTCTCCATCCACAACCCTTTGTGATACATGATTCATAAAAACACTTTTAAAACTAACCTTTGTTATCAACACCAATGTATTGAAGCATAAATGAGTCTTCTATCTTCTCATCAATGTTTTCAACGAACTCATCATCCATGATTGGTGAATCAAATGCCCCCTGCATCTCTTGATTAGGGTTTTCAACAAAACCTTCATCCACGTCTTCTACAACAACGACTTCACCATCTCCCATTTTTAACGTTTACAGTGGTTAATCGAAGGGAAGAAACTTAAATTACCAGAAGGAGTTTACAATGTAAAATACGTCTTCACTCACATGGTGATATCAGAGAAATGTGGTGATTTGAGAGAGAGAGAGAGATATGAGGCTTAATTTGTCTTCATGTAATTAATAATGAATTTGACAAGTAAAAGTAGTACAAGTAAATGACAATTATACCCTTTCTAATTAATTAATAAAATGCTTATGTGTAAAGATGTTATTGGTTTAAATGGGTTATTTGGTTGTAGCAAAAGATGTGGGTTATTTTTTTAACCTCTCCCTATACATATATATATATATATATATATATATATATATAGGGAAGGGTATAAAAAATAACCCTCTTTTTTTGTTACAACTACATAACACATTTTAGCCAATCATAAGCTTACACATATACATTTCATTAAAATATTAAAAAGGGCATCATAGTCATTTTACCCTTATAAGTTTTCCCCCCTCTCTTTTTTAAACATTAATAACTTTTTTTTGATATATTATTTTTAAAAAAAAATTACACCATTATATTCGTCTCATTTTTCTCTTTAATTCCGTTATAGTCTCGACTAATTTTTTCTTCTTTTTTTAAATGCCCTATATTTACATCATTGTAACGAGCTTAAATATAACAAATTTATTTGAATTTTTTTTAAAAATGATAAATTACAGTGTTGTAAGTTACATTGACGTAATTTATCGTGATCTAATTTACATTGACATAAAATTCGGTTTCGGTTTTTTTCGGTGAATTTGGTTTAAATTACAGTGATGTAATTTACATTGACAACAAATTAGTTTAAATTTTTTTCGAACAATGAAAAATTACATCACTATAATTATCATTGTGAGAGAAAAAAATCGAAATAATGTGTTTAATTACATCACTGTAATTTATCATTATAATTATCATTGTTAGAGAAAAATAAAATAATGTGTTACGTCACCGTTAATTATGTCATTTTACATTACTTCATTTTTTGTTACATTACTGTAATATACCATTGCTATAATTTTTTTAATTAATTTGCTATATTTAATTAAAAATTTATTTGATTTTTTTTTAAAAATGATAAATTACAGTGTTGTAAGTTACATTGACGTAATTTATCGTGATCTAATTTACATTGACGTAAAATTCGGTTTCGGTTTTTTTCGGTGAATTTGGTTTAAATTACAGTGATGTAATTTACATTGACAACAAATTAGTTTAAATTTTTTTCGAACAATGAAAAATTACATCACTATAATTATCATTGTGAGAGAAAAAAATCGAAATAATGTGTTTAATTACATCACTGTAATTTATCATTGTACATTACTTCACTATAATTATCATTGACAACAAATTAGTTTAAATTTTTTTCGAACAATGAAAAATTACATCACTATAATTATCATTGTGAGAGAAAAAAATCGAAATAATGTGTTTAATTACATCACTGTAATTTATCATTGTAATTATCATTGTTAGAGAAAAATAAAATAATGTGTTACGTCACCGTTAATTATGTCATTTTACATTACTTCATTTTTTATTACATTACTGTAATATATCATTGCTATAATTTTTTTAATTAATTTGCTATATTTAATTAAAAATTTATTTGAATTTTTTTTAAAAATGATAAATTACAGTGTTGTAAGTTACATTGACGTAATTTATCGTGATCTAATTTACATTGACGTAAAATTCGGTTTCGGTTTTTTTCGGTGAATTTGGTTTAAATTACAGTGTTGTAATTTATCATTGTTCGAAATAATGAATTTTTTTTAAAAATGATAAATTACAGTGTTGTAAGTTACATTGACGTAATTTATCGTGATCTAATTTACATTGACGTAAAATTCGGTTTCGGTTTTTTTCGGTGAATTTGGTTTAAATTACAGTGATGTAATTTACATTGACAACAAATTAGTTTAAATTTTTTTCGAACAATGAAAAATTACATCACTATAATTATCATTGTGAGAGAAAAAAATCGAAATAATGTGTTTAATTACATCACTGTAATTTATCATTGTAATTATCATTGTTAGAGAAAAATAAAATAATGTGTTACGTCACCGTTAATTATGTCATTTTACATTACTTCATTTTTTGTTACATTACTGTAATATACCATTGCTATAATTTTTTTTAATTAATTTGCTATATTTAAGCTCTTTACAATGATGTAAATACATGACATAAAAAAAAAAAAAACTAGTCGAGACTATAACGAAATTAAAGAGAAAAATGAGACGAGTATAATGGTGCAATTTTTTTTTAAAATAATATAGTATTAAAAAGTTATGAATGTTTAAAAAAAGGGGGGGTAAACTTACTTAAATAACAAATGTCTTAAATACCCTTTATATTAAAAAAAAGAAAAAAAATAGAATCTGACACGTGTCACGATCCTACACACTTTTCTTTTTCATGTAACCATTGGATGATGGTTAATGGGTTGTAACATTATTTAAGGGTTATCAAAAATTCCATCCCCTATATATATATGATACATATATATATAGGGGATGGAATTTTTGATAACCCTTATCTTTTGCTACAACTACATAACCATCATCCAATGGTTACTTTAAAAAGGTAAGTGTATAGGATCGTGACACGTGTCAGATTCCTTTTTTTCTTTTTTTTTAATATAAAGGGCATTTAAGACATTTGTTATTTAAGTAAAGTTTACCCCTTTTTTTTAAACATTCATAACTTTTTTATAGTATATTATTTTTTTTAAAAAATTGCACCATTATACTCGTCTTATTTTTCTCTTTAATTTCGTTATAGTCTCGACTAGTTTTTTTTATGTCATGTATTTACATCATTGTAACAAGCTTAAAGATAACAAATTAATTATAAATTTTTTCTAACAATGGTAAATTACAGTAATGTAACAAAAAATGAAGTAATTTACAATGACATAATTAACGTTGACGTAACACATTATTTTATTTTATTTTTCTCTAACAATGATAATTACAATGATAAATTACAGTGATATAATAGAACACATTATTTTGATTTTTTTCTCTCACAATGATAATTATAGTGATGTAATTTATCATTGTTCGAAAAAAATTTAAACTAATTTGTTGTCAATGTAAATTATATCACTGTAATTTAAACCAAATTCACCGAAAAAAACTGAAACCGATTTTTACGTCAATGTAATTTACATCACGATAAATTACGTCAATGTAAATTACATCACTGTAATTTATCATTTTTAAAAAAAATTCAAATAAATTTGTTATATTTAAGCTCGTTACAATGATGTAAATATAGGGCGTTTAAAAAAAGTAAAAAAAAATAGTAGAGACTATAACGGAATTAAAGAGAAAAATGAGACGAATATAATGGTGCAATTTTTTTTAAAAAATAATATATTATAAAAAAGTTATTAATGTTTAAAAAAGAGGGGGGAAAAACTTATAAGGGGTAAAATGACTATGATGCCCTTTTTAATATTTTAATGAAATGCTTATGTGTAAGTTTATGATTGGTTGAAATGAGTTATGTAGTTGTAGCAAAAGATGAGGGTTATTTTTTATACATTGCCCTATATATATATATAATATACATATATATATATCAGTGGCAAGAATCGGTCAATCTATTAATTCTTAATTAAAGCTTTGATTATCTGCAACTAACTACAGAACATGCATGACGTAAATAATTGGCATATATCTTGGATGCTGGAACGAGCTAATTAAGGTTCCACTGGCTTAATTTTAATTAAGGGTTTACTTGAAACATGAAGTCATGGCAACATGTCTAACAAATGGTCAACTTGAACGTAACTCGTATGGTCCAATTCTATTGTTAAAGATATGCCTGGCAAAATGGGCGGGTCGGGTGGGTTTGGGTAGCGGGTCAGAACGGGTTCGGGTTAAGATGAGTTATTTTGAAAATTGGTTGTTTTGTTCCGGGTTAGAACGGGTACATATTGAATTGGGTTTCAGTAAACACTTAACTAACCTTGCTGGCTTCGTTAAACTTTTCTTCCCCTGCACTTAATGTTCTGAACTCCTTTTGTTGCTACTATGATCGGAAGTGCATATGATCTAATCCTTCTCTGTTGCCTCAATCGGAATTGCTTCAGCTGCAATTGGTTTTTCGTCTTTCCAATTTAATTAGATTATGCCTAGCTTTGGTTAAAATTGCTATTGGTTCTAGTCTATCTGCTTCGATCAAATTTTCGTTAATGTCTGCAATCGGATTCTGGCTGCTGCTTCTGATCGGCTTTCTAACCCACTTGCTATCTGAAATCTGACCAGTTGAATTTTGATCAAGATTCTTACCCTATTACGATCTGAATGTGATCGTAATTGATTGTTTCCTTGCAATTAACCGAGTCCTGATGTTGCTTGACTTCGATCGGATTTTCTGGTGATCGACTTCTCCAAGAAAACATTGCCCTACTTCAACTACTTCGTCGACTCAATTACCATACTTATTGTACTCCCTAAATCAAGCTAAAATATATAAACCCTAGATACACATTTAGAAAGTGAATTTGGGGGAAAAGCGAAAAATACGTGTTATTGGAACAACTTCAAATCGAAGAAACCGGATTCATCAGAAGTAGGATTTTGAAGAGCTTTTGCCTTCAAATTCAATAAGGGAAGAAAGGAAAACAATGCATTTATGATTTATCCAATAAAAAACAATGTATTAGACACTCAGACGGTTCTTGCTTCTTCTTCTTCCTGTTAGGGTTAAGAGAACCCATGATTTTCCTCTATACCCATTCTGACACGCCTTACAAATTCTTTTTCTATATATTACCCATTCTAACCCCTTTAGTTTTTTTTTATTAACCCATTCTAACCCATCATGTATAAATATTAACCCATTCTAACCCATAAAAAATCAAATGGGTTTAGTTTGCCAGGTTGAGTTAAAGATAATTATGTTTGTCACTTTACGAGCCAATTAAGATCATTTTAAAACTATATATAAACGCTTGTATCAAGCATGTTTTTTTTTTAAATATATTTTTAATAAAATATGAAAATACAATAATAATAGGTTTTTAACCAAAATTAAATACGTACAAATAATCAACTTTCTTATTGTAATCTTAATCACCAAAACAAACATACAGACGCAAACATTATTTACAGCAGCAACAGAATAATTTCTTCCACCACTTTGGTCTAGACGCTAGTGATTCATGCACACCATTGGCGGCGACATTAATATTAGGTCCGGCCACAGTTTGCTGGGAAGGTTCCTCGTCAATAGACAATGTCGTGAAACAAATATAGCGGAGACAATTTGAATCCCGCTCATGTCCGCTTCTTTGCTTCGCCATCATGTAATCAAGTGGTTCTAATAATTTCTCCTCCTCATTGCCTCCGCTATTTATTCTCGGAGACGACGACACATTGCGACGACCGACTCAGCACCACACTTTTGACCACACGCTAATAATTTATAATATTTTTCCACCAATTTGACACTAGTATTCAATTGACCTGGTTTTTTTTTTAAGTTACGTACCACGTATGTTGAAAGTGTCGCATTAATTACATGTTGGACGAAACTTGTTGAAATAACTCTTTTTCAATAACACATGCAAGAATCATTCAGGTATCCATCTCACATTCTCTTATGCAATTCCGTTTTCGCAAGCTTCGTTAAGAAAGAGTTCTTTCAACACTAGTCATTGCAACCAGCGTTATCGCTACTCAAAAAACTGATGTCACTTGGAAACATCATCAGAAATGTCCATATACACTGAAAATCGATGTTGTCTTGTGACATCGGTCCCGTGTAAATACCTCCTCTAAATGAAGGGACAAACACGAATGAGTTTCTTGTTCATTTTCGTTTATTTAACATTTAATTTGTTCATGAACGGTTTTTTGAACGCAAATAAACATATGCTATTTAATTGAAAAATAAAAATCAACGTTCTCATGAATTTCAAATACTAAACATAATTATCTTATATATTATATACAAATAAAAAATATATAATTATTTTAAAACAAATTATTAAATAATTAAATGCATAAGTTTCAAACTCGTTTTTTCCCTAGGAAACATGTTATTGTTAAATAACTAAATGCATAAGTTTCAAACGCGTCGTCTTAAAAAATCTCAATCGTTTTGCCCTCTTCTTATTCTTCAACCACCAGATTCCTCAAAACTTAACCCAAATCCCACTTTCCACGTTAAACCAAATGTTTTTATTAGCGAATAAATGGTTAAAAAAATATTTATCAAAAGTAATTAATCGGTTATACGTACACTATAGTTAAATGCATAGATGGCTTTTTTTATTATCTTTTTATAAGAAAAGTAATATATCTAACGTTTAAAGTTTGAAACCATATGAGTAAATATGTAATCTAAAAACCTAGAGACCAAATGTGAAACGACAACAAATCACAGAGAACATTTCGGCAATTTACTCATTACAATTTAATATAGTGTTGAGATTATCTTAGTCACTTAAATAATAATTAAAAATCTTAAATTATTTTTCTATATTTATCTTAATATACATATATCCAAATGGCTAATGTGTCTATATATTTTCAATTACATATGAAAATAATTACTTTGGTATTTATATTATATTTATTAAATTCATTCCATCTCATTTAAATTATCCATCTTTTTTCAATTAATTTAATGTTACAAATTAACCAACAAAAATTTATCTCAAAAAATCATTTTATGCATTAGTGACTCCAACTCCAATCATAATCTTTGTTACCCACTGGAATGCCTTCGCTAAAGCATCCCCAGAAATTGAAGGATTTGCACCAAAAACAGCGTTTGCGATTGTTATGGCACCCGGGTTTTGGCTTCTCAATGCAGCACTCGCCATCACATACCCACTCTTGGGTGGTGTTTGTTTTTTCAGACAGAAAACATCTGCAGTCTGCGGACCATGTCTGCAAACCTCTTTTGCAGAAGAGGTGGACCAAACCTCTGTAAACCTCTGCAAGAAGAGGGTTTGATTTTACCTCTCTAAACCTCTTTTAAAAATACCATCCCTCTAAAATCATAAAACCACTGCTGTGAAATGAATCAACCAATTCATGTGAATCCATTACTCATTAGAGGAGACGGAGTGGCACCCGGGAAGAAGCCGGGGAGCCGTTTCCCGGTCCGGGAAGAAATGGGAACACCGCCCCTCTGGAAGTGGGGTGGGGTGAATCGGGAGACCATCACCGAATCAAGCCGAATGGGAAGAAGAGGGTGTCGACCGTTGGGGGTGATTTTGGACCGTTGGAATGTTTAAAAAAAAAAATCTAATTCTTTTTCTATTTAAATAACTCCAAAACAATCACAACTCACACTCTTTATCATTTTATTCTTTCATTCTTCACTCAAATTTTATAAAGTTTAAAACAATGGATCCATTTACGTTGGAGCAGAAAGAAATGGGGAGCATTTATCGCAACAATATCACGCCAATAACCCGAATAATTAGTATTTTCATTTAATGTAATATCTTTTTAATTTAATGTAATATCTTTTTAAATTTTAATGTAATTTTATATTTTATTTTTAATGAATCTATTTAATTATTATTATTTATTTATTGTTAAAATAATTAAATAAAAATAAGATTTGAAAATGGGGAAAAGTGGGACGACACCGTGCAAAGTGGGGAAAAGTGAGGAAAGCTGATGTGACGCTGATGTGGCAACGGGGAAAAGTGGGGAGTTTTGGGAGGACTCCTTGTGGCCTTAGCAGATAGATTGAATCAACCAAGACAAAAAATTAAAATTTGTGAAATCAAAAAATCCATGGCCGGAGATGATTGAATCAACCAACACATGATCAGATTAAAATTTGTGAAATCAAAAAACATTCTTACAAATCGAGTCCTTTATCAGATCAAACAAACCCGTCGGTGGTCGCGATGGTCGCAAAATCCATATTCGAAAGGTTGAAGGCTGGAGATGTTCAAACGGGGGAAATCGCGACGGCTGATGCTTCTCGGTGGCTGTGGACAGCGCCGGTGGCTGTAGGAGGCGGTGCTACTCTTCTCACCGGTAGAGATGGTGGTTGTCGGCGGCGGAGATGGCTGATTCTTCTCAGTGGCTGTGGACAGCGCCGGTGGGAGAGCGCTGGTGGCTGTGGGAGGCGACGCTATGCTTCTCGGCGGTGGAGATGGTGGTTGTAGGCGGCGGAGATGGTGGTTGCCGGCGGTGGAGCTGGGGATGTGAAGGGGCGACGGCTGAAGCTCAAAAGGAGACGGGAAGATACAAATGAAAAAAAATTTTAAACCCCTAATTTGAAACTTACACGGGAAGAGGTATGAAGAGAGGAGAAGAGGTTAGTCCAGGTCTGCGCCAAAAAGAGGTTGCGCAGACCTTTTTTAATGAAAGGTCTTCGAGAAAACAAACAGTCTGTGGAGCCCAACCTCTGCCCGTGGTCTGCACGGCGCAGACATAAGAGGCCAGAAGAGCTTTTTGGAGAAAAACAAACACTACCTTGATGTCACGTTGGAAATGAACAAGTCCAGCCGGGAACACAAAACATCACCCTTTTGCAGCACCTTGGTGATGAACCGGTTAATTGGGTTTGAACTTTGAAGTTACAAAACCCGAGTTGTAGGGTTCTCTCAATAACAGTTAGGATTTCGATGGCTCGAACCATTGAGCAAGGGCGGATCTACATGTGGGGGTGGGTTCACCGGAACCCACCGAGTTTCGACGATTTAGTAGGATTTTTTTGTTTTCGAAAGCCCGAAAAGGTAAGGTGAACCCATTGATATTTTATAGGAGAGTCCTTAATGTAATTTTCTCCAACAGTTTGCCAACTTGAATGGATTAAATGATCTTTGTAAGAGAATTCTTAATAATCAATGCATGAATTTCTATAAAATCGTGTTAAAATCGCTTTCCGAAATTAATATTTCTTCCTAAATTTCCTTTAGGTTTCGGGGCGTTTCCTCCTTGACCCTTGTCCGAACCACCACCAAGGGCTCTACCTCTTGGACCCCTACCAGGGGCGCTGCCCCTAGGACCCCACAAGGGGGCACGACCCCCTTGACTCCCGCTTGGTCCGGGCCTCAGAGATCTTAAACGAGCGTACACTTCGCACCTCCAAACTCTTTAATGACTATATTTTTTAATTATTGACTTAATTTATCGCACTGTTATCATGTGATAAACATTACAAGACCCTAACCGTCAAACCGACCAGGAAATTTTTTTTGACCGGTTCTAACTAATTTAAGTGTCTAAAACTAGTGAACCCACTGAAAATTTTTCCTGGATCCGCCACTGCCATTGAGATGCCTAAAGTATCTAGCCCACCTAATTGAAGTGCAAAGACATAAGTTATTGTAGTTAAATATGTTTTCTGAAAGTATTGAATTTTCTTATAAGCTAGTGACTTGATGGTGTATATGATTAGGTGAACCACTGATAACACGATATTAGCTCAATGATATGTAAGTGATTCGAATTAGTTGTTAAAAAAAGTTGGTGGTAGTGTAATAATATTTGCTCATATAAGTAGTTATCCATAGTACTTAATAACTAATTTGGGTTTTTCATTAATATTTTCCGTTGCATGATCACAAACATATATTATCACGGGAAAATCATCAAAATAAGCATATTGCTCTAAGAAATTGCCAAAATAGATGATTGAATTTTAGAGTCATGTTATTTCAACCAATATATCTCCTCGCTTTTGATTTTTTTTTAACATAAGCTCAAGTACACCTCAAAAAAAACCACCCAACTGGTACCTCAACAATATGTATCTATCTAAATTCAAACCTACGAAGTCGTATATAGAGAA
Source organism: Mikania micrantha (assembly GCA_009363875.1). Lineage (NCBI taxonomy): Eukaryota > Viridiplantae > Streptophyta > Magnoliopsida > Asterales > Asteraceae > Mikania > Mikania micrantha. The sequence goes on from CM018693.1 coordinate 22,614,532, forward strand.
GTGAAGAAAGTAACCATTAAGCTATACGTCCGTAATTAAGATAAAAAAAATGTTAACTAAGTTGATTAGGTAAATTGTAACCTTAATTGAGGCTTCTTTGTAAAACAATAGATAAAAAAGTCCGCATGTAAACTATAGAACAAGTTTCAGCCAGATCAGCTCAAATGACCAATCAGTTCAATCTAGTGGCGTACCCACTTGAAGCCGTGGGGGGAGCCACCCATCTTGAAATTTTTTTTAGTAGTATATATATGTTATAATCCAGATCGCCCCCCGTAAAATTTTGCAATCGCACCCATTAAACTTTTGATTTCTAAGTGTTAATTAATAAAACTAAGTTGAAAAATGTCCAACTAATAATTTAAACCCAATGTAAAATCAAGTTTAGTATTACTTATAATAAGTCAAACCACCACTAAACCGGTTAAAACCGATTAAACCGAATTCAATCGAATATACCAATTAAAAACGAATAAATCGGTCCAAATAAACCGAATTCAACCTTATATATTATAAAGAAAACAAATTTAAATCTGAATTCGCTTTAATCGGTTACCATAAACAAATTGAATTCAAAAATTGGACCTGATAACAGTACCGAAACCGAAATTTGGATACAGTTAGGAACCAAACCAAAAACTGAATTCAGAATTCTGTTCATTTTTTTCGGTTACGAATACGGTTCATTTTCTGTATTAACAATTTTCAGTTTTCTTTAACACCCCTAGTTTAATATTCGAATTCACTATGGTGCATTTTTTTCTACTCGTCCTGTGCACCTTCAATTCTCAGGGCCGTCTAGCCCACTATAAAAAATTATACTATTAATTTAAATAGCATATTAACATCATACTTAAAGTTAGATTTGCGTAATCGAATTGTTTATGAGTTACTTAGGAACGTCTCCTTATGCGTTGTTTTGAATATATAAAAAATAAAATCACGTAGTCAACAACTTTAAATGGATTTTATTTTCATTAAGTCATTATATATAAAATTTAGTTTGATTGTCTTTTTTTAACATGACCCGACCCGATCCGACCCGACCCGATCCGCCCCAACCCAACTTGAACACCAATGAACCTACAAAAATTTCCGTCCCTATGAAAAAAATTTATGGGTCCGCCACTGGTTCAATCTATGGCTTATGATCTCATAAACAATAAGGGTCTCTATTTTTTATATGTATTTGTGCTTATATATACAATTAGGCTTAGAAATTAAATCAGGCTCATGTGAAAACTAGAAAACGGCTACACCACTGGAAAATTGGAAGCGGTTTCTTTCCTTGTTGAGCTTATAATTCATCCGCAGCAAACAAAAAGACTAGGTAGGCGGTAACTACGTTTCAAATTCACGTCAATGGGAGAGGGAAACAAGGAGTCGGGATGGCGTTTGCGAGATAATCATGGAGATGGAAACGACCGCCGACCGGCGATCATTCTGATTTGCAGACTTTTAATCTACCTTATGTGATTATGCAGTGTGTGATATCTTTAGATATTCACTCTTATTTGTAAGAAAGTGGCTTCCTTTGTGATCAGTCTGATTTGCAAGTGTTAAAAATATGGTATATATGTTTTTATCAATTTTATATCTTATTAATTTGATATTAATATGATTTCTTTATTTTGTATGAGTTAATGATATGATCGTGGGCTGATTGGGCTGTTGCATTGCTGCTGGGCTGATGCTGAGTTATGATGGGCTAATGCTGAGTTGATGCTGGGCTGAGTTCTAGTGGGCTGAGTTCTAGTGGGCTGAGTTCTGCTGGGCTGAAGCTAATAGCTGGGCTGAGTTTTGGTTTGTTATGAAGAAGTGATTTGAGTCCATATATAGTATAACAGAAAGAGAAAGAGTAGTATTATTCGATCAGATATTTTTACTAGGGTTTCACGCTCTCGAAGTCTCATTTTACATCTTTTAGGGTTTTCTTTATTTCTTGCTCAGATCTTTTTTGTTTGTAATCTGAGTTTGATATTTTGTTCACAAATCTTGTTTCATAGCTTAGATTTGTATCTGTATTTCAGATTTTATGTTTGTTTATTGGTGATGTATATTGCTCAAGATCTCTAGTCATTTTTTAAGATCTTGAGTTGTTGAAGAGTTCTTCGGTTTTCTTGACGGCAAGTTAATCACTAACGAGGTCTTTAGCGGCGACACATAGGGTGCCAAACACAGATTCATCTGACTTAGTCATCAAACCGTTCAAACTGAAAAGAAGTATTATTTTGTTTCCGTTAAAAGTCATTTTTCTTGCAATGTGACTACTATGCTTAAAACTTAAAGAGTAAAATGTCATTTTAGCCCCTATGATTTAACAACTTTTGTCATTTTAATCTAATAGTTTAAATTTTGTCATTTTGGTCATTATTGTTCATTTTATTGCTATTTTAGTCATTATGGTTTCCATTTTATTGTCATTTTAGTCTAATTAAATTTTAAACTTTTGAACTAAAATGGCAAAATTAACCAAACCACATTGACAAAAATGACAATAAAATGAAAATCATAATGACCAAAATAACAAAATTTAATCTCTTGGACTAAAATGGCAAAAGTTGTCAAACCACGAGGACTAAAATGACATTTTACTCAAACTTAAAAAACAATGCCTGAGCTGTAGGAGTGTGCAGAAAACCGAATTAACCGATTCATAACCAGTATAACCGAGAAAACCGAACCAAATGAAAAACCGATGGTTCGGTTAAACAGTTTTTTAATTATCGAAATTAGTGGTTCGGTTTTTGTTATCAATTTTTTCTATAACCGCCATAACCGAACCGCTTAAATCACTAAACAATATATATATATATATATAGGGAAGGGATCATATAATAATCCTCCTTAATTAAGGTAACCCATTAACCCTGGTAAAAAACGTTCAAATTGCAAAAAAAAAAAATTCATGGTTTTTTTATACAAAAATAGGGGGCTCATTTTTTAAGCGTTCGCTAATTCACAAGCGTTTAAAAGTTAAACGAAATGTAAGTTTGCGTTACATTTCGACACTTAAATATATATTCGCAGTGTAACGCAAACTTACATTTCGTTAAACTTTTAAACGCTTCTGAATTAGTGAACGCTTAAAAAAAGAGCCCCCTATTTTTGTATAAAAAAGACCATGAAATTTTTTTTTTGCGATTTAAGTGTTTTTTTGTCAGGGTTAATGGGTTACCTCAATTAAGGTGGGTTCTTATTTGCTCCTTACCCTATATATATATATATATATATATATATATATATATATATATATATATATATATAATTATATTCATACTAGAAGATACCAAAGTTCAAATAAATGTCTAATTTATGGAGCCTCTTAAATTCCCCCCTCGGCAAAAGATATTTTCCTAATTTCCTTTATTATTTTCTTAACATAATACAGACTGGACTTAAACGTCTACCACTCATATTTTATCGGAATATTGGTATTTCAACATTTTGAATGTTTGTTTGAATTTTTGGATTAGATTTTATCGTTTTGTTCTCGTCTTTGTTAAATGTTTGTTGGATTGATGGATATCGTTTTGTTAATTGATATTAATATCATTGAATATATTTAATGGTTAACCAACCTATAACCGATCATTTATAACCATCATAGCCGTTTAACCGAAACCGCCATAACCGATGTGTTATGGTTATCATACTGGTTTAACCGACATCCCGGTTATGGTTATGGTTTTATGTCAAAACCGAACCATGCAAACCCATACTGAGCTGTTTGGATCGGTCACACAAAAGTATTGGATGGGTTTCGATCGGCTCGTAGGCTAAGGCAATGTAGCCAAAAGTAAGAGCGACAAAGCTCAATACGAGGAGTTTATTCGACATCTCTTTTGAATGTTTTTGGTTGTTAAATAAGCTAATTTGTGTTTGTATGCATGCATGCATATATGGAGAGAGCTAATCTGTATAGGCATGTAGTCACGTACGTATAGTCGTATATGGTTCTTAAAACCTTTGTTTATTGAATTTTTGTTTGTCCTGTTGCGTATTGTAATACCATTATTTTGAAGGATTTCCGTCTAACGCATGGTATGTATCCAGGGCCGGCCTTGGGGGAGGGCGAGGTGGGTGACCACCCCGGGCCTGATGTTTTTAGTAGGGGTGTTCACGGTTCGGTTCCAAACCGCGAAACCGTCCAAACCGGTCATCGGTTCGGTTTCACGGTCAGTTTTTTATTCAAACGTTTGGTCGGTCGGTTTCAAAAGTTCAAAACCGTAATGAACGGTTTGGTTTATGGTTTTCACAAAAAAACCGGTCGTAAAAAACCGGACCGGACCGTGTGTATATGTATAATGTTTTTTTATTTTGATTTACATATGTATATAGATGTGTATAATTGTATGTACTATTTAATTAAGTTGTTAGTTGTTTGGTTAGTACTTAAAATTTTATAACTTTGGAAAGTAACTTATTTGTTTTTGGACCGTATGTTTTTTTAGCTTATATTTTTTTTGGCATTATGTACTCTCATTTGAACAACAGTTTTCATAATGTTTTCTACAGGAGGTCATATTTATGGTGTTTTTGAATAGTAGGTTGTATATTTGATGGTTTTGTAATGTTTTTTTGATACTAGTTATTTTTTGCAACTTTTATTTTATACAGGTTTTGTAATGTTTTTTTCACATGTTGTACTTTCGGACAAGTTAGTGACGTAAAGTTTTTTTCAGAAGTTGGTCTTCTTTTTATTTTTTAACAGACCCAAACCGCAAACCAAACCGGAACCAAACTGTTGATAACGGTTCGGTTTGGTTCGGTTTTTATTTTCAACGGTTTGGTTTTGGTTTTCAATATTCAAAAACCGTTATTAACGGTTCGATTTATGGTTTAACCTTAAAACCGTAAAACCCGGACCGTGAACACCCCTAGTTTTTAGGGGCCCGAAATTAAAAAAAAAATTATATATTATAAAAAAAAGTTTATAAAACCTATGATTCAACAAATTTTGATAGAATAAAAATAGTTTAATTGGTTATGGATTACCCCTAAAAAAAGCCTCACATAGTTAAAAATATATTACGTTTCGATTGACTTTCAACTCTTCCAATTCACAGACGTGCTCTAGCAGTCGGACCAGTGTCTAACTCTACCCCTCCAGCCCCACACTCCCACCTTCAAAATTCAACAAAACGGATCCCTTGCAGGCTGCAGCCTCCACTGATTCAATTGCACAGCCACGAGCCACTAATCACAACCTCGGTTGCAATCTCCGACGAGCCACGCATTGAAGATTTGAAGTATGATGAACAATAAGATATTGATGCGGATGAACTTTATTTGGAGTTGAAGTTGTTTGAGATATTTTTGTGTTATAAAATTATCATCCTTTTGATGCTATAAACAAGTTGAACCAACTTGGGTTTTTCTGAATGCATTAATTGCATATAGAGTTTTGTTGATTATCCGGTAACTATGGCATTGGTAGAAAGAATCTAATCTAAGTTAAAGTTGTTGAGGTCTTATTTACGATCGTAAATATCAAAAGAACGCCTTAATGGATTAGCAATGGTTTCTATTGAGAACGCCGTCTTAGAAAATATGTATACCGAATAGATGATCGAAACTTTTGCTTCAAAAAATGCACGAATAGCTTCACGGTTTGCTTATGTATTTAAAATATTTTATTATGCTACAATACTTTGGTGTTGTTAATTTTTTAACAAATACATTCATATTATTAACTTTTTATATATAAATTAGTAAGTTAATTTTTTAAAAGGGCGCATTTTTTCCTCGCCCTAGACCCCGGAATTTTTTTGATTCCAGGGCCGGCCCTGGACGTATCCTGTAATTATATCAGTGGCAAGAATCGGTCAATCTATGATTTGTTAATTAAAGCTTTAATTAACCAAGGGCTTCTAGCCTAATGGTTACCCCTTTGGCTTCCTCTGTGGGAGGTCACGGGTTCAAATCCCTCCCAAGGCGAAATAGGGGTCCTTGGGAGGTCAGGGGGTTTTCCGGTGCTGTTTCCTCCTGGGTTGGTGGTGGGGTCTCAACGGAGGTCATGGTAACTAGACCTTGGTGACGTGGCCTGGAAATCAGTGGTTCACACGTTGAGATCAAATGCCGTTCAAAAAAAAATAAAGCTTTAATTATCTGCAACTATACATTAACTACCGAACATGCGTCACGTAATTAATTAGCATCTTGGGATGGGATGCATGGAACGACCTAATTAAGGTTCCACTGGTTTTCTAATTAAGGGTTGACTTGATAGTCTTGTTTTCAGAACCGGACCGGACGTTGGACCGGTCTTCTTACCGGTCAGAGGTACGACCAGTTGGATCAGTCGAACTGGATTTAAGAACCGGATGATTTTATAAACATTTTATAAATATATATATATATATATAATAATAAAAATTAGAAAAAACGAAAAAAACGGTTCAATCTCCGGTTTTTCGGTCCGACCGCCGGTTTGCCGATTCAACCGGCCGGTTCGTCTAAAACGAGCCAGGACCCCAAACCGGGCCGGTTCACCCACCGGTTCCCGGTTCGACCGGTCCGTTTTTCAAAACAGTGCTTGATGTAACAATTGTGTATTTTCGATTTTTAATTTTCGTAAAAGCGTAATTGATTTATGGGATTCATGTTGTGTTTCAAGCATCTTATCTTAAAAATATATGTAAATTAATGTATATATATATATATATAAGTATTTAAACTATAAAGATTTTGACTAAACTAATTAAGTTTTGTGTAAACAAATGTTATGCGTATATATATATATGTATATGTATGTATAAACATTATTTACGTTTTTATAAACTTAATAAGTTATTAAGTTATAAAACTCATTTTATAAATCTTATAAATATATGTATTTATACACCATTATTAATAAATAAAGCCTTATAACTTTATTTAAATTATTAAACCTTATTAACTATTAATATGTTATGAACATTTTCTTTTATTTATCTTTATTTTTATTACAAAACTTATTTTATAAATCTTATACAAGCTTTTAATTATGGCTAATAGAAACTACAAGGGCCATTTCTGTCACTTATTGAACTAGTTTTGTGTGGGTATGAATCTAAGGGACTACTCCTGCCATTAAACCAAAGTTTCAGCCCCCACCCCCCATCTTCTTCTTCCTCTACGCCTGCACACCACTGCCCTTCACCGATTCATCCTCCAACCTCGAATTCGAGCATTTAATGCGATCTCCACGCTCGGCCGAACACCTAACAACCTCCAACGACCATAGTTAATGCTTTAATTACCACTAATCACGCGTTTAAACCATGATTATTCATAACCGAAATATTAAACTCGTTCCTTAATTCGAACCAGTCATTCTCACAACCAAACTCGAATTAAACTTACACCAAGCATCTCGACACTTCTCTGAAACTCTCCGAAACATTGGATTCATCTCAAGACTCCTAAATCGTTCAAATCAAACTCAAGAGAAGCCGCAAACTAAACCAAGCTCGAACTCACCATCTGGATACAAATGCAGGTACGTTCTAGGCTCATTCGATTCGTGTTTAGTGTAGATCAAAAGCCCCATGAATGCAGAGACTTAAGGTTACCCTTTCGATCGAATTTGGAATGGATTGAAGCTAGGTTTTCAAGGTTTTAGGGAAGAACATCACGTATTGTTTAAAACTATTTTTTTTCAAGATCAACCAATGAGTTCTTCACCCAGCCCAGTGGTTAAGACACATGGGCTGGGGAACGTAGACACAGGTTCGAATCCCATGCGTGACCCAGAAACCGGTTTTTGTTTAACCTTACTTTCTTGTTTTCTTTTATTTTTTTATTTATTTTTATAAAGCTAGAAAAATTCTATAAAATATATTTTGACCCTAAAATTATTTTGGAAACTTTCTGTAAATATCGTAACTTAAATTTTAATTATTGTCTTATTTAAGTTATTATTAATGTTTCACATATTCATTTTTACTTTTAAAAATCATAATGAATTATGAAAATTATTTAGAAAATTCTAAAAATTATTTCAAAACAGTTTCATGTATTCTGAAAATATTCAGAATTTTGTTTTTATATTATTTTATCTTATTTAACTATTATAAAGATTTAAAACTTATTATTTTAAATACAAAAAAAAAATAATAGAATATATATTTTTAACCTTAATGAAATATGGTTATAAAAACTAAAGGTCATTTTTATATAAATCATTTTAATAAATCTTAAACTAAAATACATTTTTTTTTGTATAAATAAATTCCTGTTTTTACTTAAATAAACTTGATATAATTTTATATATAAATATCTAAAAGAATCCTTTATAAAAAAATTTTAGTTATATTCCTTTTAATATATCTTTAAATAAAATATTAATGTCAAATTTGGAACTTTAAGTTTATAAATTTGGAATATTTAATTTAAAAATCATTATTAGAACTTATAAGAATTATTTATTACAGCATATTGTTAACATATGAATACCTATTTTAAACAAACTATAAATGTTATTATCGAATTAATTTATTTTGAATATTTATTGTAAAATAAACTTATGAAATATTTTCACGTTTCCTTTATTTATGTTAATGTGTGCTCTTAAATACTTTAAATAAATCATAAAGATTTATAAACCCTTATTCGATCGTTACGAAACCTCATTGGATATTCGCATTCGTATCCCATAATACTTAGGAATTAGAAACTTGTAGATATATTCTTATACATGTTACATTCATACGAAACAGGATGACAAGTGATTTCATTGCTCAAATATACTTAGTTGTAACTTTGGATTGCTTAGCAACACAAGTGAGTTTTCATATCCCCTTTTTATTTAACATTACTTTGGGGCTTTCACACATGTCCGTATTCAAAACTTATATTCGTATACTTATTGAAACTATGCAAACTTTATAATGCCTATTGGTTGAAACGTTATTACGTGTTGAACTTGTATCATATGCTTGATTGCTATGTGCTTATGTGAAACTACTTGCTACTTGAAATCGTAATCGTAAACGTATTCTTGTACTCGGTTCCTAAGAGAGTCGCGCTCTCTTCGCGTGATGTTGTCCGTGTTAAAAAGGGCCAGTACCCCACTTATACATGCTTGATTCATACACAATGATAATATTCATACTTGTAGTCATTGGGTTTGCATACATTTACACTTATACTATTTCAAACAATATGATTACTCACCAACTATTCAATTAGTTGACAGTTACTTTACATGTGTGACAGGTTAAAGTGAAGCTATGTGACAATCTAGGAAGATGGACCTAGATAGTTTAATAAAGCCTTATGTATTTTTATTATTTTAATTGTAATTAAATTTCAAATGTGTAATGTGATGACATTTGTTTAAACATTGTAATTTGGTATGGTAAATATAAAACTAGAATTAGTAATCATGAGCTTATGGACAATTGTTGCACAAATCATGCCCCGACATATTCCGCCATCGGTCGGGGTGTGACACTTGATACTTGAAGGCGTGGCAATATGTTTAAAGGTATGTGAGGTGGGGTTGATCAGACGTGAGGGGCTTAGGTCACGTCCCCAAGACTTGAAATGCTTGTCTCAAGCATGTTTTTCCAAAATATTTTTTATAAAATATGAAAAATACAAGATATATAGGTTTTTAAAGAAAATTAAATAAAAAGAAACAATTTTAAGAAACAAACAAACAGATGCAAACATTACATACAGCAACAACAATCATTGGGTTTATAGCCTAGTGGTACTCCTTGACAACATCAATGAGAGGTATTGGGTTCGAGTCTCGCCTAGAGCAAAAAATGTTCTAGGTGAGCTAGGGGGTTTTCTCAGTGTGAGTTTCCTCCTAGATGGTGTGGCGGTTCCTTGATTCGGCATTCGGCAACGCCCAAGGTTAAATGTTTCCGGGGGTTGGTAGCGATCTATGGTCACAGCGCGTGAGTTGTTGGGTCCGAGGACTTGTTTAGCTGTTAAAAAAAAACATACGGCGGCAACAGAAGCATAATTTCTTCCACCACTTTATTCTAGACGCCTGTGGTTCATGCACACCATTGGCTTTGGCGGCGACAGTAGGTCCGGCCACATTTCCCGTCATGTGACCACCATCATCGTAAGTAGCACCGCCTCCGTAAGAAGCAGTTTGCTGCGGAGGTTGCTCGTCAACAGACAAAGGCGAGGCACTAAAAAATAGCTTAACCATGATGTAAGTGGTTTGGTTCTAATAATTTCTCCTCTTCATTGCCTCCGCTATTTATTCTCGGAGACGACGACTTGTACCGACGACCGACTCGCACCACACTTATGACCACGCTAATAATTAATAATATTTTTACACCAATTTGACACTAGTATACAATTCACTTTTTTTTTTTTTTTTTTTTTTCATATATCATGTATCTTGTGTTAACCGGGCTTATCAGACAGGGGTAAAACATACACCCTTCAGATGCACAGAAACTCCGTCCCATTGGGTCGAACCCGGAATAAACCTCAACACCTGAGTACCTAACCCCACTTGATGTTTTTCAAACTTATCCCCATATAGATTCAAACTTATGAACTTCGCTATGCAATATGAGGGTCCTAACCATTTGACTAAGTTTTCACGACATTCAATTCGTTTAATTGGAAAACGTGTTTGCTTATCAACTTAAATCTGATTGGTGTTCGTTGGCAGTGGCGTACCCAAGTATTGTATTTGAAGGCAGCCGCCCTTCTTGAATTTTTTTCCAATAGTATATATATGTTAAAATTATAACCGAGCCCCTTAAAATTTACAGTCACCCCCCCCCTTAAATTTGCATAATCAAACTTGTGATGAGAATTTAAGTGATAGTTACACTTGTTTTTTGAGAAAGAGTTAGGGGCCATTTGGTTGGGTCTGAACCATTAAGTGCTGAATGGTTAACAATTATTGTATTTTTGGTTGAAATATGTAACATTATAACATAAAATGAGTTGAGATGAATAACATCACAATACAATGCGAGTCAATATGAGTAATTTAAAAACTATGTGAATATAATAGATTTAAATGGATAAGAATAATCAATAATATTTGAAGAGAAAATCACTAAAAGTTATTCACTTAAACTATTTGTTTAATTATAATTACTTTAACTTAAACAAAATTGATGTTTTTTAAATGACAACATATTTTAACCCAAACTGATTTTGCTAAAAACCTATCATGACTTGCACTCATCCTGACGCTGTTCTAGCATGTTACCTAACCCACCCATTTTGCCATACATTAGAACATCTTTAGATGTATTATATTTTTATTATGTTTTTATATATGAAATTTAGTTTAATTGTATTTTTTTTAACATGAACCAGATTTGACATACTCTGATCTGAACAGAAGAGAAAAAAATTCATTATATTCCCTATAAACAAATTATGGGTTCGTCACTGACAAAGTCTTTAATTATTTTACCTCTCGCAGAATCTTCTATTCGTTTTACCTGTTTAATTTCTACATATATTTGTAATCATACACATTACAAGCGGCTTATAGCGAGCTTCGTGGTGGGGTGTTAAAATTTGTAAAGGGTTTGTTTTGACGACATGTGTCACGTTAGTATTCATTTCACTAAAAATATTCACGTCGAGAAACCTTTTACAATAAGTAGTGATAAACAGATTTAGTTTTTATTTTTATTCCCCAATAATTTCACTATATTTGTATGTTCTATTTAATAGTATTAAACTTAAATTATTCAGGTCAGTTTTACCATTTGGGTCGGGTAATGCTCATTATTACATAATAAAAAACGATCAAATGAAAATCGTGAATGTAAAATAAAATAACACATAATATAAATTCAATACTATTTACAAATTAAAAAAAACTTAGATTTGTTCCTTATGAGTTTTTATCTTTTGAAAGTGTTGCATTACATATTCGAACGAAATTTGTTGAAATAACTCTTTTTCAAATAACAAATGCAAGAATCATTCAGGTATCTATCTCGCATCCTCTCACGCAATTCCGTCTTCGCAAGCTTCATTAAGAAAAAGTTCTTTCAATACTAGTCATTGCAACCAGCGTTATCCCTACACAAAAACCGATGTCACTTGAAAACATCGTTCATAAATGTCCATATACACTGAAAATCGATGTTGCCCTGTTACATCGGTCCCGTGTAAATACCTCCTCTAAACGAAGGGACAAACACAAATGAGTTTCTTTTTCATGTTAGTTTATTTAACATTTAATTTGTTCTTGAACGGTTTTTTGAACGCAAATAAACGTATTTTATTTATTGAAAAATAAAAATCAACGTTCTCATGAATTTCAAATATTAAATTCAAATTTCAAATAACTAGATTTATAATTTATATATTACAAATTAAACAAAAAATAAAACATTTAAGAATTTTCATATGTTTTATATGCTTAACTGTGTGATTTTATCTACATAATTGCACGTAATACTATGATTTGCATTATGATTTGTGATTTCATGCCTTTAGATGAAGTTTACATGATTTGAAAGGATAAACAAAAAAGGAGAACAAGAAACAGTGGCGGAGCTTGGGTAAAGTGAGAGGGGGCGGAAAATTTTAAAACGCATAATACATTTTAATTTCTTAAAGCGAGTGGGGGCGAAACCAATATTTTTAACTAAAAATAACATTCCGGCCGAAAATTAACACTACGGACGGAAAACGAGAGGGACGGTCCCCCCCCACGGCCCCAATAGAGCTTCATCGTTGACCAGAAGTTTAAAACGAAAGAAAACGATTTTTTCTTGCAGTGGTGTATCAATCTGGTGTATTGTTATCGTATGACAAAGCCAAATTGTTGTACTGGTGTAAACTAGTTGTAAACTAGCGTATGATATGCCGAAGTGTCTGAGGTTTTTAGGTTTTTGTCGTTTTTATCACATAATTCAACACATGATTTCGAATTATCAAGTTTGGGTACAAATATTTATGAACTTTGATGAGTTTAAGGGGACTCGGAGTGGGAGCCGGGAGAGAGGCGGGGAGAGCCGGGGAAGGTTGGGGCCGATCGGGAACACCACCCCCCGGAAGTGGGGTGGGGTGAATCGGGAAGGGGGCACCGTTTCAAGCCGAAAGCGGGGGAAGTGTGTAACGGTCGTGAGACCGTTGGGAATTTTAAAAAAAAAAAACTAATTTTTATTCTATTTAAACAACTCCAAAACAATCACAACTCACACTTTTCATTTCAATCTTTCATTCTTCACTCAAATTTTTTAAAGTTTAAAACAATGGATCCATTTACGTTGGAGCTTCTCACATTTGAAAGTAAATCGTCAAGTTCAGAAGAAGACGAGATCAATATCAAAAAACGAAACTTTGAGTTTTTGTCAACCATCATCGCCACGCGTTTAAACGAGTCTGCATCCACCGCATCCTCTTCGAGAAGGTATACACAATTTATTTAGTATAGTTGTTTTTTTATATTTTTTTTATTATATGTGTTTTACAATATATAAGTTACAATTTTTTTAAAAGGTATATATGTCGGGACGATCGTGCCGAATCACACAAGAGGCTTGTCGATCATTATTTTAACACCGAAACCAACCCAACATTCACCAACGAATTATTTGAAAGAAGATTTCGTATGCCTAGAGATTTATTTTTGCGTATCGTAGACGATATTGAAATGAATTATCAATACTTTCAAATATCGTTTGATGCAAGAGGTCATCAAAGTTTTACTGCACTTCAAAAGTGCACGTCCGCGATACGACAATTAGCATACGGTAACGCTCCAGATGCTCTTGATGAGTATTTACAAATGTCTGAAAGAACGTCGCGTGAAAGCCTCGATCATTTTTGTGACGGTGTTATTTCTTTGTATGCAAAAGAATTTCTTCGAAAACCCACTTACAATGATGTTCAGTTGCTATACCAAGCGCATTCTGAAAGACACAAATTCCCGGGGATGTTGGGAAGTATAGATTGTACGCACTGGGTTTGGAAGAATTGTCCGATTGAATGGCGCGGACAATACACACGGGGTGATTACAAGGTTCCGACGGTGATGCTTGAAGCGGTGGCATCACAAGACACTTGGTTTTGGCATGCTTTCTTTGGACCTCCCGGCTCGAACAATGACCTCAACGTTCTTGATCGTTCGTATGTTTTCAGCAACATACTTGATGGATCAGCTCCAAAGTGCCCGTTTATAGTTAACGGCGTCGAATACAAGCTTGGATATTATCTTGGTGATGGGATTTATCCTAGTTGGGCAACTATAGTGAAATCGTTCCAGCATCCTCCCGAAAATGATTTAAAACGTCGTCGATTCAAGAGAGCACAAGAAGCTGCACGAAAAGATGTTGAAAGAGCTTTCGGTGTTTTGAAGGGAAGGTGGAATATATTGCATCGTCCCGCAAAGCAAATGCATCCACGAAGTTTACGAAAAATTATGTATGTTTGTATCATTCTACACAATATGATTTTAAAATGGAATGGGTCAGCAATATCACCAGAACACATAGAGGACCCTTCTAGCGATGAACAGCCTGAAGAAGACATTCTTTATCAGCTACGATCAAGAACAACGCACGAAAATCTTCGAGCCGACCTTATCGAGCATTTGGAGCATTTATCGCAGCAATATCACGCCAATAACCCTAATAATTAGTATTTTCATTTAATGTAATATCTTTTTAATTTAATGTAATATCTTTTTAAATTTTAATGTAATTTTATATTTTATTTTTAATGAATCTATTTAATTATTATTATTATTTATTGTTAAAATAATTAATTAAAAATAAGATTTGAAAATGGGGAAAAGTGGGGAAAATTGGACGACACCGTGCAAAATGAGGAAAAGTGGGGAAAGCTGATGTGGCGCTGATGTGGCAATGGGGAAAAGTGGGGAGTTCCTAGACGACTCCTTGTGCTCTAATGGCCGAGAAAATCACCAGTTGACCATTCCGATCACATCAAAGATTGTCCAATGAAGATTAGGTCAGTTTTGAATGCAGATTAAATGCTAAATCGCATGTGATTGTACATGGATGAAACGAATAGTGGAGTGTTTGTGTTTGGTTGTATTTCAACCATTATAAGACTCAAACATTGATAGATTCTTGTATCAATTTATGCTTTTGTTTTCGATTTAGTATTTTGATTGCATGATTTGTGTTGCTTTTATCAATTGAATGTTCATCCATTTATTGGTTTTGCATTTGTAAACATTAAACTTTCATTAACACAATATCATAAATTGGAATTTGTAAATAAGAATTTAGGTTTTAACATTCGTTGGTTTTAATCAATTAATCAAGAAAACCAGAAATTTGAATTGCAGTTTTTCATCAATATGAATTGTAAAAAAGTTATGTCTATGTAACTTGTTAACGTGTAAAAATACATAAATCAGTTTAAAAAGCAATTTTTTGAAACTCTAGGAGGGCCACACCTATGTGACAGAGTAAATATGCAAATGTAAAAGGGTACTTTTGGCTAATTATATAAAGTATACTCACAAGTCACAATAAGCTAGTCGTCCACTTAGGTTATGTGTAGTGGTAAGTGAATAGAACGTGAGGAGAATGGGTCACGCCCTCTCCCTACTACACAATGCACATGGGCGTGACCGGGACAATACGTGAGGGTGGTCATGGCATGAAGAAAGGGGAAAAAAGGGGGTGATGGGGTAGATGACGTGAACTGATACTAAGACATGTTGTGATAATGTGGATTGACAAGGGGGTGATGGTATTGGTTGTTTATGTGACGTTTTTATATAGTAATGGATATGTGACCACTATAAGAAAGAACAAAAAAAAAAGACACAACGTATAAATTTGAACTTTGAAGCAAAGCAAAACTGTGAAGAAGGAATCAAACCAGTCACTTTACAATGGAATGTGAGCAACCAACCACTTGTGTCGGAAATCTTAATGGTTTAAGCTTTAAAGTGCAGTCGAACAAAATCTACAAAGTATACTTTAACAACCACGTTTTTTTATCAATGACGAAACCAGATTTTTTTTTAATGGCGGTTAAAAAAAATTTGTTGATGTTATTTGTCGTTAAATATTTATATTTTGGACCGGTCTGAATCGGGTCGGGTCAAATCATCTAAACCATTGTTAAAAATAAATTAAATCATAAATACTTAATAAGAATACGTTAAATTGTCATCTTGTTATTTAGGGTGATTTTTTTTTTAAATATTTTTTTGACCTTCTTGTTAATTAGAGTGGTATGGTAAAATTTATTTTTTCTGACATACTTCAATGAAATATTATTCAAATTAACAAATTTGATATTACAAGAAGACGAAGGTCTAAGTTTCTTATGAAAAATTGTTCCTTATATCTAAATAAATATACAAATTACACAAAAATCAACTAAGTTTATCATATGGAGGTTAAAATTTTACTATAATTATCTAATAAGTTTTAACTTTTAAAATTATACTATAATTATCTAAATATACAAATTACACAAAAATTGTTCCTTATATCTAATAAGTTTTAACTTTTAAAATTATACTTAATTACTCATCACGAACTCTATACAAATTTTTTTATATTAATATAAAACCATACAAAATCCTTACAAATATGTTACAAAAATAATAGAAAAAATTACTCTCAAAATCATTCTTGCCGGCAACCAATTGTTTGAATTAAAATGAAAACCAAAATCTCGAAGCAACTCTCTCAAATTTAATAGAAACTCAAATATGTAAACAAATCTCTCAAATTTAATATTATCTAAGCAACTCTCTCAAATTGAATGAAAACTCAAATTGATAAACAAATTTCTCAAATTTAACATCCGGTCTCTGTTTACTACTTTTTAAGAAAAAAACTTCTGATTATTCAAGTCTAAATTATTAGAACATCACTAAATGAATCAGACACCTATGCATTACTATTCACTTTACTATGCATCATTATTTATATTAGATTTATTCCCCCGCGTGTTGCGGTGGGTTATCACAGTACACTCCTGAGAGCTGGTATTATACATATCATTTACAGAAACATAAGTTACATAACAAAATCAAATATGTCATCACGAATTATATACAAATATTTCATAAAATCATACAAAACCTCGCAAATATGTTGTAAAAATAACAATAAAAAATTACTTACAAAATCCTGTCTCACCGGAAATCAATCGTTTGAATTAAAACAAAAACCTAAATCTCTAAACAAATCTCTCAAATTTAATAAAAACTCAAATATTTAATCAAAATTTTTCAAATTTAATACATTTTTATATCTGTTTAGTACTTTTCAAAGAAAAAAACTTATGATGGTTTAAGCCTAAATTTTGAAAAAGTTAATACATAAATCAGACACCTAAATAATATATAATTAATAATTATAATATATAATAATACATATAATATAAGTATCGGGACCCACTCATTATTTTATATATATATATAAAAATTAAATTTACCATTCAATATAATATTAATATAATTGTTATTCATTTTTAATGTATTTTAATATATATAATATTATAATATATAATAATACATATAATATAAGCATCGGGACCCATTCATTATTATAACCCATTCATTATTATATATATATATAGGGGAATGTTAAAAATATAACCCACTAAATGCACGTTAACCCAAATAACTTTGGCAAGATGAAGCCGAATCTTGGATTTTTTTTAACATCATTGTAACACATTTTGAACACCATGTTCTTTTATAAGTTTGGGCTAATTCATCACCGTTTAAAAACTTACAGTACTGTAGCACAAAACTTACAACGATGATATTTTTTAAACGGTGATGAATTAGCCCGAAGTCATAAAAGAACATGGTGTTCAAAATGTGTTATAATAATGTTAAAAAAAATCAAAGATTCGGCTTCATCTTGCCAAAGTTATTTGGGTTAGCGCGCATTTAGTGGGTTATGAAAAATTCTATACCCTATATATATACACACACACACATACTCACTCAATATTATATATATAAATAAATTAAATTTACCATTCAATATAATATTAATATAATTACTATTCCTTTCTAATGGATTTTAATATATATATAATATAATAGGGGTAACTTTATATATATATATATATAATAATAATAACACATGAAAATTTTTTCTTAACATCCGAAGCCAACGAGGGGCCAAAGCCAACATGAAGAAAAATGCAAGGACTCGTTTTGTACAAGAAGATAGTGTAGGGATGTATATTATAAATCAAACTCCAAAAATATCATTTCTAATTTCCCTAGCTATCTTCCCTCCATTTCCCGCTCCTTCTCTCATTAAAATCCCGCCTATCACACCAGTTTCCCTCACTGCATCCCTCTCTCTCTCTCTAAAACCATATCTCTCTCTCTAACCTCATCCTCTCCGGCCACCATGAACCGCCGCATCAGAAGCCAATCTGCTGCCGTCAAACCAGAAAGCAGCTACCTCCGGTTCTTAAAGCCCGGCGCCCTCGCTCAACTACGAGATTCCAAAATCAACGCTAGATCTCATCTCCGGTCACCGAACTCGCAGATCTGTCTCCATCGCGCTATACCGTCTTCACCTACTTCCGGCGGTATCATCCAGCAGCAGCAACAGGAAGTCACTGGAGCTTTAACAACTGCCGATGGAGAACTACCGTTTCTGTCTGCGCGATTTTACGCGCCTCGTTGTTTGCAACGGAAGAAGCTGATGGCTGCTAGATCGATGTGTTATTTGAATCATAGTGCTAACGGTTTGAGCTCAGATGGTTTAGCGCCGGTCATTGATGTTTTATAGTGTTGATTTGTTTGTTGATCGTTAGTTTATGTTGTGGTTTTCATTGATCAATGTGGAAATGAAAAGAACGATTTTTATGTAGATTAGTTTGCATCTATTCTGTGCTATCGGATTTCGAATTATGTGGTTAGGGATTATGTGAAAATCATGTCGTCAACTAGGGCTCAGAACAAATAATTAAAGTCATTTATTTTTAATTCATCTGCACCTTTTGCTATATTCTTATAGTTTTGAGATAGATTTGACCTAAATACGTTTTAATGGTAGTTAATCCTTATGATTAATGATTCTAATTGATTAATTGCATTGTGGTTAAATATAATTGTAATTGCTAGGTATTAAAGAACTCTGGCCGTTCATTTATTATCTAGTTTCTTGTTAATTCAATTTGATACATCATATCACTGTATAATCATGCATTACAGTTTTCTTTCACAGATTTCTGTTCCAATTTCTTTGTTGGATTTCGATCCCATTCCTTTTAAAATTCATTTTCTGTGACAGATATAATACTCTTAAAGAGGCTACGTCTGTATGAGTTTCCATTGGTTATGCTGTAAATGCCTGCAAGATATTCATTTATGCTCTGTAAGTGATGCAATAATGCTTCTGTTGTAATCACCATAAGAAATTAGTTGATCACTGTGTTTTTAGTTCATAGAAAGTTGTTTAGGGCAACTCTGGGACACAAACCAGCATAGGTTAGATACATACAAGGGACTCGCCTGATGGTCAGATCATATGCTGGAACTTGCTTTAATTATCCCTTGTCTGTTGATCAGATCATATGCTGGAACTTTAATTATACTTTGCTATTTTACTATACAGGCTTAATGGAGTTGTTAGAGTAAGCTGCCTAGCATGTGTTGCATTTGTATCTGAATCTGTTAGTCAGGATAGGGGTAAGGCTGTGTGTAGTGGTGTGGCGGGAACACTGCTACACTGCTACTCATTTGTGAGGAATGAAGCGTTGTGGTGATGCCATGCGCAACAGGGAAACTAGAGATGGGTAAAAAACTGGTTGTTGAACCGGCTATTCGAACTGGAACTAGAACATGTCGTACCCAAACTGGCGGGTAATTAGTGGAGTTGGTTTCACCTTTATCCAATCAAAACTGGAACCAACCAAAAAACTGACCCTTACCGGAACTATTTATTGACTTTGTTGACCAGAAACGAAACCGGTTCCAAAAAAAATCAGTTTGCCCACCTCTAAGAGAAACCACTATATTTGGTCATGGTATTAGTGTGCTCATTTGAGTTTTTCATTAAAGGGTTAAGTGGTTCGATCATGTGTAATACATGAGCGTAAATGATACAAGCTAGCGTATGAAAAACTCAAACGAGCCAAGCTTAAACAAGTCTGAGCTTGAACCTGGAAACTGTGTTTTTAGTTCATAGAAAGGTGTTCAGGGCAGCTCGGAACACAAACCAGCATAGATTAGATACATACAAGGGACTCTGATGGTCAGATCATGTGGTGGAGCTTACTTTAATTATACTATGTTATTTTACTATGCAAGCTTAATTGAGCTGTTAGAGTAAGCTGCCTAGTGCCTAGCATGTGTTGCATTTGTATCTGAATCTGTTAGGATAGGTGTGAGGCATTGTGTAGTGGGCCGTGACCGCCCTCAAGACTCATCCATGCCGTGACTGTCATTACGCAAGCTTTGTGCAGGGTGCAAGCAAGGTAATGGTTACACATGTGTAGTTGACTTTTAGAGTTTTAGGTGATGATAATACTTGTTTATGTGATGTTTATGCGAAGTGAAGAGAGAGTGATGATTACACATAGCCTAATAGTTGAGAGGGTGTGATGTGGTTACACCTCTCTATTGTGCTTGCACTTTTTATTTATTGTGGTTCTATACCACTACTAAAAGAAGAGAAAGAAGAAAGGGGAAGGGTGTAGAGATGGAGTTATGTGGTGATGCGGGAACTACTACAGATGGTCATGGTATTACTGAGGTTTTTTGAGTTTTCATTAAAGAGTTGACTGGTTATATCATGCGTAACGTAAGAGTTTAGATGAATTAGGTTAGCTTATAAAAATCTCAAATGAGCCAAACTTAAAGAAGCCTGAGCTTGAATCCTGAAATATGACTCGTTTAGTTATTGAACTTCAGTTTCATATGTCGAGCTCAAACGAACTTTTTATTTGAATTTTTTTATTTAATTAAATAAATGTTTACTTATATGAATAACGTTGTGTGTGTATATTTATATATTAAAGGTCAACTTCATTAATGGTAAAATTACGTTTTTTATTATTTTAGCCACATAAGTTTAAATAATAACTCATTTGTATTCGTTTTCCCTACAAAAGTTTTAACTATTTGAACAAAGTTTAGATAGTAGAGTTTTGAATTAAAACTTTTGTTTGTTTTGTTTTGTTCAAAGAAGTTTAAATAGTAAAAGAAATTTCACTCTAACTATTTAATCAAAGAAATAGTAAATAGTAAATTTTTATTTTTTTTGTTTTAACCACAAAAGTTTATGAAAATTTTTGTTTCTTTTATTTTGACTGCAAAGGTTTAAACAATAAACATTTTTTTTTTTCGTTTTAAAAGTCTGACTAGCAAACTTATGTTTTTTTCGTTTTAGCAATTGAAGTTTGCATAATAACTACCCATATAATAGTAAAATAAAAGTGTAAATTATTATTCAGTAATTTTTTTTTAATTTAATAAACATAATTCAAATTCATA
Organism: Mikania micrantha; assembly: GCA_009363875.1. Classification (NCBI taxonomy): domain Eukaryota; kingdom Viridiplantae; phylum Streptophyta; class Magnoliopsida; order Asterales; family Asteraceae; genus Mikania; species Mikania micrantha. Next base: position 22,635,941 of record CM018693.1, read on the forward strand.
AAACACAATTAGGCTAATTTGCCGTATATAGGACTCGAATAAATAGAAATTAGGTTTTATCGGCTTCACCGGATGTATTATAAAGTAACTTTTATTTAGAAACAAATAATAAAAAAATAACTTATTTGAAATGGGAATAACAATTTTTGTGGTGCACGTTTCATTTTAATCTTTTTTTTGAACAGCAACCGATCGGTCATTCGTGATTACTCTGGAAAATAGACCACCTTTAGTTCGAAGAACAGAGCGTGCTGATCTGACCTATCTGTTTAGAAGAAAACATACAACCGAGAAAACATGCTGGTTTAACCTAAAATAATATTTGCTCTATGTGAGACTCTAACCCAAAACCTCTTATAAGAGAAGTCAAGATGCTACCATTATGCTAAAAACCCTTTAATACATGTCATTTTAATTAGAGTAAATTACAAAGACAGTCACTCTGGTTTGCTAGTATTTCCTTCTTGGTCCCTTGTTTTATAAATTACTCTTATGGTCCCAACTTTAAATATTTATAACATATATAGACCTTACATGAGTGTAATTTGTCAATTATGTGAGAGTAATTTGGTGACTAAAGGATTATATGTGTTACAAATATCTAAAATTTAGGATCATATGAGTAATTTATTTATTTATTATTATTTTTTTTGAACGGCGAAGGTCTCAATCATGTGAACCCATTGTTTCCAGGCCATGTCACCAAGGTCTAGTTACCAGGACCTCCCATGAGCCACCACAACCACTCCAGGAGGAAACCCCATTGGGAAAACCTCCTGACCCCCTTCAGACTCCTTTTTCGCTGCAGGAGGGATTTGAACTCAAGACCATTTGGAAGAATCATGTGGTACCATTGAGGCAATGTCTCTTTTGGTATATGGGTAATTTATGAAACTTAAAATGCAAGTGTGAAATAGTAACAAATCATAAAGACCATATCGGTAATTTACTCTTTTAATTATTAATTCTTTCATCGTACTAAATCATTTAAAACCAACTAAATATGAAAAATGAGAAATCAAGAACCATGAAGGGAGTCAAACAAATTGATCGAACAAATAAATAGAATTAGATGGCTCGTAACATAAAAATATTTAGCGTGAATGAAAACGTCATTAACGCATTTTGTTTAATACATTATGTTATATGGTTGTAATCTGAGTTTTATTAGGATGCATTATTTGTTTAAGAATAGAGAAACAACTTATTTTTATAGATATAAATTAATTTTTCATAGGGAAAATTCCCATATTAACCACGCCCACAAAGAAATTTCCCAAAATGTCCACTACCATGGGCGCCGACGCCCATGGTTCTCCGGGCGCCGCCCACTATTCTCGACCAATTCGGGTTCACCACGTGGCCTCTATAGGCGCCCACGCCCATAAAAATGCTCCGACGCCCGTAAAAAAAAACACCCGGTCACGGGCGTCGGGCCCACACTGACACGAGTGTTATGGGTGTCCCGCCCATAGTCAAATTTTTTTTTTTGTAGGCGGCGTCGACTAACAGAACCGAACCACCATTGTGGGCGCCCGAACCTAGCTATGGGCGTCCCGAACCTAAATACGGGCGTCCCGCCCTTTTTTTTTGAAATTTTAAGCGGGAACCCACTACGGGGGTCCCGCCCATTATGAATTTTCGACTACGGGCGTCCCGCCCATGAACTCGATTTAAAAAAAAAAAATTTAATTTTTCCCTTTACCTCATTACGGGCGTCCCGCCCATTATGAATTTTCGACTACGGGGGTCCCGCCCATGAATTCGATTTTTAAAAAAAAAAAATTTAATTTTTCCCTTTACCTCATTATGGGCGTCCCGCCCATTATGAGGGTTAGACTACGGGCGTCCCGCCCATGAACTCGATTTTAAAAAAAAAATTAATTTTTTGCCTATAAAAATCCATTTTTGTTAAAGTTTTTCACATTCATCAAACAGACACAACTTAAAAATTTCTTAAAAATTTCGTTTTTTACCTTTTTAAAATATGAAGTTCACCGTTGTAGTTTGTATGGGTGGTAACTGGGAACATAAAGATGGTACATACGATTATGTTCCAGTTGATTGTATTCGTCGTGGTTTATATTTTTCTTCTAAAATCAGCTATGGTGAGCTGACTGATTTGATTTCAGTTCGTTTTGGTATTTAACATATAAGACGTTTATCTTATAAGTTTTCAACATATGTGTATCCCGTCAATTTAAAAAAAAAAACTTTTTAAGTTGTGTCTGTTTGATGAATGTGAAAAACTTTAACAAAAATGGATTTTTATAGGCAAAAAATTATTTTTTTTTTAAAATCGAGTTCATGGGCGGGACGCCCGTAGTCTAACCCTCATAATGGGCGGGACGCCCATAATGAGGTAAAGGGAAAAATTAATTTTTTTTTTTTTAAAATCGAGTTCATGGGCGGGACGCCCGTAGTCGAAAATTCATAATGGGCGGGACGCCCGTAATGAGGTAAAGGGAAAAATTATTATTTTTTTTTTTTAAAAATCGAGTTCATGGGGGGACGCCCGTAGTCGAAAATTCATAATGGGCAGGACGTCCATAGTGGGTTCCCGCTTAAAATTTCAAAAAAAAAGGGCGGGACGCCCGTATTTAGGTTCGGGACGCCCATAGCTAGGTTCGGGCGCCCACAATGGTGGTTCGGTTCTGTTAGTCGACGACGCCTACAAAAAAATAAAAAAATTTGACTATGGGCGGGACGCCCATAACACGCGTGTTAGAGTGGGCACGACGCCCGTGACCGGGTGTTTTTTTTTACGGGCGTCGGAGCATTTTTATGGGCGTGGGCGCCTATATAGGCCACGTGGCGAACCCGAATTGGTCGAGAATAGTGGGCGGCGCCCGGAGAACCATGAGCGTCGACGCCCATGGTAGTGGACATTTTGGGAAATTTCTTTGTGGGCGTGGTTAATATGGGAATTTTCCCTTTTTCATATTGTATCAAAGTTTAAATTTATTATTTCACTTTAGTTAGGTATATGATTAAATAAAAGAAAATTATGATCATGAAAAGTTTGAAACAAAATAATAAAATATTTAATTATCCAAGGACCCATCAATCTATCCATAAGGCATGGCTTTCCGAATATAGTTTACAAGTTACAACTTTACATGGTCTTAATTTATTATCTGACCAGTTTAGTAAACCTATTTATTATACTTATTAAATAAATAATTAATTAATTTATAATTTATCAATTATAAAATAATAAGATAAACACAAAATTAAATTTGGAAATAATAAAATTTTATTAAATATCTAAATTTATATTAAATATCCAAAAATATATATTTTAATATCATATTAAATTATTATTATATTTACTCAGATTTGACATTTGGTAACCTATACATGCACCTTAGGCCACTTGTAATGGGACGTGACTCCTTTACGTAACCAATCCACTTGACAACATCAAGTCATCAAGCCCCCGATCACATCTACATACCATTACAAAGAGGTGTGGCAGATGATTGTTAGGTAGGAGTTGACCATGGTCATAGGCATTAGTGAAAGATTCGGGGGATGGGTGTAAAAGAATAAAGTTGGCGTTTTCCTCTTTTAGAGTGTAAACAAATAAATTTGTCTTGTGAAAAGCTCGAACGAGTCAAGGTTAACAAGCCCCTAGCTCAATCCCTTAAATTTGATTTGTTTGGTTATCGATCTTATGTTTCACATGTTAAGTTCGAGATGCCTCACGGGTATAAACAAACTTTTTATTTGTATAATTTAAATTATTTTATGATATAAAAATATGATAAAATAAAATAAATTACCACGAAAGTTAAATTTAACTTTTGAGTTTCCGTTGAAATTTAGAGTGTGCAACTCAATCATTACAACTAATGTGTTGTATTATGTGTTAGATCATATGAACACCCTATTAATTATATAAGATTTTAACCCAAAACTCACATAAGCCGTAGTCATATCAAAATAATAATATTTCAAATATGTTTCTCTTAAATTTGAGACACTACATCTACATCTTTTCCCTTTTAGCCATTTTGGTACAATGCGAGTCTGTGAATTTTTAACCACAATTATTTTAACCAGTTGCTGACTTCTTCTTTTTTTATTTAACCATTTTTTTTAACAGCAAACTCTCGGTCACCCGGGATCATCATGGCAAATAAATCACTCTTTCGTCCGAATAACACAACGTGGTGGCCTGACCCACCCGTTCAGAAGGAAATCTACAACTAGGAAAATCATCTGGCTCAACTCAGAGCAATATTTGCTCCAGGTGAGACTCCAATCTAAGACCTCTCGTAAGAGAAGTCAAGGGGCTAACACCAGGCTAGAAGCCCTTGATAAAAAAAAAGTTACTGACTTCTACCCGACAGTGAGTTCACACAATTGAGACATTTGCGTTAAAAAAAAAAACTTTGCCCTAAAAATTATGGCAAAAGATCTCAAAAAGTAAATTACAGATCTCAAAACGATTTTCAAAGATAATAGTTATATTCCGTTACACAAAAGTGGCACACGCCCATAGGCCTTAAATATTCATGGGGTTCATCTTCCACAATCCCAATTATTCTCCTCCCTCCCTGCAATCCCTAAAAATCGCCATTATCAATCAATCAATCACCCCCATCCCTCCTCTTGTCTGAATTCAACAAACCTTATCACAAACCTTCTTGGTTTTTGGATGTATCTGTAATTCACTCGTCATCACCATGTATATAACAGGACCTCATTCTTCAGCTCTCCTCCGACGAGCTTCAAGGTCATCCAGGCTCCATTCTACCATCTCCAGAACTCAACCTTCGTCTCCGCCGCAGACAGATCCGTCTCCGATCGCTTCTCGGTGCCGATCTTACTCCGGCGTCTCCTCCGCCTTCCGGTCTGTTAGATCATCGGTTCCGAGGTGGAGTCACGGTGTTGATTGGAAGTCTCCGGCTACTCTCACGTCTCAGATCAGGACCGCTGGTTCTCCTGTGCTTGATCGATTTCATCGTGCACTTTCTACTATGGGTAATTGGTCTTCCAACTGTTTAGTTCTTAATGTGATTTTAATTTTGTTTGTTGGAATTCTTAGTGTGCGATTGCTTTGATTCGAAAACTATCATTTCGTTATAGATTACTCTGCTTTATCACTGCCTCCGAACCGTTGACGTTGACTTTACACTTTGGATGCATAATTCAACTCTTTATTGATTGTAGTTTTGAGCTAAACACCCCCGCCCTTTTCACCAAGGATCTTCTGTTCAAAGTGAATAGAGAAATTAATTTGTTGTTTGAGTCAACCTCTTCTGTAAGGCTAGTTAGAAAATTTTTACAAACAGTATGAGTGTTGTGCTAAAAATTCCGTCACCTATGATTTCATCGTTATACTCCTATTATATGGGCATTTGTAAGCAGTATACAGGAGTTATACTTGCGCTTAAAAAGTTGTGAAGAGTCGTATAGTAACAAACAAGAGTTTAGGAGGTCAAACGGTGCGTATATGCTTCTACAGGCTTATAGCGTCAAAATCAGTGAAATCAATAGGGGGCATATTCAGCAATGGAGGGGGAGCATCAGTGGCACCATGTCGGATCCAGAGTTTTTTTTTCTAATGATGTCATTGTATTTGTATGTTCTAGTTATATAATACCGGACACATGGTTTAAAAAGGCGAACCGAGGCGTCCAAAAAAGGCTTAAGAGGCGTAGCCTCAGTTGGGGAGAATGAAACGTAAGCCTCGGGTGATCCGAGGCGTATAGAGGCGTCTAGGCGGCAAGGCGAGGCGGTGAGGCTTAAGCCTCACTAAAGATGGCATTTTTTGATTTTGGATTTTTTTTTGGGACCTATTTTGACTTTTTTGACCCTTAATTCACCCGTTTAGGGAAAATAATAAACCTAATTGAAATAAAAGAAGCATAAGAAAGTTAATCCCGAACATATTAACTTGGGGAATTTCGTTTAGGTTTCGGGGCGCTGCCCCTAGGCCCCGCAAGGGGGTGCAACCCCCTTGACCCTGCTTGATAGGGAGCTCAGAATTCTTAACAATCGTGTAAAGGTACTTAATTTCATTATACAATGCATACTAGAATTCGATTTGCTCTTCTTTTTCAATTATATTATACCTTGTGATATTTTTATCGGTTGTTTTATGTTAAATTGTGACTTTTCCGAAATATATATGTAATTTTAATTATTTTTCAATATTGTTTTGAGGCTTACGCCTCGGTACGCCTCGAGGCTCGTTTATGTTTTTTTAAACCTTGACCGGACATAAATTTCACGAATCCATTTTATTGTTTGGGTAAGGCATTGCTCATCACGTCATAAAAAATGATACAATAAAAATCGTGAATAGAAATTAAACAAATACATGATATAACTAGAATAACCGGTACAACTAGCGATAACTTGAGAAAACGGTAGATCAACGGATAATGAATGTGTTTTCTTGTTTCCACCATTTTTTTGATAACCAATGTTGTCACTAGTCCAAAAACTGATGTTGTCACTTGAAAAATACCATTCATAAATGTCCATATACGCTGAAAAATCACAGCTGTTTGGGGATCATGGACCCATTAACCTACAAGCATTTAGCCAACTTCCACTATTATTGTGTAAGCAGGTAAGTTATTGGGTGTCTGTGTTTGCACCTTTATGAGAGAGAATTATAGAGATGAATATGAGAAATGGAAGAAAGAAAATTATAGGCGTGTAAAAGAAGTAAAGAGAGAGATAAAGAGAAAGGGGTGCAAACTTAGATTTAATGGATTAGGTGAGGCACGCTTTAAGTTCACCTAAGCTATTTTATTGAGACATGATTATGATGATTGACACTTTGACAGAGCCAATAGATTTGTCTCCTGGTTATTCCAAAAGAACTTTCTCTTATCATCAGCAAGTTAAGAGTAAATCGGTTGAAGTAATTTGGGATAAGCAGATATATAAATGCAACAGCATTTTCAAATGAATAAAAGCCTGGATCATAAGGTGTGTTAAACAGAGTGGATTTTGTAAATTTTTGTTATAAAGATTGTGTTAAGGCAACTGACTTGTGATGTTTATCATATCTGCTTTCTAATGTATACTGCTTGAAATTGTACCCTTCTTTTGTTTATGATTTTTATCTAATTTTTGTCCTTAAATGCTTCGCAGCTTCTCAGAATGCTTTCAATGGAATTTTAACTGGTCTTCCCAAGCCTGGTGGTGGGGAGTTTGGAAAGTTCTATAGTTTGCCTGCTCTGAATGATCCAAGAATTGGTAACTTTACTTATCATGAAATTCTAGATTTTACTGTTTTTTAATACATAACATATGATTTGTTGTTGAAGCAAACTTGTTAATTCCTCTTCTCTTATATTGCATAAATCTTCGTGTTATAATGTAATTCACTTCATAAAAATCACAATTCTTTTGGTATGAAAAACAGATAAGCTGCCGTATTCTATCAGGATTCTTCTAGAATCTGCCATCCGCAATTGTGATAATTTCCAAGTTACTAAGGAAGATGTTGAGAAGATTATTGATTGGGAAAAAACTGCTCCAAAGCAAGTTGAGATTCCATTCAAGCCTGCCCGTGTTCTCTTGCAGGTATCTACTTTCACTTGTTTGACGTTTCAGCCCTTTGACTTTTCATGGTCACATGTTGTTACTTTTGTGTAATATCCAGGATTTTACTGGTGTTCCAGCTGTTGTTGACCTTGCATGTATGCGTGATGCCATGAATAATCTAGGTGGTGACTCTAACAAGATTAATCCTTTGGTATGTCCTGTATTTGGATGTTGATGGACAATAAGATAGTAATATATTTTAAAGTTTTTCTGTTAATTCAAGACACTTGTTTTAATATATCTGTTTGGTATGTCCTTTAATAGATCTGTTTGGAGGCGTTATGTTCTTCCATGTGTCTGCAAAAGAGATGTTTAAAAATCAATTTGTTCTATTGTGATGTTTTTATCTTCAGGTTCCAGTGGATCTTGTGATTGATCATTCAGTTCAAGTTGATGTTGCTAGGTCAGAAAATGCAGTACAAGCAAATATGGAACTTGAATTTCAAAGAAACAAGGAGAGATTTGCATTTCTTAAGTGGGGATCAAAAGCTTTTCATAACATGCTTGTTGTTCCACCAGGATCTGGTATCGTGCATCAGGTATGGTCTTTTCTAGTTACAGGCTCAGTATTTATTGAGTTAACTGTACATCAATGTAAACGTTATAGGCATTCTACTATGAGTATGTGTTTGATAACATAGTGGAAAAAAAATAGGTAAGAATTTGTAAACCAAACCTTTTAGGTTGGTATGGAGGATTTCATGTTGTGTGTAATCCCTTTCTCTAATACCCTGAAACAAAACGCACCCAAACACTGTCAAACCTGTACCCTCAAATCAAACACCCCGTAACTTGATGTAACTAGTATATAAAGCAGTTATAGCTTAACGCAGTGCAATTTCAGGTTAATCTTGAATACTTGGGTCGAGTTGTTTTCAACACTGATGGAGTGCTCTATCCTGATAGTGTTGTGGGAACTGATTCCCACACTACAATGATTGATGGGTTAGGTGTTGCTGGTTGGGGTGTTGGAGGAATTGAAGCTGAGGCAGCAATGCTTGGGCAGGTAAACCTGTATTTAATTCTTATTTAATTAATTGATGTATTCACTATTTCACTGTATGTTATTCTGATATAATGTATTGTGGATATTGGCAGCCAATGAGTATGGTTTTGCCTGGGGTTGTTGGCTTCAAGTTGTCAGGTAAATTGCGGGATGGTGTAACAGCAACTGATTTGGTTTTAACTGTCACCCAAATGTTGAGGAAGCATGGTGTTGTTGGAAAATTTGTTGAATTCCATGGTATGTAAACCTGACTGTGGTTAGTTCTCACATGGTGGCAAATACGTATAATTATATAAATACTAATATTATCAGTTTTATCTATGTTAGGTGATGGTGTTGGTAAAATATCTTTGGCTGATAGGGCAACTATTGCCAATATGTCACCTGAGTATGGTGCAACAATGGGGTTCTTTCCTGTTGATAATGTCACTCTTCAGTATCTACAATTGACTGGACGTAGTGATGATACTGTACGTAGATTATAGTATTTGGATTGTCATTTAAATAATTAACTGTATACTCTTTGTTGACACTACCTTTGATTAAATTTAGGTTGCAATGATAGAAGCATATTTAAGGGCAAACAACATGTTTGTTGACTACAATGAGGTAAGATCCCTACTTGTGATCCTTAACTGCAGTGTGGGCTGGTGGATATCAATGGGTGATGTAATTAGGATTTATATGATTTCAGCGGCAAGTAGAAAGAGCATACTCATCCTACTTGGAGCTAGACCTTGCAAGCGTGGAACCTTGTATATCAGGGCCAAAGAGGTGTGTTTTTGTGCTTTTTTTACCAGTGCAATGTCCCACAGTTGTATTTAGTTTATTATTTTTTCAGTTTAAGCTAACAAGATTATTTACTATTTTTTTGATAGGCCTCATGATCGGGTTCCATTGAAAGACATGAAAGCAGATTGGCATTCTTGCCTTGACAGTAAAGTGGGATTCAAGGTGCGTTTCAGATCCTTATCTATGTAACTATCGTGCATAAATAGTCATTTTTACTATAGATAGCAAAACGGATGGGTTGGATAGCTGATGTGGTTTGAAACAAATCCTTTTATTATTATGAATTGAAGCGATTTGGGTAGCGCTAATCTGCAACAATTTTTTTGTTATTGTTTTTGAAAAATATATAAATATGTGGTCATGTAAATTGGCATTATGGCATATAAGCATATCACCTTCCACTGTAGTATCATATCCTTGACTCACAATTTATGGTAAAACAAATATCTGCAGGGCTTTGCTGTACCAAAAGAGTCCCAAGATAAAGTTGCAAAATTTTCATTTCATGGACAGCCAGCAGAACTAAGGCACGGCAGTGTTGTAATTGCTGCAATCACAAGCTGCACAAATACATCAAACCCTAGTGTCATGCTTGGGGCTGGTCTTGTTGCAAAAAAGGCCTGCGAATTGGGCCTAAAGGTATATTTTGTAATTGGTTAATTAACCATATATAGTGAAACCCCACTTGTGAAACTCTTGATGCACACTCACACATAACATGTTTGTTAATATCATTTAGGTCAAACCATGGATTAAAACAAGTCTTGCTCCAGGCTCTGGAGTAGTTACAAAATATTTACTACAAAGGTATTGCATATATTTCTTGAAGAACAGATTCTTCGTGTTTTTCATGTCGAAAGAAAACTAACAAGGGTATGATTCTTTTAAATCATACAGTGGGTTGCAGAAGTATTTGGATGAGCAAGGGTTTAACATTGTTGGTTATGGTTGCACAACATGTATTGGTAATTCAGGGGAACTGGATGAGACAGTTGGTGCTGCAATATCTGAAAATGGTAGAATAAATGTTTGTTTTTAACTTTATTTTTACCACACGAGCTAAAATTTTGATCTTCCCTTTCACTTCTACTATTCTTTTGCAGATATTATTGCATCTGCTGTTCTTTCTGGGAACCGTAACTTTGAGGGCCGTGTTCATCCCTTGACAAGAGCAAACTATCTTGCATCGCCTCCTTTGGTTGTTGCATATGCACTTGCAGGCACAGTAAGAATTTTATTTTATCAAATTTGAAATTCATTTGGTTGTATTTCACAAGAATTTTCTGATGGCGTTAAAGTATACTTTTCAAAAGAATTACTAGTATGTAAATGACCTTGTGAATGAATATAAAACTAACTTCTCTGTGTTCAATAATCTTGAGGGATTGCTTAGCTATCTTGATTGCTTTGTTAAAATGAAACAAGTTAAATATTGGGATTGTTTTGGATTATGATGATTTTATTTCGGATTTATTGTGTCAGCTCAACAAATTTTTTTATTTTGTCTTCAGGTTGATATTGATTTTGAGAAGGAACCAATTGGAGTTGGAAAAGACGGTAAGAATGTTTACTTCAGGGATATCTGGCCAAGCACCCAAGAGGTTGCAGATGTAAGCACTTGTGAAGTTTGTTGAATTCAATAAAATACTTAATGATTATAATTCAAAGTGATATTAAAGTCCAACAAATCTGTCTTAAAAATTTCTTTTTTTTAAATGTTGCAGGCCGTTCAATCAAGTGTCTTGCCCAACATGTTTAAGAGCACTTATGAAGCTATCACCAAGGGAAATCCCATGTGGAATGACCTATCAGTTGAAGAATCCAAGCTATACTCGTGGGATTCGAAATCTACTTACATTCACGAGCCACCTTATTTCAAGAACATGACGATGGATCCACCGGGGGCCCACGGTGTGAAGGATGCCTATTGCTTGCTAAACTTTGGTGACAGTATTACAACAGATCACATCTCACCTGCAGGAAGCATTCACAAAGACAGCCCAGCTGCAAAATACCTTCTTGAACGCGGGGTTGACCGCAAAGACTTCAATTCTTATGGAAGTCGAAGAGGTAATGATGAAATCATGGCTCGGGGTACTTTTGCCAATATTCGACTTGTTAACAAACTCTTAAATGGAGATGTTGGCCCAAAGACCGTGCATATTCCCACTGGAGAGAAACTATCTGTGTTTGATGCAGCATCAGTGAGTTCATAAACTAATAGATCATGTATTTTAATAAATATACAAATAATATTTTCTTTTCTAAATTAATGTGATCACTGCTGTCCTTCCCAGAGATACAAGGCTGCTGGTCAAGATACTATTGTTTTGGCTGGAGCTGAGTACGGTAGTGGAAGCTCTAGAGATTGGGCTGCCAAAGGCCCTATGTTGTTGGTGAGTCAAGAAATGATAGGTTGTGAAATGGGCCATTAACTTTTTGTTTGGGATGTGTTGGGTTTACTGTTCCCTGTCATTTAGTGTGTTGAATTTGACTACAGTAGTTATGTTATATGTATAATCATCTATGGGCAAATTGATTTAGGTGGTTCTATGCAGTAAAAACATACTTTGGACGACTTAAAAAAGATTTTTTTTAATATTACTCGTTTGGAATATAACTTTATTCTCATTTGTTCGAATTTTGATTTAAATTTTACGATTAATAGTTATAGATATTTTGACAGGGAGTTAAAGCAGTGATTGCTAAAAGCTTTGAGAGGATCCACCGAAGTAATCTAGTGGGAATGGGTATCATTCCCCTTTGTTTCAAGGCTGGTGAAGACGCAGACATGCTAGGATTGACTGGTCATGAACGATATAACATCGACCTCCCATGCAGTATCAGTGAAATCCGACCCGGTCAAGATGTCACTGTCACTACCGATAATGGAAAGTCATTCGCATGCACCGTCCGCTTTGACACGGAGGTAATTTTATTAATCTAATGTTATCTCCAGATAAATAGATTTAGTTACAGCTGGTTTGAAACTCAACTTCTGAATAATTAAGTAATAATAATTAGTTTTAAAATGCACATTGAAACACTATAGTATGAAAAAGCACGCGTTCAGTAAAACGCATGAGGGGCTTGGGGCAACCCTCATATATACTTCTGGCTCAAAATTGGTGATAATTGAGGTTTGTATAAGAGGCTTATATGTGAAAACAACTGAATGGATAAAGAAATTAAAAGATTTACTTGATAAAAAGGTTTTAAATGTAAAACAAACAAGAGAGACATGACCATATGTTGTAAATAAAGCTTATCTTGTTGTACATTTATAGCAACATCTTGCATATGCTTGCCTCGGCTTCCGGAGACCTAAATATCTAGGAGTGTCTAATTCTTTTTTAAACCAAAGGCAAACAAACACCCCTCCTACCTAACAAGCATATAATTGGATTTTGGTTTGTGTAGGTGGAATTGGCATATTTCAACCATGGTGGCATTCTTCCATATGTCATTCGACAACTGATTGCACAAAAGTGATCGTTGGCGAATGCATTTTCATTGTTTAATTTTGATCAAAGTAAAAAATAATGGCAATGGCAATTATCAACGCCAAGAAAGTGTAATATTCAGATTACGCAGACTTTTTTGATGGCGTTTGTTGATTTTTTATTTATATTTATATTTCTTGTTTACATTTATGTGGCTATTGTATGTATAGCCGTTTAATAACATCACATCTCCTGATTGATGCAAAGACAATTGTTGCAAACTTAAGGCGGTTGTCGTATGTGTGTTTCAAGTTTTCCTGCACTTAAAAATTTTAGCAGTTGTTACTCCTTGAATAAATAGTAGAGTTGGGACGAGGTTGGAAAATGAATTAGAAGATTCAAAACAAGTTCTGTTTGAAACGTGTATGTATTTAGTAATGGTTCATCTCCAAAGGCAATTAAGAGTTGTATGTGCATTTAGTTGATTTATTAGAATAACTTAAAATTTTGGACCTGTTAATGTTGACCCAAGCAATCTAAATTGGTTGGTTTGGTTATATAATAATTGTTTTTTGGGATGAATTGAGTAGTATTATTACATACAACTGGTTGAAATAGACATCATTTCAACATACTAAAGGTTAAAATGGGTAGCCTAAAAACTATGTGAATAAAAATGGATTCAAATGGGTAAGAATGATTAATAATATATTTGATGAGAAAAGATTAAGCATCATTCAAATATACTATTGGTTTTGTTACAATTTATTTAACTTACTAATTTTTTGTTTTTTTTCAAAATAACAACACATTTATACTTAAACTGATTTTGTTAAAATTCATCATGATCCGAACCCATTTTAACCCGTAATCAAACCTGACGTACCCGCCTATTTTGCTAAGCTTACCTAAAGTTAATATTATACTTCAATATATGTTATACTTTATGATTATAAATGTTCGCTTGATATTTTTATAATTATAGAACCAAGACGTGACAGAAGACATTCAAAAGGTTACAGATGAATATAATTACAAAATTGTTTTGAAGGCATTCTTAGTCATTAACTAAACTAAATTTTTGTTACTGACAGAAACAAGGTTGTGGCAAGTGACTCAAATTCTGACACTTGATTTGATGATATTGAGTTTGAGAAGAATGAAGTTCATGTAATAAATTTAGTCATTAGCACAAGATGGTGAGGTGATAAAAGAGAGACACAGTACAATTTATAAAAGAACCGTTAACCAAATTTTAATGCTATTGAAGTTTAGTATCAATGATGATGTTGATGGTGGTGGTTAAGGTTTTACAAATATGTTTTTTTTGAACGGCGAAGGTCTCAATCGTGTGAATCCACTGGTTCCAGGCCATGTCACCAAGGTCTAGTTACATGGACCTCTCATGAGTCATCACAACCACCACAGGAGGAAACCCCACTGGGAAAACCCCCTGACCCCCCTCAGACCCCTATTTTGCTGCGGGAATGATTTGAACCCAATACCTCCCATTCGAAAGAATCTTGGGGTTACCGTTGAGGCAATGTCTCATTGGTCTTTACAAATTTGTTAAATGAGAAACAACCTAAGTACAATTCCGTTAACAAAGAGCTATCACTTTAATATAACATCGTCTCGTTTCGTACTTAATGAAATTTGTCAAAGTTTCCCTACTGTGCCCCTTTTTGTTAGGTGGGCTTCTAATTCCTACTTAGTATTTAAAAAAAATGGATGATGCAAGACAAATTATAACAATAATGAGGATTATGATGTTATCTTTTGTATTATAGAAACTCTACGATCCCAAATAATAAATTTCTTGCCTAGATTTGAATCCAGAACATTTCATCTAAAAGACAATAACTCTATCAAGTGGATTACTTTCAAATTGACTATTTATCTTTATGTTAACACATTTTCAACAAGCAAGCACGCATGAATTTTATTTTCAGCCAAGAAGGATCTGAATTTTCTTGACATTGGTTTCAAGAATTAAGGTGAAACGGTTACTCATATTTTTATAAAAGTTGTTTCTCTTTTATTAAATGAATTCAATACATTTTGCAATTAAATACTATATATCACAAATCTGATGTACATTTTTGTTATATTATTAAGTTAGCAATTCTGTCTACCAACAGTTATCGACTTGAATACGAAAATTCAATAATTTGTAATTCAAAATTATGAAGTCTTTGATATGAACACGCAGATATAAGATCTTGTCAAGAGTAATATGCCATTTTGGCCTAATTATTCACACTTGTCTTTATAAGGTTTAAATCTCAAAATTGTTTTTATTTAAAGTGTAAAAAACATAGTTATATCATTATAACATTAAAATACTCGATCACCGGATATGCAAAACTAGTTTTTATGCAGCATGGTTAAAAATATCCATAAAAATATAATAATATTAATTTATATAGAATCCAACAGGACAATTAATATATATAATATAAACATGATGTATAATACAAAGTTAAAAGTATATAAATGGATATAACTATATATACACGATGATGACCAATATAAATTTGAAGATGAACATGCATGTGATTGAGAGATACCAACCCTTATTCAAGTATAGCATGCAAATTAGGATTCCAACTGCATCTGCACGTCACTGATGATCTTCTACTAATAACTCTCCTACACTTCACCATCGTTTGACCCAAACTGTAGTCAACGGTGGATGATGACGGAGGTGATGGTGGTAGGGGTGGCGGGTGGTGATAAATGGTGGCACGGTTCAAGATTTGCTTCAATTCAGACTGTGTCAAAACCACCTTCACCCTCACACCTTTCATCATTGTAGGAGACCTCATGGTTGGTTCAGTGAGCTTGTATACCGTGCTGTCGGGTTGTACCTCGAACCGCACTTTCTTTGTTTTCTTGCAGTTGGTGTCACCGGTGAGTGCAACCTGGTCAAGCATGGTGGAGGGTGCAAGAGGTTTTGCTTCTTCGGTTTTGTCTTCTTCATGGGATAGTTTTCCTGATATCATGATCTCTGGTTTCAGGCAGTTCCCCATTGCAGAAGGTGGCTGTGTCGGCGGCAGAAGGCGGAGGTAGGATGTGGGTGGTGGGGGTGGTGGTTTGGGGGTGGGGGTTGAGTTTAGTTTGATGTTTGGCTTTGGCAAGTGGCAACTAGGAGTTCCTCTTATATCACAGCCAACATTATGCATTTCATTTAGACACATATATGGTCCTTGTGGTTTGACTAAAGTCACACTTTAGGTGTACCAAATTACTAATTTTAAAATTTGTAAGTTTAGCATTTGTGGTTTCAATTTTGCAACAAGTTTAGAGTTTAATGTTTAATTCTGATAGTTTTTTTTTGTTAAGTTGTGTTAGAATGAATAAAATACCTTTTAAATTCAATAGGAAAAAAAAAGTACAAGTGCTTGAATGCTAAATTGGGTAGAGATTTTTTTAAAAAAAACAATGAGCCAGAAATGTCTCGAGAACTCTCCCTGATAGCAATTTTTAGTTTTTTCAGGAATACATCTGGTCTTCTACTCCTCATGAGAAAACATACCTCTTAAGTTATGCCTATAGAAAAAAACATCATATTCATCCAGAAGCAAATTGTTCTCAAAGATACTCAAAGTCTAAAGGGTATCACTGAATAGTCAGGTATCACGGTAACTGTAATAGATGAGAGTGGTTAGCCGGTTAGGTTTCTTTTTTATTGGTTTAGTTTCTTAGGTTTAGTAAATTATTCAAACACTCCTTAAATGTTTTTTGAGGTTTTTTATTAAAAACAAAATCATCTTTATTTTACATAAACTTCACATAAAAGTTAACGAATATTAGATTTATACCTCAAACTTGTTACAAAGTTAAAACCACGCTCGTTTTACTTTCAACTTTTAAACTTAGAACTTAAAAGTGTGATGGTAACCAAATGACATTAACCATTTATATAATTAACTCTTTTTCTAAATTTTTGAAAAATCAAAGGGTAATTGACTAAAATAACATAATGTAAAGGATTGCATATGATTACTTTTATTGTGCATTTAAATGTCTCTTCAGCTAAATGACAAATTTTAAGAATTAAAATTAAGTACGGAAGAAGTTATTTTCAAATATACATAAATAACAAAACGTAATATTTTTTTCATTTATATTATAATATTTATTAAATGGCATATATAGTATTTGTTGCAGGTTTTATTATTTTGTTATTGGTAATAATTTTTATATTTGTTATCCTTTTATATGTTTTAGTAGCGTCTTTTCTAGACATATTTATAGTATACAGATTGAATTTAAACAGTTTATTAAGATTTTACCAAAGCTATTTTACCAAAGCTATTTCACCAAGTATAAACAATAATTATCATATTTTCAACGTCATGCTATATTAAAAAAATTAAAAAATTAAAAAAAACACTCTGGTTAAGAATAATTGTTATTTTACAACCGATTCATAATAAAAATATTTAATTTATTGAATTTTACTTTGAATTTCTGATTAAATAATCATTAAATACCAATAACAATTTATAGCAGTTAAAGTATCGGTTATAATTTATTTTGCTTAGGTACATCTACCGTTTGGTAGGAATTTTAGGATTATGTGCCAATAAACTATTAAATCCGTTTTAATTTTTTGTATTTAAAAAAGAGTTAAGTGCATGGTCGTTGAATACTTGATTGATCAACAAAGTTTTATGTTTTTTTTTTTTTGAACGGCAAACAAAGTTTTATGTAAAAAAAAAAAAAAGGTATTACAATTATTCATTTGCTACATCATATTCATTATTAAAAAACACTCATTTTTCTTTTTCAATTATTCATTGTTGACAAATCATCCTTACATATAATAAATAGTCATATTTGAAATTAAACATTCCATAATATCTAAATGTTACATAATAAATAACTAAGTTTTTCCCCGCCGCGCGTTGCGGTGCAATCCTGATAATGTGTATTATATAGCTTTCTCAGAAACATAAGTTATATATCAAAATCAAATCTCTCATCACGAACTTTATACTAATTTCTCATTAAAACATAAAATCATACAAAATCCATACAAATAAGTTACGAAAAATAGAAAATATTACTCACTGATGGGAGGTGAATGTAATAAGCTTAATATGTTTTAATTGGTTGATATTGAGGTGTTATATGTGTTTAATTGCCTTGCAATAGGTAACTATGTGATTCGGTTGAATTTCAGGTTAAAAATGAAGAATCGAAGCAATTGAAGAAAAATGAAGGCAAGGAATGGTGATGGGAAGATTCTAGGATGATAGAGGATCAAATTACGAAGGTTTTGGCCCAAACCGGAGGCGAAACGGAGTTCGGATGAGAAAGTTAGACCAAAACAGTGTATTGCGAAAAATGGGTTATCACCATAAGCCTACGGCTCCACCATAGCTTTACGGTTCCTTAACAGAACATTATCACCATAAGCCTACGGCTCCACCATAGCTTTACGGTTCCTTAACAGAACATTATCACCATAAGCCTACGGCAGAGGAGTAGGCCTACGGTGAAGTCTTGGTCCAGTTGACTTCGATGGTACAGTAGGCCTACGGCAGAGGAGTAGGCCTACGGTAAACAAAAAAATTGGTAATATTTAAAATAAGATTAGGGTTCGAAGGGGATAACTTCCAGACGGAAAAAGGCTTATTCTTGGGCGATTTTGAGCGAAAAATATCGATCATCATCGTTCTCTATCATTCGGATCAAGATCAAGGTCAATTCCTCATGAATCCTTCAACCAAGATCATTGCTTTCATCCCCGTCATGAGTGGCTAGTTTCTTCGTGATTTCTCCCGGGTTAGGGTTAGATATTTTTATGTTCTTGAATGTTGGTTAACAATTCTAGACTTGCAATCTAAACATTCGATGATTGTTGCTCTTTGGATTTCAATTTTGAATTGTAAATAGTATGATTTTGAATGATTTGGTTAATTGATTTTCAATTCCTGAGAAATTGATAATCGGGATCGTAATTAGTTAATTTTTGATTGGGAATCATAGCTGGTATTTGATCGATAACCTCTCATTGTTATACAATCAGAGTACTTTGTCTCAATTATCACTTTTTAGAATTAAATCTATAGTCATGTCTATGTGACTAAGTCTAGGTTAATCCATTGAACATAACTTATTCTAAAACCTGAGTCTCGGGAGAGCCACCTTTTTCTATTAATTGTTTACAAACCGTTTTATTAATTAATTGTCTTTTAAACTGTTTTCTAATCAAACAATCAAACTCTTGAATTTACTTTTCTGTTATTTACTTTATTTGCACTGTGACCGTTTAAGCAATCACTTTCCACAAGACTCTTCGTGGTTCGACACCCGACTTACCCTAGCTAACTAGGTAATTGGGATTGGGGTATTAACCCTTATTTTTGACTGACCCTTCGACATCGGTCAAATTTTGGCGCCGTTGCCGGGGAGTCGTGCGCAAAGAATTGCTTAATTTTACTTTGTATTGCTCGGATTTACACGGGTTTTTCTTGTTCGTGTGTGCAGGTAATCACAGGTTGCATGCATACTAGATATTCTGGGAAGTCATCACCTTTGCTATTTGACCCAGAAGTAGAGAAATCGGCTAGACAAAATTTGACCGATGTCGAAGGGTCAGTCAAAAATAAGGGTTAATACCCCAATCCCAATTACCTAGTTAGCTAGGGTAAGTCGGGTGTCGAACCACGAAGAGTCTTGTGGAAAGTGATTGCTTAAACGGTCACAGTGCAAATAAAGTAAATAACAGAAAAGTAAATTCAAGAGTTTGATTGTTTGATTAGAAAACAGTTTAAAAGACAAATTAATTAAAAACGGTTTGTAAACAATTAATAGAAAAAAGGTGGCTCTCCCGAGACTCAGGTTTTAGAATAAGTTATGTTCAATGGATTAACCTAGACTTAGTCACATAGACATGACTATAGATTTAATTCTAAAAAGTGATAATTGAGACAAAGTACTCTGATTGTATAACAATGAGAGGTTATCGATCAAATACCAGCTATGATTCCCAATCAAAAATTAACTAATTACGATCCCGATTATCAATTTCTCAGGAATTGAAAATCAATTAACCAAATCATTCAAAATCATACTATTTACAATTCAAAATTGAAATCCAAAGAGCAACAATCATCGAATGTTTAGATTGCAAGTCTAGAATTGTTAACCAACATTCAAGAACATAAAAATATCTAACCCTAACCCGGGAGAACTCACGAAGAAACTAGCCACTCATGACGGGGATGAAAGCAATGATCTTGGTTTAAGGATTCATGAGGAATTGACCTTGATCTTGATCCGAATGATAGAGAACGATGATGATCGATATTTTTCGCTCAAAATCGCCCAAGAATAAGCCTTTTTCCGTCTGGAATTTATCCCCTTCGAACCCTAATCTTATTTTAAATATTACCAATTTTTTTGTTTACCGTAGGCCTACTCCTCTGCCGTAGGCCTACTGTACCATCGAAGTCAACTGGACCAAGACTTCACCGTAGGCCTACTCCTCTGCCGTAGGCTTATGGTGATAATGTTCTGTTAAGTAACCGTAAAGCTATGGTGGAGCCGTAGGCTTATGGTGATAACCCATTTTTCGCAATACACTGTTTTGGCTCTAACTTTCTCATCCAAACTCCGTTTCGCCTCCGGTTTGGGCCAAAACCTTCGTAATTTGATCCTCTATCATCCTAGAATCTTCCAATCACCATTCCTTGCCTTCATTTTTCTTCAATTGCTTCGGTTCTTCATTTTTAACCTGAAATTCAACCGAATCACATAGTTACCTATCGCAAGGCAATTAAACACATATAACACCTCAATATCAACCAATTAAAACATATTAAGCTTATTACATTCACCTCCCATCACATCCCCACACTTACCTTTGTTTGTCCTCAAGCAAACCTCTGAACTATCAAACGTTAGTTCCCAAAACATATCCCAAATCCCCGTAAGCTTTCAATTTAGATTCCCAACCACACTAAGGTCTTAAGACTTGCACATTGCATAGTTTTACACTTAGCTAAGCAAAACATGAATCCAGATTTTAAAAACTAGGAATGATATACAGATAAACCTGAAATGCTTCAAGTATTTCACGCGTTGACTGTGCACCCCTCACAATAAGCATTCCACTCGGCTGTTTCTGATCTAGCACAGATAAGCTAGTATATATGTGAAACTCTCAAAACCAAAAGTGAAATACCACTGTCATAAGCCTGTAATGTGATCTTAAATCTACCGATACGAACACAACTGACACGAATCACGAGGACTTTAAACGGGTTGTAACATTAGGCTCAGGCTCAGGGTAGGAATATGATATTGAAAAGTGGCTAAAAACTGGTAATGTGTAAAGATAACAATAGAAGGGGAATAGCCTTTTTGTTTAATTAATCTGATGCTAAAACCATAGCGTCTAGGCCGATTACCAATAGAAGAAGGAAAAGAGATAAAATAAAATAAGATCCTCTAATTAAGGAGAGGATATAAATAAATATTCTATAAAAATAAATATATTCTATATTCCCCCTCAAGATGAAGCGTGTAAGTTGACCATGCAAATCTTGCCAAGTAAGAATTCAAGTTGTTGTCTAGAAAGGCCCTTCGTCAGAAGGTCTGCAATCTGCATCTTGCTGCTGATGTTCATGGGAACGATCTCCTTTGACTCCACTCGTTCACGCACAAAGAAACAATCCATTTCAACGTGCTTTGTTCTTTCATGATAAACATGGTTATTGGCAATATGACGAGCTGCCTGATTGTCACAAAATAAGGGAGTAGCCGAGTCGGTGTGAACCCATAGCTCACTAAGTAGCCAACGGACCCAAATAACTTCACTCACCGTGGTGGCCATGGCTCGGTATTCCGCTTCGGCCGAGGAACGTGAGACTACAGATTGCTTTTTGGTTCTCCAAGAAATAGGGGTGCCTCCAAGTAAAAGGAAGTATCAGGTTCGTGACCTCCTTGTATATGGACACCCCAACCAATCAGAGTCACAGTATGCGGATAGGACCGGATCCCCTTCACGTGAAAGGAGGATGCCCTGCCCCGGGGTAGCTTTCAAATAACCGAGAATCCGGTTCACAGCTTCCAAGTGATTACTTCTTGGGTCAGCCACGAATTGGCTCAAAACGTTCACTGAATATGTGATATCCGGTCGAGTGGCTTGTAAATACAATAGACGTCCCACGAGTCGTGTCACACCCCCAAATTCCCACTCGTGGTGTCAGTCCACGTGGGTGTGACGTGGCCAGGATCATAGCTCATGGTCATATAGAACTACTCTATATGAGTTACACATTCACACAGATTGTAAAACAATACAAATTTCATTCAATAAGCAGCGGAAAGTGTTAAACATCAGAAATACATATATTTGCAGCGGAAAGTAATTTGTTCAAGACACTACAAAGATTAAATTGTTTTCAAAACAGAACACATGCACACAAGCCTAGGACATGAGTCTATATGTAAGCTTGACTCCAATAGTGTGTCCTTGTGAGCGTCCTAGCGTGTGCTCCTTTAGTTACCTGAGAATACATGCGAAAAAGTGTCAACTATAAAGTTGGTGAGTTCACAGGTTTAGACAGACAGAAATAGTAAACAGACATATACTGGGTATGTTAAGTTTAGTTGGATACTACGATCCGTGGAGTGTGTCAGTTCATCTTACCGAAACTAGATTGTTCCCGTTTGCCTCCGCAGGTCATCGCTGAACCCGCATTTCACATCGAAATTACACTCGTTATGACCTCCAGTCAACATTGGTGACGAGTGGGGTTAGTCAAACCCAGTAGTACTACGTAATTACGACTCGTTTGAATACACAACTAACGGTAAGGATAAGTGAGGGCTTTATGCGATAATAGTTACACTCGAAAATAGTTTTCACAACATACCAGTCATACATCTAAAACAGTTGCATTGTATTCTCACCCCAATAGTTTAACAAAAGCAGTTAAAGAGTAAAAGTGGGGCCGTAAACTCACCTGAGTTTAGATATGCGTTAGCTCAAAGAGAGTAAGCGTAGCTCGCCGGCTAGTAGTCACCTATATCACATAGGTACTATGAGTTTGTGTTCACAAGTGTGGGTCTCACCGGACCGTGTTAGTGTTCAACAACACTAAGTGGTTATGTAGGTCGAGTTGACCGTGTTTGACCGTGTCGATCGTGTTTGACCTAACGACCCGTTGGTGACGGTTTGGATCAAGTGTTCGTGTATCGTGCGGTTTTAGTGTCGTGTGAAGTGTACGGATACCAAAATCATTCCTATGAGGAAACTTACTATTTATGGTAAGTTCCTATTTTAGGAAAGTTTCCATATTTGGCAAGTCATGCATAAAATCATATTCCGATTATTCTAACATGCATATTTATCCTAAATGAGCATGTTATCACATAGCACATAGCCGGTTTAGCGTAGTTTGCGCGTAAAAGTTTCCATTTTTGGAAAGTTTCTAAAATAAGCATATTACCACAAGTTTAACAATCAACATCATCTAATATCATCACATTAGTCCTACATAGCTTTTTAATCATGCTCGTTACAACTAACATGTGACAATTTATCGACTTGGCGAAATAAAGTTACTATTTTTAGTAACTTATGAAAATAGCCAAATTCAAGTTTCCCAATCAACATAACTCTTTCATATTGTTGTGAAATCACTTAAACAAGCATCTTAGACTCAATACATCATCATTTCCATCAAACATTTGCATACTTGTGTCAAAAAGTTTCTATTTATAGTAATACTTTCTCAAAATCATGCTTTTAACGATCTTAACCATCCAAATGTACTAATAATCATCATGTTAACTTTCTATCATCATTTTAAGCATAACATATAGGTCTAAACACATGCATGTGGTCATTCCATCAAAATTCACCAATATGTAACATAAAAGTTACTATTTTTAGTAATAAGCCCCAAATAACCAATTTTGACATAATCAATCATTCTAACTCGTGTGGAACACTTCACATATCAATTTTAAGGATATCTAAATACTGAAATTGACATAAAACATTGTAGATCATGCTTGCATGTCATTTAAAGTAACCATCTACTAATATATTCACCAAATCACCATGGTTTTCAAATAGAATCATCATAGATCGTAATCAAATCATCAAATCAGTGATAAACATCTTTAATAGCAGATTCAAAACATCAAAAAAACTCGTGACAATGGTGGTGGTGGTGATGCATGTGGCCTAAATGGCTTGCATGTGAGATTACAAGTGATTTTAGGCAAGATTAACTATAGTAACTACCTTACAATGCTTTAGAACGCCTAGAAACGATTTGAGCAGGTCTGTAGAAGTCCTAGATGTTGCTGGAATGCTGCAAATCGCGAGTAAGGAGTAGACACGGTGTTCTTGAGCCTCAAACCTTCAATATTTCCTTAGAATGTCTTCAAACTTGCTCCCCAAAAGCTTCAAATGGCTCCAATGGTGTTCACAGGGTGATAGAGGTCGCTAATGGTGAGTTTCAGTTGAGAGAAATGGTGTAGGGCGGCAGAAATGATTATCATTGGGTTTATAAAGATTTTATGCGTGTAGGGGTTGTCGCGTACCGCGGAGGCTGCACAAAAAGCATCTCCGCGTACCGCGGCGTTTAAAATAATCATTCTGTTCCCGAAACACGCCGCGTACCGCGGTGGTTGAAGATGATCGGTCGTCGCGTATCGCGACGTTTTTCGGAGAATTCAAATTCTCCCGCTTGAGCTTCGCGTATCGCGAAGGCCCAATTGGGTGCCCATCGCGTACCGCGATGGGTCTCGGTTGAGCCCAATAGGCCCAATATTATTGTTTTGAACCGAATCTTTCGTATTTCTCGAATACGATCATCGTTTCTCGTCATATTGGTCTTGTTCTAGCTAATTTAGGTTCACCGAACCTAAGTGCAGTGTTTTCGTGTTACCGCTTGATCCGTTCACCAACGTTCGTTATTCAAGACACGTGCGAGTGTTGTGCGATAATTCCTCAAATTATCGGCGTGTTCAGATTGTTGTGCCACGTGTCACACTAAATGCATTTATTCTAGTGCCACGTATGAGTTAATAATAAACATTATTATTAAAAGTAATAGAGTTGCTGACCTGGAAATTACGAGGTGTCACAAGTCGGCGGTATTGACTGGCATCAATGCGTTCATTTCTTTCCCCTTTGTCTAATTTTAAACCCTGCTCGATAGGGGTTACACTCGGCTTGCAACCCAATTTCCCACTATCTTCCAGAATATCCAGCGTATACTTTCGTTGACTAAGGACTAGGCCTTCTTTAGTTCTTGCAACCTCTATTCCAAGGAAGTACTTTAGAGTGCCGAGGTCCTTGATGCTAGAAACTCTCATCAAGTTGCCTTTTGACTTCTTTGATCTTTGCGAGACAATTTCCTGTTATGATCACATCATCTACATATATTAGAATCACCACCATAACCCCATCGGCCTTGTATGTGAACAACGAATGATCTGCCTTGGACTGTATGAAACTTAGACCCGAGAGAAATGTGGTGAATTTTTGATACCAATTACGCGAAGCTTGCTTTAGACCGTACAACGATTTTCTTAAACGACAAACACGAGTCTCATTTTCTTTATAGAAACCTTGTGGAATTTTCATGTATACCTCCTCATCGAGTTCTCCATGCAGAAAGGCATTATTCACGTCGAGTTGGTGGATAATCCAGTTCCTCTTAACGGCCACGGTCAAAAGGGTTCGCATGGTTACCAACTTTGCAACCGGTGCAAAGGTGTCGTGGTAATCTATCCCTTCTTGCTGAGTAAACCCCTTTGCAACTAGGCGAGCCTTGTATCTTTCTATTTCACCATTCGGCTTGAACTTTATTTTGTAAACCCACTTTGAGTCAATAGCTCGCTTTCCTTTGGGTAAGGCTTCTAGCGTCCACGTTCCATTCTTCTCCAAGGCTTGAATTTCATTTTCCATGGCATCGCGCCATCGGACATCCTGTGAAGCTTCTTGAAAACAACTCGGCTCACCAACTTTAGAGATGGCCGCTAAAAAAGCCTTTTGTTTAGTTGAGAAATTATTATAGGAAATGAAATCTGAGATAGGGTAACGTACCACTGAGGAGGCTTGACTGGACGCTGGGTGTTGGACTGAAGAGGGGACTTTGACAACAAAATCTTTAAACTTTGAAGGTTGGGACTTTGTGCGTGTGGGTCTTGGATCAATCGGATCAACTGCAATTTGTTCTTCTATGTTCTGACCACTGTTAATATCACTTTCATTTTCTTGATCCAATTCCACATTTAAGTCAGGCCCAACTTCATCATTATTAATCTCATTGAAATTGGACCCATCTTCACCATCAATTAAGTCATTGGGCTCATGCCCAATCGGAATGGCCTCAACATTGGAACCACTATCTACGTCTCCATCATTGGGATGATCAGGGACTTGCTCGGCCTCTTTTTCACAACAACAATCATGCAACTTTGTTGGTTTTTCATTATCATCAAGCCTTTCCCTTCCAATATTCTCGAATGGAAAGTTTTCCTCGTGGAAGAGGACATCTCTGCTGACAATAACCTTTTTGGTTTCAAGATCAAGGATTTTATACCCTTTTGTTCCTGGAGGGTACCCAAGGAACACCCCCGGTTTCCCCCTTTGTTCAAACTTATCTCCTTTGGTATTAAAATTTTTAAAATAGACAAGGCACCCAAATACCCTAAGATGATTATAATCGGGTTTCACTCCAAAAATTATTTCGAAAGGAGTTTTATTTTTAAGGACGTTGGATGGTAAGCGATTGATAACGTATGCTGCAGTTAACACGCATTCTCCCCAAAACCGCTTTGGGAGCTTAGCACCGAATCTCAAGGCTCGAGCCGTTTCCAAGAGATGTCGATGTTTCCTTTTGACGACACCGTTTTGTTGGGGGGTGTGAGGACACGTAGTTTCAAGCACCATTCCCCTTTCATTATAAAAATTAGTCATTTCGTTGGATGTGAACTCACCGCCGTTATCGCATCTAATCCTTTTAACATATTTTTCAAACTGTACCTCAACCATCTTGCAAAAATTTATAAGACATCTACTAGCATCACTTTTATGTTTAATTAGATATACCCACACCGCTCTACTGAAGTCATCAACAATCGTCAAAAAATAGTTGGCTTTAGTGTACGAAGGTACCCGATAACCCCCCCAAATATCACAATGAATTAATTGAAAGGGCTCAACAGTTTTAATGAAACTAGATGGAAAAGGTGTTCTGGCAAACTTGGCCATAGCACAAGAATCACAAAAATTACCAAATTCAGAAGCAAAAGTACTAAGAAAATTAACTTTAGCTAGTTTTCCTTTCGAGGCATGCCCAAGCCTCTTATGCCATGTTTCAATGGTAGTTGCTAATGCTTTCTTTTCTTGCACCATCTTCATTCAATATAGCCCCCCTTCGCACCTACCCGCTCCAATCAAGTTCCTCCTCTGCAATCCCTGCATGACACAAAAATCAGGGAAGAATGAAACTAAACATTGTAGGTCGCGGCTAAGGCGGCTAACTGAAAGAAGGTTGCATTTAAAACCGGGTATGTATAGAACATTATTCACTTTGGCTCCTCCAGGGAGAATGTATTCCCCCTTTCCCTTTACAGGGATGGATTCGCCATTTGGAATAAGAACGGGTCCTTCCAAAGGTGCCGCTTTCTCGTTAATGAGAACATTAGGTAAATAAGTTATATATTCTGTACAGCCAGAGTCAATAATCCACTCACCTTCATCATTGTTTTTACAAGCCATATTAGCAAAGGGTTTAGTGGTTTCGTTATTACCGGAGCCGGAGAAGTGCCTAACAAGAGTTTGATAATGTTCCTGTGTTAGACCGGGTATAGGGCTGGACTCGGTCTCCACGCAGGCTGCCTTCCCTTTCGTCTTTTCTCCCTTCTTCCCGGGCCACCAATCGGGATACCCGACCAATTTAAAACAGCCTTCCTTCTTGTGCCCGTCTCTGTTGCAAAAACTGCAGTGATCATTCCCATCTCTCGATCCCTTTGCTCCTCCCTTTTCTTTGTAGTGGCTGCCTTCACGTTTCTGGAAGGCCTTAAACGCAGCAGGTTCAATGTTATTCTTGTTCTCATTTGACACGGCCCTCTGCTTCTCATCATTATGAACCATGTGGTAGGCGACCGTGAGGGACGGGATCGGCTTAGTAGCTAGAATCTGAGTCCTAATAACCGTGAACTCAGCGTCTAACCCCATGAGGAACTCGTACAAGTGTTCTTTCTCCTGATGTTCGAATATTTTCTTTCCAACTTCACATTCACACTTGTCACATGAGCATTGCGGAAACGGTTGGACCGATTGGGATTCATCCCATAGTGATCGGAGCTGCGTAAAGTAGGCAGACACGGAGTTTCCCGCTTGACGAGTCCCGGCAATCTTCTGTTTAATCTCATAGGCCCTTGGGGCACTCTCTTTTCCAACCCGTTCATCAAGATCTGACCATATTTTTGCAGCCGTATTTGCGTATTTTACGCTGTTACGGATGTTCATTTCCGTTGCCGTTGTTAACCATCCTTTAATCATTGCATCTACGCGCATCCAAGGCATGTGATCCTTGGATGTTGTCTCGGGTTTCTTGATTGAACCATCAACGAACCCAACTTTGTTTTTGGCAAACAAGAAATTCATCATCTCTTGCTTCCAATCGGCATAGTTGTAATCGGTCAGCACCTCATTAACGTGCAGTTGTTTTGGTAGGTCTGATGGGTGTAAGTAATATGGTGATTCATAGGGAATGGCTCCATCGTTCCCTTTCCCATCCTTTGGTTTGTTCGTGTCCTCTCCTGCCATTGCTTAGTTGATCAAGAGCCAGGGAAAACCTGCTCTGATACCATAAAGATAACAATAGAAGGGGAATAGCCTTTTTGTTTTATTAATCTGATGCTAAAACCATAGCGTCTAGGCCGATTACCAATAGAAGAAGGAAAAGAGATAAAATAAAATAAGATCCTCTAATTAAGGAGAGGATATAAATAAATATTCTATAAAAAATAAATATATTCTATAATGTGTCCAAGTCTTATTCACAAACAATGTGATAATGTTCTGTTAAGGAACCGTAAAGCTATGGTGGAGCCGTAGGCTTATGGTGATAACCCATTTTTCGCAATACACTGTTTTGGCTCTAACTTTCTCATCCAAACTCCGTTTCGCCTCCGGTTTGGGCCAAAACCTTCGTAATTTGATCCTCTATCATCCTAGAATCTTCCAATCACCATTCCTTGCCTTCATTTTTCTTCAATTGCTTCGGTTCTTCATTTTTAACCTGAAATTCAACCGAATCACATAGTTACCTATCGCAAGGCAATTAAACACATATAACACCTCAATATCAACCAATTAAAACATATTAAGCTTATTACATTCACCTCCCATCACATCCCCACACTTACCTTTGTTTGTCCTCAAGCAAACCTCTGAACTATCAAACGTTAGTTCCCAAAACATATCCCAAATCCCCGTAAGCTTTCAATTTAGATTCCCAACCACACTAAGGTCTTAAGACTTGCACATTGCATAGTTTTACACTTAGCTAAGCAAAACATGAATCCAGATTTTAAAAACTAGGAATGATATACAGATAAACCTGAAATGCTTCAAGTATTTCACGCGTTGACTGTGCACCCCTCACAATAAGCATTCCACTCGGCTGTTTCTGATCTAGCACAGATAAGCTAGTATATATGTGAAACTCTCAAAACCAAAAGTGAAATACCACTGTCATAAGCCTGTAATGTGATCTTAAATCTACCGATACGAACACAACTGACACGAATCACGAGGACTTTAAACGGGTTGTAACATTAGGCTCAGGCTCAGGGTAGGAATATGATATTGAAAAGTGGCTAAAAACTGGTAATGTGTCCAAGTCTTATTCACAAACAATGAGATGACACCACAACTAAACACATAACCATAACTCTTTTTATGCTTCAAACACGGATCACATAGATCCGATAATCTACTATTTTTCTCATTTTCTCTTTTTTTTTCATAACTATTAAAGGATTATAGTTGAGTTACTAACACACTTGGACTACATTACCAGAAATGGGTTAAAAACACAAAGGCTTCAAAGGCTCACAAGGCTCATATATAGTTGGGTGAAACAACAAAACGGATTGGCTCAAAGAATGTGTCTAATGGTAATCATGGGGTTGGATCTACAGAAATGAAAAGGTCTAAACAAAGCTCCTACGGTGTAAATCCTAATGCCTCGATCACATCCATGCAAGCTATGACTTACAGTTTCAACAAGAATCACATGGCAAGTTCTAACTCGGTAAACACTTTGGTCACTCTCCTAAACAATAAAACAATTTAGGCTCACTCTCATGGAAACGGTGGATTCGGGTTACCGATTCACACAACACGCTACTTACCATCTAGAATTTCAACCTTAACCATATATCATTCCGTTTTCCCAACACTTGCTAAGTTACTATCATGAAACTTAAAGACATATGCATGACCAAGAATCTAAACCGGTTGCCAAACGGTTCAACAGTCTATGAATTTGAAAAACATTCGGCTTTAAGAACATTGGCTTGCAGAAATAACAAAAATTCTCAAAATTTGAAAAATAGGCATTTTTCTCAAAACCTTAACCAAATTCCCCGCATCCCCACACTTGGGATACATTGTCCCCAATGTATGGGTTTTGAGGGCCAACCAAAGGTTTTTACCATTAAAATTCTTACCTGTGTGAAAGTTGCAACCAATCCCTGATATCCTCCCGGATTAAAGTCAACCAAAAACAACATCATTCCCAACACATAACATAGATTATACCACCAAATTGTTCATAACTAAAAGACAAATAAGCAAAGAAACAACTAAGGTACCAGTCAAACATTAAGCCATCCGCCCCTCCCTTATACAAATATAGCAAATAAAGAGTAAGGAGGGAGCACGTGGACCTGATCTGTGATCAGAGAGTGCTAGTAATGGTGGTTATCAGGCTGTCCAAAGATATCCTTTAAGGTGTTTATCCAACCACCCATGTCAAAAGCCCCTGAAGAGCTACTAGAACCCTGCTGCGGTGGTTGTTGCTGCTGGCGATGCTCTTGAAATTGGGCCTCCTGCTGATAGGGATCTATCCACTTGCTCCTCTAAAGTCAAAGTTTCCTCTTCCCATTGAGGATTTTCTTCATCTTCACTCTCAGTTTCATCCCGCAACCTGATTTGTTTTTGCCTTTTTGATGTTCGAGAATCAGCCCGGGACGAAGTTGCTTGTTCTTTACCCTTTCTACTTGTTCCTGCAGCAACCTTGCTTTTACCCATCTGTGAATCCTCACACTTACAGGTGACTGCGGGTGTCGTTTAAGAGTTAAGCAAAGGACAACGAACCTGAAAAGAGCGAACTAAAAACAAAACAAACGAAACAAACAAACAAAAACAAACATCGGGTTGCCTCCCGCAAGCGCTAACTTTAGAGTCGTCAGCCGGACTTCACTGATTCTCAGACGATTGTAGCATCGGATGAAACTTGAAGCAAGTTCACCCTTTCTATAACGTGCGTATTCAAATCAAAACCATCCAGATATGGCTTCAAACGGTATCCATTCACCACTTGTCGTGTCTGATCTTTCAAGTTCTCAATCTCAAACTCACCGGAGTTACCAACTCGCACAATAACAAATGGGCCAAGCCATTTACTCTTCAACTTTCCTGGAAAAAGTTTCAAACGTGAGTTAAATAACCATACCTTTTGACCTTCTTCAAAATCCTTGCGTCTGAGCTTTGCATCATGGACTTGCTTCATTTTGTCCTTGTAAGCGGAGGCACAGTCATACGCTTCATTCCATAGTTCTTCAAGCTCTGTCAACTTCAGCTTTCTTAAAACACCTGCCTTAGCATAATCAATGTTAACTTGTTTGATAGCCCATAATGCACGGTGTGCTAATTCCATTGGCAAGTGGCACTCTTTGCCATATACCAGACGATAGGGTGTTGTGCCAATAAGTGTTTTGTAAGCTGTACGGTATGCCCATAAAGCATCATCCAACTTGGATGACCAATCCTTACGGTCGGCTCGCACAGTTTTCTGCAGAATTTCTTTGATTTGTCTATGGGACACTTCCACCTGTCCGCTTGTCTGCGGATGGTATGGTGTAGCAATTCGGTGGTCAACGCCAAACCGTTTAAGTAGTTTGCCAAAATGAAAGTTTTAAAAATGGGATCCCCCATCACTTATGATCACGCGAGGGATTCCAAACCTTGAAAAGATGTTTTTGTTGACAAACTTACACACCACCGAATGGTCATTGGTTTTGGTGGCTACTGCTTCCACCCATTTGGAAACATAATCCACAGCCACCAAAATATACAAATAACCGGACGAGTTTGGAAATGGGCCCATGAAATCAATTCCCCAAACATCGAATATGTCAACTACGAGAATCGGTTTCAAGGGCATCTCATTTCTCTTAGAAATCCCACCCACTTTTTGACAATTAACACAGTTTTTGACAAACTCATTTGCATCTTTAAACAAAGTGGGCCAATAAAAACCAGCGTTCAGAACTCTATAACCCGTCTTTTGACCACTGAAGTGACCACCGCATGCATATGTATGTGCATGTTTCAGCACATCCTGAAACTCTTCTTCCGGCACACATCTCCTGATCAGCTGATCAGCACCTATCTTAAACAGATCTGGTTCATCCCAAATGTAGTGCTTGACCTGTGAATAGAACTGTTGTTTCCTTTTTCTGCTCCATTCTTCAGGGAGTGTACCTGCAGCCAAATAATTTGCAAAATTAGCATACCAAGGACTAGAGGAAACAGACATAAGATATTCATCAGGAAATTGCTCATTGATAGCCGGTGACACATCCTCCTCGGTTAACATGATCCGAGACAAATGATCCGCGACCACATTCTCGCATCCTTTCTTATCCCGGATTTCCAAGTCAAATTCCTGCAACAACAGGATCCATCTAATCAATCTTGGTTTGGCATCCTTTTTCTCCATGAGATAGCACACTGCAGAATGATCAGTATAAACAATCACATGACTACCCCATATGTATGATCGAAACTTGTCTAATGCATAGACAACAGCAAGCAACTCCTTCTAAGTTGTTGTATAATTCAATTGTGCATCCGAGAGGGTCTTGCTTGCATAATAAATAACAACCGGTTTCTTTTCTACCTTCTGCCCGAGTACAGCCCCAATGGCAAAGTCACTTGCATCACACATAATTTCAAAAGGTTTTGTCCAATCCGGTGATTGCAAGATTGGAGCTTGTACCAATTGTTCTTTTAAAACCTTAAAAGCTTTTAAACATTCGTTATCAAACTCAAATGGCACATCTTTTAAAAGTAGGTTACATAAAGGTTTTGTTATGACACTAAATCCTTTTATGAACCTACGGTAGAATCCGGCATGTCCCAAAAATGACCTAACACCCTTAACATTTGTCGGGGGAGGTAAAGTAGATATGACACTGATTTTTGCTTTGTCCACCTCAATTCCCCGACTCGAAACCACGTGCCCCAGCACGATACCCTCTTGAACCATAAAATGGCTCTTCTCCCAACTTAACACTAAATTGGTTTCAACACATCTTTTTAAAACATTTGACAGTTCATTTAAACATGATTCAAAAGATGACCCAAAGACAGAAAAGTCATCCATGAAGATTTCAAGAGAATCCCCGACCATATCTGAAAAGATACTCATCATGCACCTTTGAAAGGTGGCCGGGGCATTACACAAGCCAAATGGCATTCGCCTAAATGCAAAAGTACCATATGGACAGGTGAAGGTAGTTTTCTCCTGATCCTCAGGATGAATAGCAATTTGATTATAACCAGAGTACCCATCAAGAAAACAATAAAACTTCTGACCTGATAGTTTCTCAACAATTTGGTCCACAAAAGGCAAAGGAAAGTGATCCTTTGAGGTAGCAGCATTCAATTTTCTATAATCAATGCAAACACGCCACCCGGTTACAGGCCGGGTGGCAATCTGCTCACCTGTTGCACTTCGTACGATCTGAATACCTGCTTTCTTGGGCACGGTCTGTGTCGGGCTCACCCATGTGCTATCTGATATGGGATAGATGATCCCAGCATCGAGCCACTTTAGTACCTCCTTCTTCACCACTTCCCGCATATTAGGATTCAATCTCCTTTGCGTGTCTCGCGCGGGCTTTGCACCTGCATCAGTAATAATCTTATGCATAACAATGGAGGGACTAATACCTTTTAAATCGGCAATGGTCCATCCGATAGCAGCTTTATGATCCGCAAGCACCCTAAGTAGTGCTTGCTCTTGCTCATGTTCCAACTCTGATGCAATAATGACCGGGAGAGTTTGATTTTCCCCCAGAAAAGCATACTTCAAATGCTTTGGCAACTCCTTTAGTTCAACTTGTGGTGGACTTACCAAAGATGGTTGTAACCCTGATGAGATTTTATCGGGGAGGCTCTCTACCTGACGAGACCATATCGGTTTGCCATCCTGTTTGGAAACTTGTTCCAATGCATTCACCTCCTCTGACAAATCCTGTTCCAGTTCCTGCTCAATCCTGTCACATACAAAACAAACCTCTGGGCTATCATCCTCAAGATGAGGATGACATCCATCAATAACATCTGCCATAAAACAATCATTAGTATCTTCAGATTCAGATAAATTGGCAAATACATTTAAACGATCCTTTCGATTTCCAAAAGTCATATCAACTGTTCCTGAATGACAGTCAATTAAGGCATGTGCTGTAGCAAGGAAAGGCCTACCCAGTATCACATTTGGCCTTTTGAATTTGTCAAAAGTGACACAATCCAAGACTAGAAAATCCACTGGGTAATAGAAATCTGCAACTTTGACTATTACATCTTTAACTATCCCTCGGGGAAGCTTGAGAGTCATATCAGCCAACACCACTGTGGTGTCAGCATGATGCAATGGACCAAAGTCATATTGATCATACAAACCTCCCAGAAGGATACTCACACTCGCACCAAGATCCAGGAGAGCATTGGACATCTGAAACTCTCCTACTTGAATAGGAATCAAAGGTGTTCCTGGGTCTTGGAGTTTAGGTGGAAGCGATCCAGTTAAGACAGCATTGACACTTTTAGTTATTTCAACTTGTTTTGTAATTTTATGCTGTCTTTTCTGGGTACACATGTCTTTTAAGTACTTAGCATAAGCCGGAACCTGCTTAATAGCATCAATCAAAGGTAAATAAGCAGATTCAGTTGATTCTTTAAAGGTGACATGTTTTGTTTGTTTAGCAGGTTTAGGTTCCGACTCATTGTCACTCAACTCATCCTCATATGCATCCTCCACCACACCATCAACAAACTGTGGAGGTGTAACTTTATTATCATAAATCTTACCGGAACGAAGAATACTTACCTGGTTAACCGGATGATTTCTGTTTCCTGCGTTCTGATGAGATGGGTTCACCTTAGTATCACTTGGCAACCTCCCATTTCCTTTCTTCATCTCAGAAACATCAAAAGCTAATTGGGCTACTTGGGTAGCCAATGACTTCATGGTCTTTTCATTAACCTCTTCCTTCTGATTCCTTGCAGTAGACTCAGCTTCCATCTTTTGTTGCATCATCTTTAGCATTTCCAACACCTCATTATTACCTGTACTTGAGGATCCAGATGATCCTGCTTGATTGTTCTGCTGATAAGATCTTTGGTAACTCCCTTGATTGTTATTGTTGTACCTGAAATTATTAGCAGATTGGTTAGTGACATTTCTTTGATAATTAGAATTACCTTGACCTCCTGGGTTGAGTTGATTACTGGTGTTGCTGTATCTAAAGTTTGGATGATTCCTCAATCCCGGATGATAGGTATTGGAGCTCATATCACCATATCTACCACTGCCCTGCACCTGATTCACATCTTGAAACTCACCATGAATCACTGGACATTCATCAGCAACATGTCCTAATTCCCCACAATGACCACATAATTCATAAGGTTGGTCACTTCTAACCGGTGCCTTAGTCTCAGCTGGAGCCTCAGCTACTGCTCTAACAGTCGCATGGCGACCTCTTCTTTGAGATTGAGCTTTTCGTTTAGAAGTAATCGCCATACGCTCCAAGAAATCCCAATCTTCTAGTTCAGGATTCGCCCCAAATGTTCCATTTGAAATGGAGTTCAAATCCCTCTCATCCTCAATAGTTAATCCTTTATAAAAAGAATTAAGTAACTCCCACAATGATATACCATGATGTGGGCAGTTCTTGATAAGCATCTTAAACCTAGTAAATGCTTCATGAAACAATTCACCTGGTTGTTGAGTAAAGTTCCGAATGCCTTTCCTAACATCATTAGTTCACTGTGTGGTGTAAAATTCATCCAAGAATTGTTGTTGCATGTCATTCCATGTGAAGATAGAAGCAGATGGTAAGGAATGAAACCACTGCTGAGCTTTGTCTTCCAGTGTAAACTGAAAAAGAACTAGCTTCACATCTTCAGGTGAAAACCCTTGCCCTCCTATTGTATTGCAACGGGCATCATAAGCAGCAAGATGCAAGTAAGGTTCTTCAGTTGCCAGTCCATGATATTTAGGCAGATTCCGAATGGACTGTGACCTCACTTCGAAAGACCGACCCTGATTCTGTGGAATGACCACAGGTGAAGGATTATTAGCAATAGCGGGTCTAAAATGGCTTTCAATTCCTTGAATAGGGCCCCTCTCAAGTCTTCTTGGTAATCCTTCTGTATTTACTCTAGTTCTAGGGCGTGGGGGAGGCCTCTGATTTCTATTAACTGGTTGTTGTTGTGGGTATGGGATATCTGGTCTTGGAAACTCTTGTGCGGTTTGATATCTTTGCAATGGCACATATGGTTCGGTAGTAGCATATGTAGGTCCTCCACCAAAAATCTTTGTACCAAAAATTGGACTTCCGAAATCCTCTTCTTCCTGCTCAAAATCTCCTTCTTCATCATGTGCCCCAGAATAGTCTCCCTGATCCGGGAAGTTAGTAGGTGAAGTTCTGTTGAATGTTGCTTTCTGAAGATTCTGGGTGTATTGATGATAAGTAGGCAATTCATCAGACGCAACATGCACATATGGTGAACTGGATTGAGTTTGTGCATGGTATGGATGTGGTGAAGATTGTGGGTGTGAAGGCTTTGGAAGTGGAGCAGTAGATAGGGGTGGAAATGAGTAACTAGTCATTGGTGGCTGAGTAGTTGTTGAAGTAGTGGTATTGATGGATTGTGGGAGTGGTTGAGTGACTGGAGGTTCACCCGTAGGTACTGGGTCAATTGGTCTCTTAGATGAATCAAATTTCGACTCCATTGCTTTATCAGTTTTTGTAGGTGTAAAGAGTCGATCAGTTCGATGTAGTGCCCGATTTTGTCTAGCCAATTTCTCTACTTCTGGGTCAAATAGCAAAGGTGATGACTTCCCAGAATATCTAGTATGCATGCAACCTGTGAATTACCTGCACACACGAACAAGAAAAACCCGTGTAAATCCGAGCAATACAAAGTAAAATTAAGCAATTCTTTGCGCACGACTCCCCGGCAACGGCGCCAAAATTTGACCGATGTCGAAGGGTCAGTCAAAAATAAGGGTTAATATGTAACACCCCGACCGATGGCGGAAACATCGGGGTGACACGAAGTGTAGATTGTTCATAGCTTAGGGTATAAAGATGTAAATAATAATAACTAATCATTCGATAAAATTAAATCCATCATTCATTACAAAGTCAAATAAATAAATTCAACCCTAACTATTACATCGTTTCAAATTCAAATTAAACATTCAAAGACATAATTTAAATAAATAAAGCTAAATCCAAGCTCAATAATGCTAGTTTCCATTTCCACCTGAAACATGTTAAAATCAAGTGTCAACTCAAAGAGTTGGTGAGTTTCATAGGTTTTGACACTCAAACCAAAAGGTTTAATAAAAATGATATAGATAATGTTATATGTGAACTCTAAGCATAATGATCATAGTCAAAATGAACTAGCAAGTAAAGCAGATCAACAAATGATAACAAATGATGATTGACCTATGATTAGCATTACTAAAATGCTCAAACAAGTAAACTATCACCGCGGGCCTCCCCCGAAGGGTAAATCAAACATCGGTGGGATGGTCAGTCCAATAGATCTATCATAGTCACTAAAATGAATGTGATCAATGCCTATGCTTAGCTAAAGTTCACTAACTATAAGGCCATTAGCTAAGTTCACAAGTAAATAAAATAAATAAGTTGCATGTTTCACCCCTAAAACAAAAATAGTAAAAGAGGGGCTATGAAGACTCACCTTAGTGTGTGAGCTAGCCTTTGCAATGTCTTGTCAAATATAGTTCAAATATGTCCAACACAAATTCAATGTTCACCTAAATAGTTCAATAGGCATATGTTTAACAAAACTATGTCATTCTATGGATCTAAGTTCTAAAAGGATCAACGGGTTCGATTTATTTTGAATAAACACAATTAGGTTTATTATGATTTAAATGGAAATAATAAAATATCTAAATTACAAATGTTGATCTTAAAATATTTATTTAAAAACTTAAATATTGATTTAAAACAATTTATTTTGATCATTCTTGTATAAACATATTTAAGTATTATGTTTATAACATTTATTATAAGAATAGGTTTACGAGTAGGAATAAATAAATAAACAAATAAATAAATAAATGAGATAAAGAATTGTTAATAAATAAATAAATAAATAATTAACTAAATATATGAGATAAAGAGTTGTAAATAAATAAATAAATAACTAAATAACTAAATAACTAAATAAATGAGATAAATAGTTTTAGATAAATAAATAAATAAATAAATAAATAAATAATTAACTAAATAAATGAGATAACGAGTTGTAATTGAATAATTAAATAAATAAGTCTATGAAACTTATTTATTTATTTATGAAACTTTATAAAACTTTGTTAAGTTATTTTATCATTACTATTATATGTAAGTGATTAAGTAAGATCATATAAATAAATAATTAAATAAATAAATGAGATAAAAAGTTATAAGTTTATAAAACTTATTTATTTATAAAAATAAATAAATACGTAAATACATATTAATTTATTTTAAATAAGTAAAAATAAATAAATAAGTAATTAAGTGATTAATAATAAAAGTTATAATTAAAAATTAAGCATGTAATACATTTCTTTATATGACAGATTAATATTATATTTAAAAAATATATATATTTTTTCTGTGTAACTAAAATTTTTAAAATAAAGTTTAATAACAAAAAAAATGAGCAAAAACCGGTTGAAGGTTCGAACCCGCGACCATCTCTGGATGAGCAACAGAGCGCTACCAGTTGATCTAGACTAATGTCTGCAAATGAATCTGATTTTAATTACTTTTAATATAACCCAAAATGGAAACCCATCTCTGATTTAAGAATAAGGAAGATAGAACGAGCCCTAGTTTACTTTCACTCGAAATTCGATCGAATAAGATCTCGAATGATAATCGAATCATGGGGCTATGATTCCCTGTCGAAAAACGATTTGAATGATACATAGGATGTGTACCTTGGGTTTAGTTTGGACTGGTTTCGAGTTGTAGCAGAAGATACGCTCGACCGAACCTTGTGTGGTCTTGAATCGCGATTGGTTGTGGTTGTGAATGAATTGTTTTTGCACAGAGTGTTTCGTAATATTCAAAAGGGTGTGTGTGTTCGATTAATTTGGATTTTATAGGTGATTGGTTGAGATTTGAATTCCCGATCGTATCTTCTATTTTTGGTATAAATTCACACGCTATTGAGCTGTAATTTGCTCATAATTTTCGATTTGAACCAATTTACGTGATTGAATCCTTGCCTAAAATAAGTTTAATTGCTTGTAATCGAGCTGGAATCACAAGGATGAGCTACGGGTCACGTACGGGTCGAATATGGGCGTGGGTCGGCTGGGAAGGGTAACCGGGTAAAGGAGGGGAGGAACTATGGGTTATTTGCAGTTTTGGTCCCTCCACTGTTTTCTTTAAAAAACAACTTTCTGAATTGACACTTTTAACCCTAAACCTTTAAAAATCATTTTTTTTAAATTGTTATAAATTATTTAAAAATTTTCACACTTCACAATTAATATAAGTTTATTATATTTTTATAAAAACATTATTTTGTGTTATACTATAAAATTTTAAAACATGTTACTTGTTATTATTTAATTTAGTTATGAAATAAAGTTTATAAAGATTTATAAGAAAAATTTATTTGTTTATTTTATAAAATTGTAAATAATTTCTAAACTTTGTAATAAATATAATTAATAAAAATAATAAAATTCCCATTGACGTCATAATCGCTTTATTACATTTAAATGATTATTACAAATTTCGTAAACGTTACATAATACCCCAATCCCAATTACCTAGTTAGCTAGGGTAAGTCGGGTGTCGAACCACGAAGAGTCTTGTGGAAAGTGATTGCTTAAACGGTCACAGTGCAAATAAAGTAAATAACAGAAAAGTAAATTCAAGAGTTTGATTGTTTGATTAGAAAACAGTTTAAAAGACAATTAATTAATAAAACGGTTTGTAAACAATTAATAGAAAAAGGTGGCTCTCCCGAGACTCAGGTTAGATAAGTTATGTTCAATGGATTAACCTAGACTTAGTCACATAGACATGACTATAGATTTAATTCTAAAAAGTGATAATTGAGACAAAGTACTCTGATTGTATAACAATGAGAGGTTATCGATCAAATACCAGCTATGATTCCCAATCAAAAATTAACTAATTACGATCCCGATTATCAATTTCTCAGGAATTGAAAATCAATTAACCAAATCATTCAAAATCATACTATTTACAATTCAAAATTGAAATCCAAAGATCAACAATCATCGAATGATTAGATTGCAAGTCTAGAATTGTTAACCAACATTCAAGAACATAAAAATATCTAACCCTAACCCGGGAGAACTCACGAAGAAACTAGCCACTCATGACGGGGATGAAAACAATGATCTTGGTTGAAGGATTCATGAGGAATTGACCTTGATCTTGATCCGAATGATAGAGAACGATGATGATCGATATTTTTCGCTCAAAATCGCCCAAGAATAAGCCTTTTTCCGTCTGGAAGTTATCCCCTTCGAACCCTAATCTTATTTTAAATATTACCAATTTTTTAGTTTACCGTAGGCCTACTCCTCTGCCGTAGGCCTACTGTACCATCGAAGTCAACTGGACCAAGACTTCACCGTAGGCCTACTCCTCTGCCGTAGGCTTATGGTGATAATGTTCTGTTAAGGAACCGTAAAGCTATGGTGGAGCCGTAGGCTTATGGTGATAATGTTCTGTTAAGGAACCGTAAAGCTATGGTGGAGCCGTAGGCTTATGGTGATAACCCATTTTTTGCAATACACTGTTTTGGCTCTAACTTTCTCATCCGAACTCCGTTTCGCCTCCGGTTTGGGCCAAAACCTTCGTAATTTGATCCTCTATCATCCTAGAATCTTCCAATCACCATTCCTTGCCTTCATTTTTCTTCAATTGCTTCGGTTCTTCATTTTTAACCTGAAATTCAACCGAATCACATAGTTACCTATCGCAAGGCAATTAAACACATATAACACCTCAATATCAACCAATTAAAACATATTAAGCTTATTACATTCACCTCCCATCACTCACAAAATTCTTCTCACTGGCAACCAATTGATTGAAATAAAAAAAACCTAAATTCCTAAGCAATCATCAATTTCCTATGAGAATAAATAAATCACCGTTACCTTTTCCGAACACCACCGAAACCTAGATAGAACCACGTTTTTTTCATTATATATATATACACACTATTTCAATATAAAATAAATATTTACACTATTCAATTGGTTGCATTTTAATATATATATTAATGTGATAACTTAAATAAAATAATTTATAGCATAAAAGTTCTGAAAAGGTTTTGGTCAAAGTGAGACAAAAAAAAAATTAATGATGCACAACACTGATTTTTCTTTTCTTAAAAAGAAAAATCTTAAATTATTTATACATCATTTTAAATAAATAAATAATTAAGTGACATTTTTTATATCAATTTACATAAATGTTTAAAGGAAACCACAAAATCCGTATGTATCATGTAATCTTTTCAATTTTTATTTTGAAAGTAATAAGATTTGGTAGTTATGATAATATTTTGTTTGAACTTTAGTTAAATAATTAATTCTATTATATTACCATTTGACAACCAACAAAATCATAAGATACATATTTATACACGCAACAAAGATTTATCATATACATCGCAACGTATTAATTTCCATACATTTCTTACGATGTTTCATTTAAAATTGATTTTTTATAAATAAAAAAATTTATATAAACCACAAATTCATATTTTTATTTCATTATATGTGTCAGAGTCGTAAATTGCACCTCTTTCTTTCACGTGCGTCTTACAACATTAACGTGAATAGAATCTTCAAATTTGGGGAACATGTTTTTAAAGGTGTTGATATTCTCACGTACATAAAATACCACCTTTATTTATACGAGACGTATAAGAGAACAACCATTGTTAGTTATAGTTTTTCAGTGTCAGCATTAGACTCTTGTACGTCTTTATAGATTGGTCTTATAAGAGAACAATTATTGTCAAATTATTATGTGTCAGGGGGTTGTATTTTTTTCTTCATCTAGCAAAAGTTGCTTGTATGAGATGCTTTAGTGTTACAAGCAATGTTTTGAAAACCGGCCCGGCCGGTCGGACCGGTCGAACCGGGAACCGGTGGTCGGACCGGTCTGGTTATGGGTTATGGGCTGTTTTGGGTGAACCGGTGGTTGAACCGGTTTTTTTTATTTTTTTATTTTTTTTGATTTTTTATATAAAAATATTTATAAAATGTTTATAAAATCATCCGGTTCTTAAATCCGGTTCGACCGGTCCAACCGGTCGGACCTCTGACCAGTAAGGAGACCGGTTCGACGTCCGGTCCGGTTATAAAAACATTGGTTACAAGCACTGTTTTCATAACCGGACCGGGAACCGGTGGGTTGACCGGCCCAAAATGTGCTTGTGAACCGCTTTCAACCGGACCAACCGGTTGAGCCGGTTCACCGGTCGGACCGGGAACCGGTTCACTGATCGTACCGAATTTTGATTTTTTAAATTTTTTTAACTAAAATGTAAAGAATAAAACATTAAAACCAAATGATATATTTTTATTAACGTGATTATGTTTGTTTAAACATTATTTATGCTTGAATAAATGTGTTTATAATTGTATAATTTATTTTGTAGTATATATATATATATATATATATATATATATATATATATATATATATATATATATATATATATATTCATTATGACATCCGGTTCAACCAGTAACCAGTAAGACGTCCGGTTTGGTGTCCGGTCCAGTTCTGAAAACATTGGTTACAAGAATTAATAATGATAAATCCACAAACAGACTTAAATAAAAATTCGTTATACATGTTTTTATCTATATTAGAATGACTACTAACTCGATGATCGAATTTTCGGTTTAGATTTTGTAAATTGAGTGGTTATTAATTATGACAAGTGTAAAACTAAGAGTTGGAATAAGTTTTTTTTGATAAACATGATCATGAAAAGATAATATTACTATCCAGCACTAAGCATTCTATTATACCCCTCGATGTGTATGTGATAGTTTGCAATATTAAGTTCTGTTGAAACATAATTATTTTACCTAAATTTAGTTAGCTTCATATACATTTAAATTCTACCATATGTCCTAAAGGACCTAAACTAAAAGCATTAAAGCAATCATCAATTTGGGCCATGTTATCCGATCCTTGTTGGTCTTGTCTAGGCCCAAAAAAGGCCTTAAATAAAATGTACGGATAATGGGCAAAATGTAAAATGTTTAGACAATTCCATTTATAACTTCTAATTCTAAAAATATAAAGCCCAAACCACCTCCAAGGCTCCAACCATCATATAGCCATATGCCCATATAGATACAAAACAATAGTCACAGACCAAATGATGAGTTATC
Organism: Mikania micrantha; assembly: GCA_009363875.1. NCBI lineage: Eukaryota > Viridiplantae > Streptophyta > Magnoliopsida > Asterales > Asteraceae > Mikania > Mikania micrantha. Next base: position 22,679,779 of record CM018693.1, read on the forward strand.
TCTCATGTAACATGTAACGTAAGATATCAATTCAAAAATCAAATCTTATATCAAACTCGTGTTTTTAATATATTTTTTTTCTATCTGACCGTTTTATAAAAAACCACCAATGATGGATTTCTAAAAGATAAGTAATTTGTCCTCATGATGGTGGTTATAAGAGGGAGAGAATTTATAATGGAAGTATAGGGTTCAGAGCCCGACACCACCCAATTTTTCTTGGATTATGCGATTTACCTCTCTCATATTGGTCGTGGGACCGGTCGGTGAGGGACGCCTAATGGTGGCGTTTACCATTTTTTTTAAAAGATAAGTAATAAAGTATTTACCGGATAATATGATCCTTTTAACATGTCAAAAAACTATAATAGTTGTTTATTAGACTATTGCATAAAAATGAGCTAAAAGTGTTTAGCTATGGTTTCCCAAAAGTTGCAAAACAGACCTCGTGCCACGTGGAGCAACGTTTATAGAACATGGGCATGTGGGGATTCACTTGTTCTCTTATCGTCCACAAATATACAAACCGAATTGAGCTGGCAAAACGTATGGATCAAAGAGGAAGGTAATTAATTGTAAAAACCAACAATATTGGAGTGAAGGACAAAGATATAAACAATGGAATTATTATAATGAATATTATAAATATTTTGATTGGAAATGGATTTTCGTATACATCTCAACATTTTCTATAACACCTTGTTATAGAAATTAGAGGTCTTTCGTTCGGTTTGGTTTGGTTTTTGTTTCATCAGCACCGATAATAACCAACCGTCTGTGATTAAAGAACTGGAAATGTAGTCTGTAAGACTGTAACCGAATTTTGATTTCGGTTCTTTTTTCTTTTAGTTTTCACTTTTCAGTTTGGTTTATGTAAATTATCTAAAAAAAATTTGTCTATTTTTTATTCAATTTCTATCTAGTCATGCTTATGGGCTGGTTATATAAGTAAGATAATGAAAATAAAAGCAAGTTGGTTGTAAAATAAGTATAAACAATCTTTTCTGTTTCGATGAAAATTTTCTTTTAATTTAGAAAGTTAATAATTAGATTTAGTCAACTATATAAAAGATATAAAAGAAAAGAAAATAAATGAAGGTATAAAAGTTATGAATACATGAAAATAAATAGAAGTACATGAAAGTTGAAACTTTGAATAGTTTTGTTCAATTTCGATTAATCAAAGATACAAAACCGAAATCATAACGGTTATGCTTGATTTCATTTTTTGGTTAATTTTAATTTGGATATCCATGAGGCCACCATGATAACATTCTTTTTAGGTTGGGTATGACTCCGACTATTCCGGGTATGATTTATTATATTACGGCTTCAAGTCAGGCCTTATGTGTGTTGAAGATATTTATAAAGCACAAGCTGAAGCAGAATGAGCTTAGGAAAGCTTGAACTCAATTCCTAAATATGCTAGTTTCAAAAACTCTCGTTCTTTACATTTACATGAGATTTTCATCTCATACGGCTCTTTCCTTTGGAAAATATTAAAAATAAAAAATCCATTAGAATCCAACGGAATTTCGAAATAAATTTCTTGAGTGTTCGAGTTTAGTTATAGCAACTAAAAAGTATAGCATGCGTGAATCTAACTTTTAACATTTAACGATTTGATTTATTTCACTAACTTGTGCTCTCTATCTTACCCTCTTCTTAGTTTAAAAATAACGAAAGGAAAAAGAATTTCTTCCTGATATAAGAAGGTACATATAAACAATCATATATTGGGTAAGGAAAATTATAATCTTTTTTCGTTAGTTGCTTTTAATGGGTTGATCAGCACTTTATTTATTTACTAGAGTATTATCCCGTATATTACACGGGTTTAATATAAAAATATTAAATAATTAGTAATAAAATTTAAAACAATTATAAAACGATGCTTTAAGAGAAAATGATTACTTTACATATTAATGTATACTTCAAGTAATAAAAATGTAATTAAAATTTTAATAACTATACAAATGAGATATGTTATTTTTTATTTGTAACGATTATTATCTTTAAACAAATTGATAATAAAGTTTCAGTTTGTATTCTATCAAAGACTAACTTTTATAAATCAAAAAGGTAAAATATATAATTTATTTAATTATTTAATTTTAACGACTCAATTTATATATAACGTTAAATATAAGGACCAAAAGTGTAACTTTTCTTAATCATTTTTTTACTTTGGTTTTTAAATAAATTTAAAAAATGTCATCGGTTTATAAAAATCTTATTGTTTTAAACACCGGTTTATATTTTATTATTATTTTTTTTAAAATTCATTTTTAAAGAAAAATTTTTTCTATATAACTTTGATTTTATGAAAATAAAATATTTTTTTATTTTAAAAAAATTAATATTAATTTTTTTTACATTTTATAAAATTTTCTTATATGTGTTTTCTAATTAAAAGATAATTAATATTATTAGTTATTTGTATTTTGATTATTTAATATGAAAGAGAATATAATTATTTATTAGGAGATGATTAAATAAATTTGATAAAAAGTTGACATGTAGCAATTAGGGTGTAAAAACATGACATGTGGCAAAAAACATCTTTGTTTATTAGTATAGTAAGATTTATTTATTCTGGACATGAAGATTTTTAATATTAAATATCATATAAACTGTCTTTACAAAGTTTTTAATTCATGCCACTTTTGTGGCGAGTAATCACGAGTTGGTTTTGCACCTGTTTCGGTCTAGGTATTCAAAAATAATAAATTTTAAACTCAACAAACATGTTCACCAAAATGATGCATTTATTAACGTTTGATGAAAAAAAGTGTGAACCAAACATGAAATTCAGGCATGATATTCCTGAGATAATCTGAAACATGACTTGAACACACTAGAAAATAACAAAGGTTTTGAATCAACAAATATAACATGTTTAAAAAAGGGTGATGTTAAGTGTACCAAGAGGTAAGCTCTAACTTGTTTTTTTTTTTTTTTTCAATCCCTATGATAAAGTCAGATAAAATCATTAATTAACCAAGGGCTTCTACCCTAATTGTAACCCCCGGTTACTATTCAATAATTTTCTATAATATCAGAGTTGGTCCCAGCAATTTTTTTCTTTTTTAAAACCCTGTTTGACCTTCTTTATTTAATAATATTAAACAAAGTTTAACGCAAACGCAAACGTGTCACACATTTTTACAATACTTATTTAGATAAGTAAGTTTAAACCCAAAATTTCAATGTTTGCAACAAGGTTTGTTCGTTCGATTCACGATATGCCTCGATCCTTACAGCCGTGTCCATCATGTTTGACCTACAAACATCACACAATATTTCACATTAGTTCATAAGAACTAAGTAAATAAACCCCAATAGTTTCTCAACAATAAAATGTAAAAATACATTTTTCACAATCAACATTCAAACTGAGTCATTTATATTCGAATTGACTCTCACAATATAATAATATTATATTATCAATCATCAACTATTGCTTACAATAGTTTAATCAATATTACACTATGGTGTTCACATTCCTGTGCTTCCATCATAGCTATTTGTCAGCATCTCTGACTATCCACACATTTGTGGTATCATAAATATTTCAAGTCTTAAGATGTTCACTCACCGATACTTCCATCTAAGACAATTGCTAGCACCTCTAGCTATCCACTATCGTGAAGTCATAATTAATTCAAGTCTTAAGATGTTCACCCACCGGTACTTCCATCTAAGACAATTGCTAGCACCTCTAGCTATCCACCATTGTGGAGTCATAATTAATTCAAGTCTTAAGATGTTCACCCATCGGTACTTCCATCTAAGACAATTGTCAGCACCTCTGGCTATCCACACATTTGTTGAATCACAAATATATCAATCAAATTACTATGATGTTCACCCACCGGTACTTCCATCATAGAGTTCCGACACTTTCATTCACCAAGGTATTGGATTTATCAGAGGTTGTTGAACTTTTATTATTCAACGTTCCCCTATCACCAATATCATATCTATCATACAATTTATTCCACAACAAATTCAATGTTTATTATGTGATGTTATACTTGTGGGATTACTTACCTTTATCAGATAAGGGATTAACAACTGCAGGCTCCTTTCCTGCTCTATGACTAGTGGTTTGACTTCTACTACCACCACCTAGTTGCAAAACACATATACAATTAGTTTCAACACATATAGCACATACAATCAAGTTCAACACACTTGACTGATTTGACTTTCTCAAGTCAATTTATCACATAATTGACTCTATCTTACTATATTTAGCAAGTTTTAGTCAATCATTAACTACTAATCATGTTTCATGCATCCCTTAGGCATTTCATCAAATAATTGATGTTCAATCATATTAGTTACGATCTTTAATCGCTTTTATTATTAAAAATTCATTTTTGATCATAACTGTTACTAATTTTAACATCAATTTATCTCATATCAATATTTAATCCATGGATCATAATCCATATATCATTTAAAATCATAATCTACCGATCCTATTAGTTATCACACCATGATATGGGTTTCATAACAACCGGACATTATACCGGCTTCAAAACGAAGATTTCACCATCAAAACAGCAAATTCTTCGTTTCTAACAATCCCTATTTATCAACTAGGCAATAATCAATACCCATAATCATAGTAACACATTCAAAACTAGATTTAATCCACACAATATTAAACTAGTAGGAGAGATCGAATCGTTACCCTTTTGAACGAAGTTCTCGGATGAAAACGACGATCAGGAGCTGTAGAAACAATCCTTGGTACGATCCGGATGTTTAAAATACTCCAAATATGAGTTTGGATCTCAAATTTTCGTATGTGGGTGTTGCAAGTTCGAGAGAAGAACGGTTTTTGCCTTTCCCCATGCAATCTGATCTTTAATCAATTTTTTTTGCCGACTTAACACGCGCGGGCGTACCGCCCCAGAGGGTTTTTCCAATTTTTTTGATTTTTAACTTCGTTTCGCGATTCCGGACAATCCATAACTCCGTTTCGCGCATGGTTTTTGTCCACGTTCATCATTTCTCGCATACTATCAACCTCTAATAACCAAAATTGCTAAATCATCGTGGATCTCTAGAACGATCACATGTGCTCTTGCCATTTATGACGTAATTCTCACATATTTTCAATTACAACAATCGCAATCGTTGAATTAACGATTATTTCAAATACATTTATTTATTAAAAACCGGTTGTTACACTAATGTTTACCCCTTTGGCTTCCCTATGGGAGGTCACGGGTTCAAATCCCTCCGAAGGCGAAACAGGGGTCCTTGGGAGGTCAGGGGTTTTCCGGTGCGGTTTCCACCTGGGGTGGTGGTGGGGTCTCAATGGAGGTCATGGTAACTAGACCTTGGTGACATGGCCTGGAAATCAGTGGTTCACACGTTGAGATCAAATGTCGTTTAAAAAAAAAAGATAAAATCATTAATTGTCATATAAACATTAAATTTCACTCTAATAACCATTAATTAAGCACTAAAAATTATTCTTGTCATTGTCTAATCATCATTGGTTTTTGTAATTATATTTATTTTTTTCATTAATAATGTATCCTTTATTTTGTTTTGAGTTTGATATAATTTTGATTATTTTTTAATCATTTATTAGTATTATATATATATATATATACATATATTAAATTTTTAAACATATATAAACACTAATACAAACGAAATGATATTTTTAAAATAATATAAAAATTAAGTTTACGCATACACACACACGATGGCATTCGTTTACACATATATAATCAATTCAGTTTTTGACTTTTTTATAAAAGTTTTTGACTTTTTGGTTTATTTATCCAAAAGTGTTGGGGCATTTATCCCCTCCCTTAAAAAAACGTTTCATGTTCGGATTAATCCATTAATAAAACATGTTGAGTTTGGGTTTACCTATTTAAAAACATGTTGACCTGTTAATATGTTTTAGGTTTCAGAATTATTATATTTATTTTTCATTTTTATAAGTATATTTATTTGATTGTTTTTCTTTTGATTATTTACCATAATTTTATTGATTGATTAATAAAATAAAAGATTTTCGACATCGGCAAAAAAATTGTTGTTGATTGCCCGAAGTGAGAAGCAAAAATATTCTGATAAAAATGTTCCTTGACTGTTTAATAAGGGGTGTGCATAAGACAGAAAAAACCGACCCAAAATCCAAAAACCGAAAATTCCAAACCGAAATAAGCGAATCCAAATAAAAACCGATGAGTTTGGTATAAGTTTTATAAAAAACGAAAGTTTGGGTTTGGTTTGGTTTTACCTAAAATAAAAACCGAAAAAACCGAATGCATGCGTATGTATGCATATGTATATTAACTTTAAAAAATTTCAATAATTTTAAACCATCTATTTTTATTTTCTTGGTTCTTGATAGCAATAGTTATATAAAAATAGGATATTTTATTACTTTTTAGGGTTATGATACCAAAAACACATATGATTTGTACTAAATTTAAAGATTTTTATATATAATTTTAAATTTGAAGTAGTATTGTACTTCAAATTTTTTTAGTTCTAGTATAATATTTTGGTTTATTTTTTTTATAAGCATAATTTTAGGCTTGACTTGAAAAATAGAAAAAACCGAAACCCAAATGGGTTTTAAAAAGATAAAAACCGAAAAAACCGAACCCAAACGTGTTTAAAAACCGGAAAATCGAAATTTTGGGTTTGGACTAAGCAAAAAACCGACCCAAACCGACCCATGCGCACCCCTAGGTTTCATCATAAATTCTAATGGTCGACTTGGTTCTTTCAAATTTTAACTACTTCATTTATGAAATTCGTAGTAATATAGCTAAATGTCACACCGAAACATAACTTGTAACTTGTTATCCTCTTATCTAACAAGCAAATATTTCCCTTTATGGAAATAACAATTTGTTCATATCAACATGAGAGTCCACTTACGTTGAAGAAACTTGTACACTAACATCATACTTGAAGAAGTCAAGCGCTTCTATTTTTTTCCTTGGCGCATACTTTATAATTTTTATATTTATGACTATAGAATTAATTATAATAATCTTAACTTTACTTTTATAAACATCATGTGTATTACTTATTTGTCACTTATACATAACTTTTTAACAGGTTATAACTCATAAATTAATTTGATTAATTTATATAAATAGGTTGTATTCAGATTACTTGAATTTATGTGTGTTTGATTATGGTTGAAAACTTTAAAATGAATAAAAAACACAGGTAAAGCTAGGGTTGTAAAATTCAACACGTCAACAAATCAAGCCTCTATATGTTAACCCATTAACCCGACACAATTGCATAATAAGAAAAACCAATTGTCGTAAGTCTCATACGATTTATTGCTCATGATAGTGAAACCTATATGGTTTCAAATTGTTAAAGGTGATTATCGTTTTCCACCAAATATCACTTTTTTCGTCTTTTTGAAAGTTTAAGATGACTATATACCTTTCATTCACACCTAATTAACGACACATATGTTAATTAGCTCCATTGGTCAGTATGCTCCCATCTTTAACTTTTTTGGATTGAAAATGTTTCTTACATTTCAGATATAAAAAATACTGGAAAGCTTAACTTGTCGGGTATATGTGGGGTATTGAACTATTGCAAGTTCAAAACTTGTGCGAGCCATAAATTTTTTGGTTAAAATCTTTCAAAGTCCATCTTTGTTACTTGATAAGATTTATAAATTTATATCATGTGGTATATATAGTTTCATTTTCCCCGATTTTCACATTTTAAAAATATTCAATTACCTTGAGTTATAATGGTATCATAAGTAGCAACAATGATTAAAAATATTAACAATGTCATATAACTTGTAATTCACACGTTTACTTTTAAAAATTCTTGCACAAATGATAGGACACATGTTTTTAACCGTGGTGTGAATTGTGATGCAGTAACATGTAGGTTTTTAATCTTATTGGATTGTCTCACTAAACACGTAACTCAACGTGTTATTTATAGGAAAAACTTTATATAAATGAAACCAACTTTCTAAAGTGTTCCAATTAAGTCACTCCAACTTTTTTGTCTTAATTAGATAGCTCAATTTATAGAGGGTGTTCTAATACTATTTTTTTACATATTGAGAAGGTCACTATATATGTTGATGTAACATTTCTCTTTTATTTTCTTTCTTTTAATGTTGACGAGTAAAATGACGTGGCATTTATTTATTTTTTTCGTTTTTTTTTATTTTTAGTTAAGAAATACAATTGCTAAGATAATGTTTTTCTTCAATGTAATCCATGGCTTTAGTGGTTCCTTCATGATCAAAGGCTAATCTTTATTTACTAAATCTTGTTTATAGCAGGAACAGAGCACTTGTTACTTAGAATTGGGCCATTTTTTTGTAGATTTTAAGATCAGTTTCTTTCTTTAAAACAATTTCATGAATTGCATGAACATAATCAAATCCATCAATATGTCGCGACTCGCGAGTGAATGAATTTACAACAATTGAACAGATCAATAAAAGAATGGAAGGTAATACGTTCTGTAGAAGTTGTATGCACAACAAAATACCCTTCGGGAGTAGGGGCGAAGCTTCCCCCGCCCCCTCTTTTTCTATTCGTAGTATTAATTTTTCGGCCGAAATGCTATTTTTAGTTAAAATAGCAGGTTTCGCCCCCTTCAAAAAATTAATATGTATTATGGGTTTCATAAATTTCTGCCCTCTCTCAAGTCGACCAAACTCCGCCACTGCTTCGGGTTTAAGCATCTGGCCAACTTCCGCGGTGAACTCCGCTGCCTTTTGCAACCTATCCAATCCCTCTACGTCGGAGAATATAAAATCAAACGTATTATCCTCTAACGGCTGTCGAAACCCTAGATTGATAATCACAAACGGTTTCACCGCTTTCCTGTAAATCCCGACGGCATCATCAACGCCGATCTCTCATCTCTTTCAAAGCGTAAACGTCGTCACTAATGGCCTAATGGGTGTTTCATCAACAATTATGTTTTTTAATTGAAAATCAAAAATAAAAGAAAACAATAAATAAATAAACAAATGCATCGTTATTTTGCAAGTCAGCAGTAAAAAAAATAAAATAAGAGGGAAATGCCACATAAGCATATTTACCTTCTAAACAGGTAAAAAAACATGGTATTAGAACAACCTCTATAAGTTAAGTTATATAAATGAGACGAAAAAAGTTTAAATGGATTAATTGGAACACTTTAAAAATTACATTTCTACAAAGTTTTCCCTTATTTATATGGGTCATAATATTCAATTCATATATATATAAATATATATATATACGCACACAGGATTGTGTTCAAATGATAACCCATGGATAGAGCAATAACCTATTAACTCAAATCTAATGGCTAGTCAAAAAATTGAGTGTATATGATTGTGCCATGTGTAATCCCCAGGGTTTTCCGTTACGAATTTGAATATCTTAATCATGTTCTGTTTATAATAAAAAGCCCTTTGATGTCCTTGAAGCATTTTATTCATAAATTTATAGGTTTACATATAAACGTTTACTTCATTAGTGAAGTAATGATAAGGATACAAAACATAATTTAAGGTTGTATAAAATTCATTTTATAAAAAGTTGTAATCTTCTTTTAAAACATAACAAGTCATAATTGGTTGTAATAAATAATAGCATTTTTAGTAAATAACCAATTATTAAAGTTATAAATAAATAAATATATATTATATATTTAAACATAATAATAATAATAATATTAATAACAAAAAGAAAAAGAAAAAAAAAAATGAGAATCCATGTGCTGGACTCGACCAGCAAAATTTTGGCAAAAAAAAAAAATCAATATAAAACGCATACAAAATTCAAATTGGAAACATATTGACCTTTCTATGTTGATTACGAACAAAACGCGGTGAATCAATTTCAATATTCAATATATATTAATCACAAAAATACGACCGGACGAGTATGATAAAACCATGACTTACAATTGATTGAAACATCAATCATAGTTTGAATTAAACCCATACATACATTGGCGATCAATCTATGAAGCTAGCTATGTCGAAAGCCCAATGGGAATCTTCCAAATTCGTTGAACCAAATTCGCGTCACGTACTCGATATGTTCGCTCTCGATCTCCCCTCATATGATTTCATTCCAGGTAATATTTAACATCATTCTAACGGCTTCGGTTAGGTGAACAAAAGCCCCATGATAACAAGGTCTCATGATCAATATACCGAGCGAATTGGATTGTTTAGGACTTAGGGTTTAATCCGATGTTCTTGGGGAACTGGGAAAACATGAAATCTCATGTTGATATATCTTTCGTTTGAATCATTTTTTATCAACAGCTATGGACCAAATGTTTTGTTTTGTTTTATTTATTTATTTATTTTTTTAAAACTAATACATCTCATGAGATATTTATATAAATACATTAGATTATGTTTTATAAACCAAAACTTATTTAGGAAATGAACTGAGCGTATATACAATTTCAATTTAATCATAATTCAGCACATAAATTATAATTCGATTATTATAAAATTTTCTTTTTAATATAGCTTAAATCAATTTAAAATGATTAAATAATTATTCAATTAAGATTTGTGTATCTTAAATGAATAAACAAATCATTTAATAAAGAATTTAAAGAATTTCTAAATTATATAAAATAAAATTAATTACATAAATATGTTTTTTTTTTATAAATTAGGTTAAATCCAAACATCATGAGATATTCAAAATCAATTAGAATATTTATTTATTTGATTATTTAAAATCAAATAAATAAATAAATAAATATTCAAAATCAATTTGAATATTTAATTATTTGATTATTCAAAAATCAAATAAATAAATAAGTATTCAAAAATCAATTAGGATAATTATTTATTTGGTTATTCAAAAAAATCAAATAAATAAATGATTATTCTAAATCAATTATGATATTTATTTATTTGGTTATTCAAAATCAAATAAATAAATAATTATTCAAAATCAATTAGGATATTTATTTATTTGACTATTCAAAGTCAAATAAATAAATAATCATTCAAAAATCAATTAGGATATTTATTTATTTGATAAATAAATAAATAATCCTAAATGAAAACCATTCAAACTTAGACATATCAATTAGGACTTTCATAGTATGCCATAGAAACTAGGATGCCAAAACTTGAACTCTAAGTATATAGACTAAGAAATTCTATTGCCTTTAGGTTGAGGTGCAAGCACAACTTCTTAAATCCTAGGCAACGATTCAAGTGACAAAGCTAGGACATCAAGTGAGTTTCTTCACACTCCCTTTTACATTTTTGTTTTTGAGATGTTACACATGTCTTATTCAAACTTTATTCAATCTATTATTCATTCAATCTATGTTGCAAGCCTTAGACTACTTGGCTTTATGTGTTAGAGGCTAGGCTTATGCAATGTGTTGATTCTATGTGTGATTCTATGTGTGTTGACAGTCAAGCAATCTAGTACTTAGTAGCCTAAGATGGTTAGATACTATCTTCGCAAAGGCTTTTGCCTTTGTGTGAAAAAGGTGAAAAGTACACCTAGCAAACTTGTTGAATTATAACTGTTAATTTATAGTATGGCCATACTTGAATTAACATGTTGTAAGGATACTTGTTTGGACACAAGCAATTGTTATTCATTCATTCAATTTATTCAACCTTGTATTCATGCTGTGCTTATGATACATATATAATTAGGCTATAGTTTGCATCTTTTTTTATACTTATTATTTAAACTTAGTGTATGAACTCACCAACTATGCAAATAGTTGACAAACTCTATTTTACATGTGTAACAGGCTAAGGAAGCATAACGAAGACATAAGACAGGTTTAGTGACCTAGTTAAACTTGAAACAATTGTATAGATTTTTCAATTGTAATACTTTGATTATTGAATTCATGTAATGTTGTTGTGCTTCAATGAATGGTGTAATTAATTTGTAATAATGATGCTTTAAATGTTGAAACGTTATAATAGCACCATGAGCTAATGAACAGTCAAACTCGCGCCCCGACGTATTCCGCCGTTGATCGGGGTGTGACACCATGTGTCTTTACCAATATTAAAACACAGAAGGGTATTTTAGTCATTTGCATCATATTAAAAAGCTAAAATTAATTTGATGGTGCCATGTGTCATCTTCTAATATATTTTAATATATCAACTTTTTTATTTAAAGTTTACCCCCTCTTTTTTTATACATCTATAACTTTTTTATACTATAATATTTTTTTTATAAAAATTGCACCATTTTACTCGTCTTATTTTTCTCTTTAATTCCGTTATAGTCTTGACTAGGTTTTTTTATTTTTTTTCGGATGTTCGTATTTACACCAATGTAACAAGTATAAAATAACAATTTTTTTGTAATGAGTTGTAATAAATTTGGGTTTACATTGTTGTAAAATAAACAGGGGTTACGTTTAGGAGTGTAAACGAGCCAAGCCGATCCCGAGCTCGTTAATTCCGTTATATTCTTGACTAGGTTTTTTTATTATTTTTCCGGATGTTTGTATTTACATCAATGTAACAGGTATAAACATAACACATTGTTTGTAACGAATTTTTGTTTACGTTGTTGTAAATTAAAAATGAGCTACTTTTAGGTTGTAAAACGAGCTGAGTCGATCACAAGCTCGTTAAGGCTTGAGCTCGGCTCGTTTAGTCAAAATAAAAGATATATTCTTTAGGAGTGTAAACGAGCCAAGCCGATCCCGAGCTCGTTAATTCCGTTATATTCTTGACTAGGTTTTTTTATTATTTTTCCGGATGTTTGTATTTACATCAATGTAACAGGTATAAACATAACACATTGTTTGTAACGAATTTTTGTTTACGTTGTTGTAAATTAAAAATGAGCTACTTTTAGGTTGTAAAACGAGCTGAGTCGATCACAAGCTCATTAAGGCTTGAGCTCGGCTCGTTTAGTCAAAATAAAAGATATAAAGTGAGCATAACACATTTGTAGCATCATTGTAATTAAATAACTGATAGAATATAACCATATTTAATTTACAGCAACGTAAACCAAAATTCGTTACAAAATCATTTTAAATTTATTATAAATGTAGCTTTTATTTGACTTTGAGTAAAACTTTTGGAACATCAATGTAACGACCATAAATATAACACATTCTTTTGATTTTTTTACAGCAGTAAATTACAACAATTTAACAAATATAAACATTACACGTTATTTGTAAGGATTTGTAACGAATTTTGGTTTACATTTTCGTAAGTTAAATATGGGTTACGTTTACGGGTGTAAACGAGCCGATACAATCCCAACCTCGTTAAGGCTTGACCTCAGATCGTTTAGATAAAATAGCTCGTTAACACCCATAGTTATGTTGTATAATTTATTTATTTACAATGATGTAACAAATGTTTTATGCTCACTTTATATCATTTTTATTTAACTACAGTAATGTAATTTACTATTGTAAAAAAAATCAAAAAATGTGTTATATTTTATAGTCGCTATATTTATACTTGTTACATTGATGTAAATACGAACTTTCGGAAAAAAAATAAAAAAACGTAGTCACGAATATAACGGAATTAACGAGCTCTGGACCGGCTTCGCTCGTTTACACTCTTAAACGTAACCCCTATTTAATCTACAATACTGTAAACCCAAATTCGTTACAATTCGTTTCAAATAATTTGTTATTTTTATACTTGTTACATTGGTGTAAATACGAACATCCGAAAAAAAAATAAAAAAACCTAGTCAAGACTATAACGGAATTAAAGAGAAAAATAAGACGAGTAAAACGGTGCAATTTTTATAAAAAAATATTATAGTATAAACAAGTTATGGATGCATAAAAAAAGAGGGGGTAAACTTTAAATAAAAAAGTTGATATATTAAAATATATTAGAAGGTGACACAAGACACCACCAAATTAATTCTAGCTTTTTAATATGATGCAAATGACTTAAATAACCTTCTGTCTTTTAATATGAAAGATGACACATGTCACAATCCTAAACACTTAACTTTTTGACTAGCCATTAGATTTGAGTTAATGGACTATTACTCTATTCATGGGTTATCATTTGATCACTTCCCTACGCACACATACTTTATATACATATATATATATAGGGTGTGACTCTTTTGTTAACTTATTTTTATTGCGTTAAACGAATAAACACATATTATTATTACTATAGGGCCCTCATTTAAGTATATTCAAATGTGTATGTTTTTTTATTTATATAAATTGGTCATACATTAATTACATTAATTAAAAAAATAAGAAAACTACATATTTAAATTTATTTTAATACGAGCCCTAAATTAATAATAGATATTTATTCGGTTAATGCAATAAATAATGTTTAACAATTGATCATTACCATATATATATATATATCATATTTAAGTTAAATCAATAACATACTCACATAATTTATACTTATATATATTTTAATAATTTTTAATAATAAAAAATAAGCAATAATCTATCTATATTCATGTAAACCAATGAGACATTGTCTTAATGGCACCTCAGGATTATTTCAAATAAGAGGTCTTGGGTTCAAAACCCTCCCGCACATGGACGTAGCTTAGTGAAGACCGGGGGGGCGACCGTCCCCCTGTTTTTTTTTGTAGTATTGTATATTTCACGATACGTAGTGTAAAATTTTTTAAAAACCTTTATTTCGTCCCTGGGGAATTTTTTTTTATTTCGTCCCCCTATAGTTTTGATCAAGCTCCGCCACTGCTCCCGCAGCGAAATAGGGGTCTGAGGGGGTTCAAGGGGTTTTCCTAGAGGGGTTTTCTCCTGGAGTGTTTGTGATGGCTCATGGGAGGTACATGTAACTAAACATTGGTGAGATGACTTGAAAACAGAGAATTCACACGACTGAGATTTTCGCCGTTTCAAAAAAAAAACTATATTCTTGTAACCTGCGTTTACGGAAGGTCGGATATTAAACCCACGTGGAGTCACGCCAGTCCCTGTCATTCCCGCTCATTTCACGGTTATTTCGAAAAAAATTAAACTTTGCTTCGTTTTCTGGCGCCGTCACTTTCAAGCCAACAAAACAAAATTTAAAATTTTCAATCCCCCACCTTCCCTTCACGTCAGCACTACAAGCCGTGTCTCCTTTTTAATTTCCGTTTTGCCCCTTAACTTTGTAAAATTATAAAATTACAAAAAAAGTTAGTAAAAAAAGTCCATGAGAACCCACATATGTGTTACCGTACTTAAACCGATTTGCAATTGTCGCCAACACTTTGCAAACTAACTTTAAATTTTAAAACATTTTAGAGCTTACTTTTAATTTTATGAAAAGTTATTTTTACTTCTTTAATTTTGTTAATTTTCTTATGTTTAAAGTATATCTATTAAGTACATGAGATCTAACTTTATTTATGTTTCGGTACCTTTATGACGTTATTGCATTACCAATTCGTCATAACTTTATACATTTCTTTGCTGTAATAAACCATTTAATATTACCGAAGCCACACATGTAACGAAGTTTGCAAACACGTCGCATCGTGTGATGTTCCTTTTGACATTTCTTACATTTTTTATTAATTTTTTGCAGTATATTATACGAGACATAACAGTAACATATAACCCAATTGTCATGATTTTATATATTATTTTAGCCGTACAGCTAAGCAGGGTTTTAATCATAATGTTTTGACACAACACATAATAACTTTGCTACTTAATAACAAGTTTTATGTAACTCATTTATAACTTGGTATTTTGTTGTACGTTGCATCACATACTGCTGCATCCTAAAACACAATTTTTGCGTAAACATTAAAGTTAAGAGTTATATAAAAATGTAAATTAAGTGTAACGTGTTTTCTTATCTTTTTATTATATTATTGTCTTATTTATACAGATTTGATATTATTCACCATACGAGTTTGTATTTTTCTTAAAAATTTAACGTCGGAGAAAAGATAATATATAAAAAAAAATAATAAAATAATCTCTCCGAGGCCTTTTAGTAGCCATCATATTGATTATTACAAATATGCCTTAATAATAATTAATTTTTTAATTGCTTTAGTAATCATTCTTTTGAATTGCCAATTAATATAAAATGAAAATCAATTATGTTTTAATCTTTAAAACAAATAAGATAATTGAAACAAACTAAAGTATGAGCCTAGATACCATGTTGGCAAATAAATGTAAAGAAATAATATAAACATTAAAGTTGATTAAAGCTGTGATGCAAGCATATTTGAGAAACAGTTTTTTATTTGAATAAATAATATACATGTATAATGTATTATCATTATTATTTGTTATTATCATTATTGTTATTGTTATTATTATAACTATTTATTTATTGTTATAACTGAGCTTATAGCCTACTGGTACTTCTTGACCACCAGCAATGTAAGGTCTTGGGTTCGAGTCTCGCCTGGAGCAAAAAATGTTCTGGGTGAGTTAGGAGGTTTTCTCAGTGTGAGTTTCCTCCTAGATGGTGTGGCAGTTCCTCGATTTGGCACTCGCCAATGCCATGCTTTAAATGTTTACCAGGGTTGTTAGCGGTCTGTGGTCGCAGCGCGTGGGTTGTTGAGTCCGAGGACTTGTTTAGCTGTTCAAAAATAAAAAAACTATTTATTTATTTATTTATTTATTTTATATGCTTGAGTTATAATCCAATTGGTGCTTGAGTTTTAAATGCGTTTCTTTTGGCGTTATCTTAAATGGAACATGCGTGGGCTATAAATAACAACTTTTCTGGAATACAACAGTTTTTAAGTAGCCGATAAATTGAATGATGCTAAATTTTTTGGAATACAAAGATTTTTTTTTTCCTTCTTTTTTAAAAGGGAGTTGTTATAAAACTTAATTATTAAAATGATGATTTGAAAAATATTTACTAAAATAAGTGTTTTACATTTATTTCTTTATTTTGAACTAATTTATTTTAATTTTTTATTTAATCAATATATTATCATAGTTAGTTGATTGAATTAAAAAAATAGTTAGAAATAGATAAATGAAAGACACCTATTTTGGTAAATGTTTTCCAAATCACTCGTTTTGGTGAATAATTTTTCCATCGACACCTATTTGAAAAAAACTCGGAATACAACATATTTTAAAACTGTAATTTTTTTAAAATAAAAGTTTTATAAAAATAAAAATTTAAAAGTAATACTTAAAAAAGCAAACTTATAAACAACTAGATTCTTTATTAAAAAAATGACATGTTTTATTACGAAGTATTTGATATTTCTTTATTTAACACGTGTAATGTAAGTTATGTCTTCATCGTATTTTGACTCATGAAAAAAATAATATTTCATTAGAACTTTGCGAGCTGATCAATGCACACATTTTTTTTAATGAGTCACGTCTTTAAGTTTTGATGGAGTGACGACAATTTATGCGATAAATTGTGTAATATCTCACATTGTTTGGGAGAGAAAACTAAACATTTTTTTTATAAAAAGTATATACCTTTCCCTATCAAGATATATTTTGCTGAGCGAGCAGCTCGTCGAGTGAAAGCAAAGTTGTAAATTCCTAGATGAGCAACCAATTGAAAGCATACCGAGTAATATCTTGGTACGGTTAGCTTAGGTTGTTACAGATGGTGTCAGAGATGACAATGGGCCCAATAAGAATGATGAATTGTAATATTACACATATTCACATATGTTGGGAGAGAGAACTAAACATTCTTTATAAGAAGATTATTATCAAGACGTGTTTTGACTGGTCGAGCAACTCTTCGGTGAAAACAAACCGTGAGTTATTGGATAAGCAACATATAGAAAGCAAAATAGACAACATCTTGATACGGTTAGCTTTTACCGTTACAAATTAAGTGCACCAAATTTGTCATTAATGCTATTTGAGGTTGATATAAGAACAATACGGCCGTGTGCCCGTATTTTGTTTTTTCTTAATAAAAACATGTGTTAAAATTGATACCAAATAAAATGAATGGTTTAGATTTTTTTTTAACGACAAATTGGATCACTGACGGGTTATACATCCACTCGGTTATATATACACTCAATATAAGAAAACTCATCATTGATAAGAGAAAACCCTATCTTAGTATGAAATCCCTGTTTTGCTAATGTCAAGACTTTACCCGTGACTTTCTTAATATTGAAATTATAGGATACTCTCAACCACTTGAACTAAGAATTATCGGTAAATGAATGGTGTAGATGATAACGTGGTAAGAGTTTTAACTCTAAAACGAAGATGCTCACGTTTCCCGTTACAAGTCGTTTGATCAAAATACAAATACTTGTATTGTTCATTACCTCCCTCCCTGTCACTAACCCCTTGCAGGTCGTCTTTTGTCGTAAACCAGAAGAAACACACACACACACACACACACACTCTCTCTCTCTCTCTCTCACACACACACTATCTTTCACACACACTTTCTCTCTCTATATTCTTACACTGTAATATTCTCTCTCTAGAACGGTTTCTCAATCACTCACCGACTGAAACAATGTTTGATTTCGTTCTAATAACCAGAAAACATGTAGAGCTCTGACACATCCTATGCATTCAATTGAGTTATTGGTTGATTTTGTCCGGTTGTTCAATCTGGTGAGTTGATCGGTCAATGGCAGCTTCCTCTTCACGAGGACCAATCAGCTCATCGTCCTACAACCACAAACCTTCAAGTCCGTTTTCATCGTCTTCATCATCATCGTCTTTCAAGCAGACTGTACCTCAATCATCCTCATCGGCGGCGGCGACGTTTTACGAAGGCTCTGGAAACGGTTACGGTTCTAGATCTGATAATTTTGCTGTCACTCCGATAGATTCGATGTACCCCCGAGGTGGTTACGGTGGGCGTTCGCCGGTAGGGTATCAGTCTGCCGACGAGATGATAGATGAGCCGATTGATGATGTTCCGAGATCGGGAGGAGGTGATAGCATTTCGGTGACGATTCGATTTAGGCCTTTGAGGTAATTTTAGTTAGCGGTAGATCTTAATTTGAATTGGGTTTAGCTATACACGAAGGGATTTGTTTGTATTTATACGATTTAAGACAATGCGGTTTTGATCTGGTGAACTTGTGGTGGTTGCAGTGAAAGAGAGTATCAGAGGGGAGACGAGGTTGCTTGGTATGCAGATGGAGATAAACTTGTGCGCAATGAGTACAATCCAGCCACTTCATATGCATTTGGTACTAATCTTGCATTCTTGAATTTAAAATAAGCAATAGGTTAAGTGGATGCTTTTGGTACTAATCTTGTATGCAACACTGATTGGCTATGGATGTGTACTACGTTACAGATAAAGTTTTTGGATCATACGCGGAAACTCAGGAAGTGTATGAGGTGGCTGCTGGACCTGTTATAAGAGCTGCTATGGAAGGCATAAACGGTGGGTAAAACTTCATCAAATTTGAAACACAGTATATCTATTGCCTGATGTTTTATATACCAATATACCATTCACATTAACAAAGGGCTGAGCTAGATAATAGTTGTTTGAGTTGATTAAAATGCTAATGCAGGAACTGTATTTGCATATGGTGTTACAAGTAGTGGGAAGACACACACCATGCATGTAAGTACATTTATATTGATATCCTGGAGCATAATATGACATGATTACGCTAGAAGTCTAGGACTAATACATTATAAGCTGAATGATTGTAAATACTGCAGGATTGTTTAGGGTTACAAACTTTAGTGTTAAAACTTAAAAGAAATATTAAATTAGACGCTAGATCCTTTTAGGTGACATTCTGTACTCTGCGGGTTCAGAGCTTGCAGTGTGTAAACTGTTAGTGGCAACTGAAACTATACCAGTTGGAATTCCTCTGGTTCTTAGAGTCATTGGATAGGTATAAAAAAGAATCGTTGTTTCTTGTTGGAGGAAAACACCAACCTTTTCTGTATCCTGGAGTCTTGGTTACAGTTTTTTGCAATGTAAGCATATTTGGAAATAACACGTAATCTTTCACTTACAAGTATTTGAACCCACAACACTTTTGTGGGGGGCAATCACCAATGCCGCTAGGATACAAGGCCATGGGTGGCTTTGAGCTTTACTAGATGCAAACATTTGCAAATACGGTTTTCTACATTGCTTTTACTTTTAAAATGTAAACGCACAAAGCCACAAACAGAAAGCAATAGTTATATAGTTTAGATTGTCTAGCTGATCTACTTGATGTGATGTCTTATATATGAATGATGGAATTGACATAATGTTGTTTATCTGACTCTTGAGAGCTAACTGTGGTTGCTGTGTGTTGTCCATAATTCTTTATTCTTTTCATTTGTCTTCACAGGGTGATCATAATTCTCCAGGAATAATACCCTTGGCAATAAAGGATGTTTTCAGCATTATTCAGGATGTAAGTTTTCTTGGGACTTCCTTCTAAATGTTTACTGGGATCATTTTCATTGTTTCCACCTGTCGTTTGTTTTGGCTTATTTTGTAAGTTTTACGCTTGCAAGCTCTTGGCAATTTTTCATATATTTGCAGTTCCCGTCATACATGCATACATATACTGGCATACATACACACATACACATACACACATGCGTGTGTATATATGTACGTATGCATACGTAGATGTGCAAAATGCGTAGATATGCACACACACACATATATTGTATGTATAATTGTGCATGCAGTTTTGGTATATTTGTTCTATTACTTATGTCATGATTATAGTTTTTTTTAACAATAAACATATTGTATTTGCATTTCAGACCCCAGGAAGGGAGTTCTTGCTGCGTGTGTCATATATTGAGATATATAATGAGGTAAGCCATGACTTGGAGATTGCTAGCTTGTAATGTTTAGAACTGAAGGATTAGATATTTACTTATCCCAATATTACTGATACCACAATTATATAACAACAGGACATTACTTGCTTTTTTTTTACTAGTACTGCTAATGCCACTTAAGAAGTGTGCTTTTTCATATTTGGCATTCCATCCATTTTCATAGTTACTTATTCTCTGCTGAGGACCTCAAATGTGATTTTACGGCATGTTCTCTGATTCACCATGTGGCTTATGCTTCTTATGTCAGGTGATTAATGATCTCCTCGATCCAACTGGACAAAATTTGCGTGTTCGAGAAGATGCACAGGTAACTTGCTTTGCAACTTTCTTTCTTGTTTGCCTCCTCCCTTAGTTTCTTTATCTCTTATTTACTTTCTCTTCGGAAAAAATCGGCAATAGTTCATCAATTTATATAGAGCAAAATAGGAGACTTAGTTATGCAGTTATGACAGTTTAATGTAGAATAATCATTTTCTGCTGTTCATTTTCTTGCTGAAGTATAATATTTTAATTAGCTCTTGGCATTGGGTTGTTTGGGTATTGTTTTATCTTGTTATATGGGGATTATTCTATTGCAATTTGATATGATTGTGCTCTGATTCCATTAAAAGGGTACATATGTTGAAGGCATTAAGGAAGAGGTGGTTTTATCTCCTGGGCATGCACTTTCTTTCATTGCTGCTGGTGAAGGTATTATTGAATCTCTTTGTGTGTGCATATTGTTTCTTAGAGCATTGAAGGTTAGCCCAAGGAGGTTTTTTGTTGGGTTATATGGGCTCAAATCAAAATCATTACATATGTGGGTTAACCCATTAAACCTGTGAGCACTTATTTTTGCATCCATTTTGCAATTATACGTTAAGGTAGATAGAACTGATTGTTGAGACGCATGTTATGTTGCATTTTTGGAGACAATAAAGTATGGGATGCATCTTCATGGAGTTTAGTATGCATATTTATGTACAATGATGATAGTAATAGTCTAATAGAGTAACAATATAAGACTAACAATACATTACATCATTACCTAGGGGAGGAAACAAAAATCAAGACAATGGTTTCTTAAAGTGTAGAAGATTTCTAATACACTTGTAGTTTACACTTCAAAGTTTGAACCTTCACATAATGATCCCATAAACTTTATGTTGTTTTGGTGACTAGTTTTAAAAGAGAAGTGATGTGCTGTGGGCACATGCTTTGATGTTTTCAGTGATAACACCCAGCTCTTTTTAATACTTATTGTTTGCAGAGCATCGTCACATTGGTTCAAATAACTTCAACCTTCTTAGCAGCCGGAGTCACACAATATTTACCCTGGTAATGTGATTCAAACAAAGTTTATCTCTTAATGAACTTGAATCTGCTGTGTAAACGTATTCAATTGCTTTGCTGTCAACTCTAATCCTGTAAATTGCTGTAATGAGTTTTTAGGAATTTTCATGGGGCTTGACTTCTATAGCACATGCTCCTAATCATCATTGGCCAAACTCAAACACTTGCGATTCTTATAGTTTTCTGCAATCCAACCAAGATATTACCTTCAACTAAAATATCAATTTATAAATTAGTAAAATTGTGTATTCCATTGTGAGGATTTACATAGAGACCACCATTCTATGCATGATTGTGTAGGCTGTAACTCATCTAGCTTGTAAAATACTTTCTAATATACTGTGACGGATAATGCAATGCAGTACGAGTTGTATTGTATTGTCCAATTTCTCTACAATTTCCATGTTGCTCTTTTCATATGACTTAAGAAAGAGAATAGCTTAAGATTAATTTTTGGTCCATCTATTCTTATTCTCCTTTCAATGGACCTCAATTAATGTGTTACTGGTTGTCTTGATAGCTTCTTTAATTATACAAGACATCTCTAACCTATATTGGAACTTGCAGATGATTGAAAGTAGCTCCCATGGTGACGAATATGATGGAGTCATATTTTCTCAACTTGTATGTGTGGCTTATTTTATTTATCCCTAGCACGCAGGTTAAATTATGTTGTTTGTTTTATTAAATAATTGTATAATGTGTTTTAGAATCTAATTGATCTTGCGGGATCAGAGAGCTCAAAAACTGAAACAACCGGACTGCGAAGGAAGGAAGGCTCTTACATAAACAAAAGTCTTCTAACCCTTGGAACTGTAAGTGTTTATGATTTTTCTTAACATTACTGCCAGAAACTCTGTTGAGGATTAGTTTCAACTGAATTTTGGTAAATAGCTGTTCACCTGTTGCAATGAAATAGAGTTATCTTTTTTAAGTGTGTCTGTGATACAATCAATATATCATCTTAGGTCGATATGCTATAATTAAAATTCAGTTTTGTGTGTACAAGTGGTTCAATGGCTATTGCTGCCATTTTTTTCTTTATTTTTTTAATATATGCTATTTAAATTAGTATTGTTGATAATTATATCTAATCATTTGATGATTTAACTGTACTTGTGCAGGTCATTGGAAAGCTTAGTGAGGGAAGGGCATCTCATATTCCTTATAGAGATTCCAAGCTTACCCGAATTCTACAGTCTTCATTGAGTGGCCATGGACATGTTTCTGTAAGCATTAAAAAACCTGTTCTTTAAGTTCTTTTAATAATCACTTATATTTCTTTCCCTATCCCTTAACTGTGATGTCAAAATAAACTCACACCAATTTCTGAGTGATTAAATATATGCATATATGTTTCCACATCCAGCTTATGTTTGTCTATTTACAGCTTATCTGCACCATAACCCCCGCATCTAGTAGTATGGAGGAAACCCACAATACTTTAAAATTTGCCAATAGGGCAAAGCGCATTGAAATTTATGCCTCACAGAATAAGGTTTGTTATGACATCAACATTTAATATGTTTTGCAATATAGTGAGAAAACAGACATTTTAATCTCACTGTTATAAGTTCTTGAAAAATCCATCTTGCAGATTATTGATGAAAAATCTTTGATTAAGAAGTACCAAAGAGAGATATCGGCTCTTAAACTCGAGCTTGATCAGCTGCGGAGGGGGATGCTTGTAGGTGTCAATCCGGAAGAGATAATGACCTTAAAACAAAAGGTTTCTATCACAAGTTGCTTTGAGTTTCTTTTCCATTTTAGCATTTCGTTGATTATGAGTTTCGCTCTAACTTTATCTGGTAATATCTGTATTAATAGTTAGAAGAAGGACAAGTGAAGATGCAATCACGATTAGAGGAAGAGGAAGAAGCCAAGGCTGCTCTCATGAGCAGAATTCAGAGGCTAACGAAGTTAATACTTGTTTCTTCAAAAAATACGATTCCTGCAGATGATGTAGGTTAATCCTTTTCAATTTATCTTTCCATGTAATACATGATTTCACAAGCAAATTTAGTGATTTTTATCTTCAGCATATCATTGTGTTTCTGCTTGACATCTCAAAAATAGTGTCAGTAAGATATGCCTTTGTAATTTCAAACATCAAGTGCTTATTTTTCTGATCAACTTTTTATGTTGGTGCATAATCTGTTTCATGCATATTTCTCTCCATATGTTTTGTACATCTTGTGATTTTTTAATCTGAATTTTACATAAACATCTGTTTTATGGAATTTTGATCCATGAATGCCGAGCTTAACGACCTTCTTGATGATGCCATTGTTTCAGAACGGTTCTCTGCTCTTGCAAAGTGACATTCAGAATGACTTAATTTCAGGCAATTTATCAATAGAGAGTAGCACTATCACTGACTCTACTCACGTGGGTGAAGTCAATAGTGGTTCTGCCAGTGGAGTGAAGCTTATAACAGTATGTTTTACGCTCTTTTCAATCTAACGGTTTTAATATGGATATATCACCAGGAATTGCATCTCAAATCTCATTGACATTTTAAATATTGGATAAATTTATGACATAAAATACAATACAACTGAAGTTTTGAATTTCCTTAGTGGGGAGTTTAGAGTTACTGAATGAAGTTTTATGTTCTTTATGCTATAATATACAGTTCATCAAATGCTTATGGTTTTAAAAATAGTGTAAGAATGGAATATATTTGCAAGCTTCTGAACTGATCACTAGAGAAACCATTAGATTTGCAATAGTTAACTTACTACTTTTTGTGGAACACGAAAGAGAGTGAACTATTAGTGGCTAAATGAGTAGTTCCGACTTAAAATTATAGGATGTCAAAATGTGATGGGTTACGTTACAAACATCTTTTTGTCAACTTTTTTGGAATGTGAAAATGAGTTATATATCTAGTATGATTATAAAAACTATAATTGTAAGATAATTTTTAGGTAAAACAATTTTGGAGATTATAAACACTTGAGTGTACTTTGGGCAGAAACCATAGTCTTATCTCTAGTTTCAAAGCAAGTGTACATCCATTTTTTGTTTCTCTAATATGAAAAAGGTATTAAGTTTAATTTTAATCATGTCTGTTTGATAATAGGGTGGACTCTCAATTGATGAGATGGACCTTTTAGTGGAGAGAGTGAAAATGCTTGCAGGAGAGATTGCATTCAGTACTAGCACCTTGAAGCGTTTAGTGGAACAGTCTACAAATGATCCTGAGAGCTCGAAAACCCAAGTAAAGTTTTGTTCCTCTCTCTATCACTTGCCTCTCACACACACACACCATGGAAAATTCAAATAACAGTTGTGGCAATTAATTGTTTTAATGCTGGTGCGTTAATGGTGGAAATATGAATGCTGTATAATTGAACAATTTGAATTTGGGCCTGCTATCATTTAAATAACATTTGAATACAGTTTAGACTTTTTCCATGAACTCCTTTGGCTAGACTTTAACCTAAGGGAGTATAAAATTATCAATATGCATACTCTGATCAAATTACTCATAAACATATTCTGATGCCCAGATAGAACACCTGGAACTTGAAATAGAAGAAAAAAGAAAGCAAATGAGGGCCTTGGAGAAACAGATTGTTGAAAGCAATGAAGCTTCAATTTCTAACACATCGTTGTCTGATATGCAGCAGGTGCATTTTTTCCTGATTGTTTTGCTTTTTAAGAGTTTGTTTTATTGTTGTAATTTCCGCAACTTCTACATTATCAATGTTACTGACTTTTGCTTTCTTTTTCCCTCTCTCTAAAACAGACAATGATGAAATTAATGACACAATGTGATGAAAAGGGTTTTGAGTTAGAGGTTAGTGTGATTTTTAAGGAAAGAGTAATAACTTAATTTATATCCATCTTATGTACATGATATTGACATTTTGATTATTTTTCCCAAAAATTGTTCATGATTGCAGCTCAAGTCAGCAGATAACCGTATCCTCCAGGAAGAACTGCAGAACAAGGTATTTAGATTGATAATGAAAATGCATGTAGTTGTTGACTCATGTTTTTATTGCTGCTTCTTCTAACAATCTATTCAGTTCATGATGAAGATCCAAATCAAACACACAATAGAAATAGGAATTACAATTGAAAATGATAGGAGGAAGATAGATATGATGATATTACTGAAATCCAAATTACATCCAAATGACAATGAACAATCAATTACATCATCAGAGATGACCCAGGGTAAACCCTTCTCCACAAGGAGCCAATATTCAGTCTCAATAATATTCTTCACACCCTCCACTCAAAACCCTTCCCTTTATTTATAACATACTAATCCCATAACTATTACTAAACTACCCTTATCTAGAAACTACTATTACTAACTATTACTAACATATTAATATAATTCTAATTATGATTATGATTCCTATCATTACTCCCTCCTTATTAAAAAGTCTTGTCCTCAAGACTTTGTCCCAAAACGCCGCCCAAGGAATCCACAGAGCCCAATGAGTGATTTGGTCAACAACAAGACCAGGCAAAATTTTCAAGTGAGCTAGCGAGTGAGCCACGTCCATCAATCTTTCACCATATTGACAAAATGCCAATGAGTTTGTCCATGCCAGGATTGATGGTAAATCTATGGTTGTGTCGCACACCATTGAGTACGCAATTAATGTTGGTCCATGTGTTAACTTGTTCCCCTCCAAATCAGTAGGTTTTGCATCCCGTTCAACTTCTGTTAATTTATTCCCCTCCAAATCAGCAGGTTTTGCATCCTGTTCAACTTCTGGGGCTTCCAAAACACTTTTACTCACATCCACTTCATCATGAATAGATGAAAAAGCCAAGGAAGGGGCTGAAATTCCCTCCACATTGGAAGGAGACGGAGTCTCGGGATTATTAAAGCGATGGAGGAATTTCAATTGAAATTCGGTCCACGAAATTCCAGCATAGATCTGAGTGATAATCTTGTACCAGTGTTGAGCCACCCCGACCATACTTAAGTGAACAAGACGAATGCGAAGGTTGTCCGGAATGAAGTTGATATCGAAATAGAAATTGGCTTGTTGAAGCCAACCTTGAGGATCGAATCCAGTAAACTCAGGGAGTTTCACCTTCTTTACCGACCAAGGGAGACCCGAAAAAGGATCCGATGGTTCTGAGGTCAAAACAGAGGAGGAAGAAATAATACCTGAAATACCAGAACCAGGCGACTCATTGACTGGTTGTTTCTCATGTCGTTGCATCCAATCGAGCATGAATTGCCGAAATTCAGCCTTTGCAGATCTATCGACTTCCAATTTCTTCAGCAACACCTTGATTTCAGTCACATCAGCTTGAAGTTGGTTAATCTGAGCCTCATGAACATCCAATCGAGAAATAAACTGTGTATCCATGGAGATAAAGGAAAGATGATATCAACAATTGGTAGGTGTGAGATTAGAAAATCAACAATCGGTATTGAATAGAATATGAATGAACAGAAGTTAAAATTGAAGGAACAGAATATGGAATTGCAGAAATCAACTGAAATAAAATATGAATGAACAGAAGTTAAAATTGAAGGAACAGAAATGGAGAGTAATAGACAATACGAATGGACTGAAATAGTGACTTCCAGTGTACGAATTAAATCCAAATCAAAAACACGATTATGAAGCTGTAATCGACAGAAATTGAAATCGTGAAATCGGAAACACGCAGATGAAATCAAAAGTCACGGAACCTGCAATTAACCATCAATTGGACGGCGAAGGTGGAAAATCAGCCAGCAATCAACGAAAATTGGGGCAACGACGGCGATTAGGTATTCGCAATGATGAACGGCAAGTCTGAAATCGGCGAGTAATTCGGCTACAAATTGCAGCGATTAGCGAACCAGAAAATCAACCAAAAAAACTTGCAATCGACAATGAATTTGATGTGAATTCAACGATTAGATCACGCAGAATTGAAATTTGCTGGAACGAAGATGTAGTTAGCAGGTCTGAGGCAGTGATGAAACGACGACCATTGATAGAATTCGAATTGAAGCTGATGTTAGAACGGCAGGTTGATGGCAGGTCGGACCATTGATGAAGATCCAAATCAAACACACAATAGAAATAGGAATTACAATTGAAAATGATAGGAGGAAGATAGATATGATGATATTACTGAAATCCAAATTACATCCAAATGACAATGAACAATCAATTACATCATCAGAGATGACCCAGGGTAAACCCTTCTCCACAAGGAGCCAATATTCAGTCTCAATAATATTCTTCACACCCTCCACTCAAAACCCTTCCCTTTATTTATAACATACTAATCCCATAACTATTACTAAACTACCCTTATCTAGAAACTACTATTACTAACTATTACTAACATATTAATATAATTCTAATTATGATTATGATTCCTATCAGTTCATATAGCATGGGTGATTGTGCCTTTTGTCTATTATAGTAGTTAAACTTGTTCTTTTTCCATTACTATAGTGCGCAGAAAACAAAGAACTCCATGAAAGAATCATGCTGCTTGAACAACAGCTGGCTAAGGCTAACGAGAGGCCTCAAGTGTCATCAGAACATCATGGATCCAAAGAGTACATTGATGGACTGAGGACTAAAATTAAGATTCAGGTGATTACTATTCATCACAAAATGGTTGTGTAGGCTTGCTTACTAGCAAGAACTGTATTCTGTATTCCTGATAATATTCAAGAATTATTTTGCACTCATTTTGATTTTAAATTTTATATTAGTTGGTATTTGCTTATATGTGTAACATTTTCTGGATTCCTAGATTCTATTGTACTCTAATTTAAGTGCTGGTTTGACATATTTGATATTCTGTCTTAAATTTATCCTGTTCTTTAGAAGTGCCAAGAATGGTGGATTCAGCATTGGTTTAGGGTAGTTATAGATAAAGTTTGTGCAGGTTAAAATGGGCTGGCTATACTCTTTATTTTTATCCATTTCGCAAAATTTAATAAAATAATTAGTTAATCCCTGAAATTTGACTGCAAAGACTATTTTTATATTAATAATTTATATTTTTGAATACCAGTAAGGCAATAACCTCTTTATTTATCATTAAGAGAGTTTTAATAAATAAATGATTTGTTATTTGTTATTACAAAGACTGTATTATTACAATAACAATTAATTTTAGAAAAATTTAGTAGCTGTATTAAAGATACATAATTGTTGTAGTAAAAATATTCAATTTGACCATTTGAAATAAAACATAATCCATTCTCCTTCTTAACACAAATTGGTTGAGATTGTCAAATTCACTGCTTTCCATCCCTTTTTTAACCCAGAACCTTTTTAGTTGTCAACCATAATTTCTAATCAGTAGTTTGAAGGTGATATGAGTTTGTTAAAATGTTTGTTTTTTTTTTGTTAATCAGGAGGTGGAGAATGAAAAACTAAAGCTAGAGCATGTTCAAATTCTAGAAGAGAACAGTGGATTATACGTGCAGAATCAGAAACTGTCAGAAGAAGCCTCTTATGCAAAGGAATTAGCATCCGCTGCTGCTGTTGAACTCAAGAATTTAGCTGGTGAAGTTACTAAACTTTCTCTAGAGAATGCAAAACTTGAAAAAGAATTGGTGGCTGCTTGCGAGTTGGCAAACTCCAAATCTGCAAATGGTGGTAACCGCAAGTATGATTCAGTAAAAACGGGTCGAAAGGGGCGTTCCTCAAGCCGAGTCAAGGATGCCTATGATGATTTTGACTCATGGAACCTTGATGCAGAAGATTTAAGAATGGAGTTGCAGGCAAGGAGACAACGGGAGGCAAAGCTTGAAGCTGCCTTGTCTGAGAAGGAACTAATGGAAGAGGAATACCGGAAGAAAGTTGAGGAGTCAAAGAAAAAGGAAGCGGCTTTGGAAAATGATTTGGCAAACATGTGGGTTCTTGTTGCTCAATTGAAGAAAGATGCAAAAAATGTTGTTCCTGAATTGAACAGTAATGGAAGTGTAACCGAGAGATCTGAAAATTTGATTAACATGAAAGTAGATAATGGTGATCGAAATGATTCAGTTGTTAAAGAGAGGCACATTTTGGATGTTTCAAAAGCAGCTCAGAGTGTGACCAAGGAAGAGCCTCTTGTTGCTCGTTTGAAGGTACACACACATTTGTTCAAAATGCCTTTAAAGTTTTTTTCAATATGGGTGGCAAAATGGGCATGTTAGTTGATGGGTCAAAACATATACTTTTTAGTATGGATTAAAGCATGTTAGAAACGTCTTTTGTCCAAAACTTTTGGATATTTTATAAGCAATTCATGCATCAATAATGATTATACAAGTAAATGGTTACATTCTTCACTATATATCTAATTGTTTAAATAAATAGATTTAGGAAGATTTATGCACTAGAAGTACACTTTGGTGGACATGTTTGACCTGTTCTCTTGGAGATTGTTTTTTTAACCTGTTTGACCTGTTATAACATGAATTGGCCCGTTCATAAATAGATGGGTGAAATAGGTCACCTCTAGTTTATTGCTTCATCATTGCTTTCTTGGTATATGATTACCATATGTTCAGGCTCGGATGCAAGAGATGAAGGAAAAGGAGGGTAATTATGTTGGGAATGGAGATGCAAATTCTCATGTATGTAAAGTATGCTTCGAGTCGCCCACAACAGCAATGCTTCTTCCCTGTCGCCATTTTAGTTGTAAGTTTCATCTAATCTCTTTACTTTTTCAATATATGTAACTTCTCACTATACTTGACCATGATTGATATCTTTTATACATTGACATGTTTGCAGTGTGTAAATCTTGTTCACTTGCATGTTCTGAATGTCCAATTTGCCGAACCAAGATCGCTGATAGAGTTTTTGCTTTCACTTCTTGATAAACGCTTTTTACCCCGTTAAATTGAAGGTACATCAAGTTTACTTCTTTTTTCTCTATGATAATGTTTTCTGCAATTTATTTATTTAATTTCATTTTAGAAAGGAAGTTGAGTTTTATCAAGTGAAGTAGGGGTGTTTCACTGCCTGGTTTGGCTGGTCTTGACAAAAGTTGTAGGCCAAATCACTTGATTTCAGGAAACAAGAAAGTGAACCGTTTGTGTTGAATGGTGGCTGGTTTTAACGGTTTATACTAAACTTTTCTTTTGAAAATTGTTTGTTTGTATCAAAAGTTTTAAAATAATAAAGACTATTCATACCCAGAGAATTTCCACTTTTAAGTGGGGACTGGGAGAGGAGAGATGAAGATAAACCTTACCCCTACCCAAAAAGAGGTAGAGAGGCTGCTTTGTAGAGTCTTTTTCCAAAAACATACTACAAGTATTGAAACCTATCTACTCAAAGCACCAAAATTGCAAATATAAATTAAAAGATTAAATGACTAGTTCCCAGTTCAAAATTGCTGGCTGACTGTTATACTGCTAAATCGTCAAAACCAAACTGCATAAATCTCAAACTGACTCCTGTGGTCTGTCCGGTTTCAATGGTTTATGAACACCTAGGCCCTTGGGGAGCAGGGGAAGGCAATTTTCATGGCATAGTGGGTAGCTAATAGTATAAATATATACGAACATATATCATAATATTACTAATCAAACGACTTTCTATAAAAGTTAGCATAATAGCAATATAATTCACGACAAATTTCATTTCAGTCACTCGAAAATTTGCGTACAGGCCACTTATACTCTCTCTTGTATTTGCAGGGATATATATATTTTTTATTCCATGAAGAATCATTTACCTTTGGGTACCCGATAATGGATGTAATTTATTGATTTCTCAATCTTTATCTGTATGTAAACACTGTTGAAAAGGTATTAATATGTTATGTGTATGCTTTGTTTCCGAACCCATGACTAAGACATGCAAATACAAATGAAGAGATTCAACAAGGGCAGTGAGATCAGATTGAATTTAGTATATCATATCTGCTGCTATGTTCGAAGGGTTATCATTACTTAGTTTTAAGCAAAACGGGTGGGTTGTGTTTACCGAGATCAGAATGAGTTTTTACCAAATAGACTCAGGTTGAAATGGGTCGTCGTCACAATGTCAGATTCGGCTAAACCATTATATTTGTTTCTGTTGCGGCTATTGGTGATAGACAATGGTGATGGGTGGTGATGGTGTTTTGGATCTGTTTCAAGCTAGAAAGTTTCGTAAGAGTGACATGTAAAATTTGGGTAAATTCAATCAAACCCATCGGTAATTAAAATTATGTTTAAATAAATCCACATTTAAAGTATGGGTGATGATTATAGGTGTGTATATATCAATATATAAAAATGAATATATTTATTTATTTATATATTTATTTTGTAAGTACTAACCAAATAACTTTGAAAATGAAACAGAAGCTAAAAACCATCAAAATGTCCTTGTCTCATTGGGACTGTTGGTGGCTTTTTAACTTTTTGGTAGGCAGACTCCTAAATCCATGCCTTTTATGTCCACCGTCAGATTTGATATGATTTTTTTTAAAGTTCAAGTGAAGTCCGTGAATCATTTAAATCTAAATTACAAGTACGGTGAGTCTCACTAGAGGTGTGCAAATCGGGTTTTTTTTGAACCGGTTTCGGTTCCGATTCCGGGTCTTGGCCGGTTTCAATCGGTTTTTGATCGGTTCCGGTTCGGGTTTTGGCCGGGTATAGGTGGAACCAGTTCCGGTTTTTCCGGTTTCGGTTCCGGTTCTAATTTGTCTGAAAAACCGGACTCGTTTGTACCCACCGGTTCAGGTATGACCGGTTCCAGTTCGGGTTGTCGTTTCCGGTTCCGTTCTGGGTCCGGTCTTTTTGCCCACCTCTAAGTCTGACTATGAGAAAGTTTAAATTTAGTATTTCTTTTCAACACTACAAGAAACCAACTACATGGTTCCACCTTTTTACAAATTGCAATTCTTTTTTTTCTTTTTGTTTTTTTTATATGACCGGGGAAACCACTTGCGTGGTAAACACCGGGCCCCCCAATACTCGACAATTCTTTTAGTATCTGAGCTAGAGCGATGTCTGTTTTGAGTGCAAATTTTTAGATAACATCACACAAGCGTATCCTCTCATCTTCTTCGTCAAGTAACCCACCCCTCACCTCACTCCTGTGGGGTGACGTAATCACTTCAAGAACATGATGTAAAAAAAATCGATCTACAAGACAAATTAGGAGATCCCAACCGCAAATGTCATTGTTGTGAATTCACCTTACATCAATTATAAGGAAACATTCAAATTCTTGAATATGCTTTGTGAATAGTCTTACACTTAACAGATGCGGATCAAAAGAGTTTGCTATATACTTAGTCGAGTTAATTACACAAATAGTCCAAGTGGTTTACCAGGATTCGAAGGCTTGGATGCTAACTTTTTATTGAGACTTGAGGTTTAAAATTTGTAGCACCATTGTATTAGGGCTAATTGCCTATTAAATTTTAACATAATATACCCTAATGTGCCAAACATGTGAGAGCATTATTGTCAATTTCTAAATAACATTTTAAATCATGTTTCAAACACTTCTTCTTCAAAGAGACCGCGTATTTGTGAATTCATTGTAACCCTAATTCTCCACACTCAACAATTGTGGCTTGCAATAGTGAAATATATCAAGACCCACAATATCAGCCGATGATTTCCAGTCAATCTCTCTATCTTTGGAAGTTATCAATCTTACTGTAAATGTTAATTTAGATCCTTATGTTTAGCCTTTAACTTCTCGTGCCTTCTGTCTATTTAAATGGCTTGTAATCTCCTTGTTAATTGTACAAAATTATAACAGAAATAATATACATTGTTATGGTATCAGAGCGAATAAGCTCCACCGAGTAAATCGATCCCTTCCTCTTTTTTTTTCTTTCCGATAAACCCCACTCCAACCGACGGCAGTGTAACATTTGCAAATTTTGACTTATTTTACTTTGTAATTTCTAAACGCTTTGTTATGGGAATTATTATTATTATTAAAACCATCTCATTACACACACATATGTTGCAATTTTAAATTAAAATATTTTAAACTTAATTACATGTGTTACTAAATTATTTATTTTATTTCTTTAAGGTTTATAAAACCTCAAATTTTATTCATTAACAAAACCTTTACATGGTAAAATTAATAATTATATAATTATAATAAATAGCAAAACAATATTTTATAAGCATTATTTATGATTTTTTTTAGATTAATACTTAAGCTTTATAAAATTATTTAAACTTTTAACTAATATGTGTTATAAACATTTTTTTTGACTTTATAAACTTAATAAGTTACAAAACTTATTTTATAAAAGCTCTTAAACATAAAACATTAGGTCTTATAACTACAAGGGCCATTTATGCCATTAAATAAACTAGGTTTGTGAGTGTATGAACCTGGAGGGACCTAACCTGCAATTAACTCAAAGTTTCAGCACCCCCCCCCCACCTTCTTCCTTGAACGGCTGCAACATCACGCCATCCCCACCGCATCCTCATCCAACCACGATTTCGAACCATTAAAAGCTTAATCACCCTCGGTCGACCAACCCCAACTTCCAACAACCATAATTAATGCATTAAAACGTCCTAATCACGCGTTAATCAATGGTTTCTACCTAACCGAACGTTAAACTCGATCTTGAACTCGAATTCGTTGCTCTCGCTCACCATATTCAAATTTATCACACACACATCACGGCGACCTCCTTCTGAAGCTACTCGAAACATCAATCACATCTCAGATTCATCAGAACTTCGGATTGAGCTCAAGGGCAGCCGCGAAGGAACACGAACTCGAACACGATATTCCTATACACTTACGGGTATGTTTCTATATTCAATCAACTCGTTTTTGGGCATAGATCAAAAGCCCTAAGCTTTTAGAGGCTCACATTAACCCTGTCGATCGAATTCGTGAAGGGAAGAAACTAGGGTTCGTTTCTAAGCGTTGGGGAAGATCAGTGAGGGTTGCTTAACAATTGTTCGTTTCAAACATCATCAACAACACTCACCCAGCCCAGCGGTTAAGGCGCTGGGGCTGGGTGGCGTAGACCCGGGTTCAAGACCAAGCAACAACATCAAAAACCGATTTTTCTTCCTTAAAACCATTTTTTTTACTTTAAACACATTTTAAAAATTCTGAAAAATTATAAAAAAATTCTATAAAATATTTTCTAACATTCTGTTAATTTTATAAATTCCAGAATATTATTTTTGTTATTATTTCCTTAATTAGGTATTATAAGTGTGTATTAATCATTTTTTTTTATATATAAAATTCCTAATAAAATATCTAGAAAATTCTAAAAATGATATTATGCCCCCTTTAAATTCTGAAAATATTTAGAAATAATATTTTTAATAATTTTGATTTCTTTAAATATTATTATGGGTTTGAAAAGCTTTATTTTTAAAGGGTAAAAGAAAAATGTATAAACTTTATGTTTATATTAAAAATTATTTTATCACTTTATTTTTATAAAGCTTAAACTAAGGTTCATTTTAATAAATATTATTACTAATATTATTTATGCCTTGAATAACTTTATATTCTAAAGAATAGTTTATAAAAATTATTTTATAAGGTATTTTAACTTAAAATCTTAAGGTTATTAAATTTAGAATGCTTAGTTCTAAAAATTAATTATTTGAACTTATGAAATTTATTTATTTGAACTTGTAAAATTTATTTATTTGAACTTATAATTATTTATGTAAACTTATAAATTATCTTATATATTATTACACTATGAAAGTCTACTTTTATGACTTTAATTAAGTTTGCCTATGCTTAGAAACTCATAGATACATTCTTATACATATGTTCAAATAGGTTAACAAGTGATATTACACAACTTGCTTAAGTTGTAACTTTTGGAGTGCTTAACAAACATGTGAGTTTTCATATCCCCTTTTAGTTTTTATATTATTTTGGGGCTGTCACACATGTCCATATTCAAATGCTTAAACTTTATGATATTCTTGAAACATATGCAAACTATGAATGCTTTGTAATTGAATGTTTATTATGTGTTGATCTTGTATTGTATTCATACTTATTCTTATGCTTTTATGCACTTATACTTAGTACTTGGTTCCTAAGAGAGTCGCACTCTCTTCGCGTTAGTGTTAAAAAGGACCGGTACTCCATTTACACTTGCTTGTGACATACATGATATAATATTCATATACATTGCTATTAAGGTTTGCATACTTTTAAACTTATACTATTACAACCATGTGACTACTCACCAACTATTCAATTAGTTGACATTTACTTTACATGTGTGACAGGTTAAATGAAAGACTTTATGGCAAATCTAGGAAGAAAGGACCTAGATAGTTTATCAAGTTATTTATATTTTGTATTTGACTTTGATGTTGTATTGTAACGTTTGTGTTAGACTTTGAACATTTAGTAATTTAAGTTATGAAACTTGAATTTATATCATGAGCTTTTGAAACAATCTTTCACATATCATGCCCCGGCGTATTCCGCCACCGGTCGGGGTGTGACAGATTGGTATCAGAGCCATGGTTATAGGGAATTAGGTGATTAGAAATAGTGACCTAGACTATAACTAAGTTGCTTACTTATATGAACCCTTATATGAACCTTTGCTTAGTGAACTTTTATGATGAACTCTTATTTATTGAACTTCCATTATGAACCTATACTTGGTGAACTTATATCATGAACTTTTGCTTAGTGAACTCTCAATTTGAACTATTGCTTAGGCGAACTTCTATTTTGAACCCTTACATGTTGAACTCTAATTACGAACCCCCATTAGGAGAACCTTCTCTTAGTGAACCACCTTATGAACTCTATCATTGAACTTTTAATGATCCTCCCCAATGAACCTTCAATATTGAACCTTAGAAAACTCTCATATGAACCTTGTGATAAACTTCTATTCTAAACCCTCTACATTCTCGCAAGCTCGTGGACTCTACGTGGACTTTGGAAGTACGCGACCTTCTAAACATCAATGGTACATATGAATATCTTTGTGATCTTATTCTCGTTAGAACTAGGTTTGAAAGACGGACATGTACTAACTGGAAGGGTGAACTACCGGTAGTTGAGACTCCTGTCTAGGAAAGCTATTCGTATAAATCCCCGATGTACTGTGGGACCAGTTTAGCTTTCCTGGGGACTCTCGATGAGAGTATTTTCACTTATAGGCCAAAGCATGTTATACCAAACGTCTAACAAACAATAAGCTCTAATATGTCAAAGGGTCCAAATTGGATGCCACTCCTTGACCTCAAACAATTTCAAGCAAGTTCAAATGAACCTCAATCTTATGGTTTAAACAAGTTCAAGTGAGCCATCATCCTTATGACCTTCTATAGCTAAGGTTCAAAAATTTTGATTTCTCACACTTAATGAACCCTATATTATTCGAATTCTTGTTATCCAAATTCTAACTAAACTTATAATTTCAGCTTGATCAAAATGAGTCATAGACGTGGTGGATCTTCAAGCAGGAAGATGGCAACTGAAATTGCCCGTCAAATGGAAGCTGTGCTACCAAATATGGTGGTACGAATGCAACAACTACAACAACAATTGAACCCTATACCCATCAACCAAGTTCCGATCAATCCTCCTCGGTGTTCTTTCAAAGATTTCAACTCATGCAACCCGACAAAGTTCAATGGTTCTGAGGGAGCCACGGGTATGCTTCAATGGTTCGAGAGCATGGACAGTGTGTTCTTGAACTGTGAATGTCCAAATGAGCTCAAAGTACGGTATGCCACATCGACCCTTCAAAAGAGGGCCCTTACTTGGTGGAATGCCGAGAAACGAACCCTCGGTGAAGAAGCCACAACCGCCTTGACTTGGGAGCAACTGAAGGATGCTATGACTCGTGAGTTTTGCCCCCGGAATGAAATAATGAAACTGGAGCACGAGTTTTGGTTACTAAAACAAGATAGCGGTGAAAATATGGCCTACAATAATCGTTTTCATGAACTAAGTGCTCTAGTTCCTGAAATGGTGACCCCTTTGTCTAGAGGGATCGAAAAATACATTGGCGGCCTGCCGATGCAAATTCAGGATTCAGTTTGGAGCAGCAAACCCGCTTCTATAGCGGAGGCCATTCGGCTGTCGGCAACACTTACCGACAACCATGTTAAAGCCGGGACTCTCACTCGAAAAGGGTCTAAGAAAGAAGAAAAGAAGAGTTCAACTGAGCCATCCAAAGAAGTTCAAGCCGGTTCTTCCATCCCCTTCAAGAAGCACAACAACAAAAGAAAGGCCAACCACATGAACTTTGCAGCCACTCAAGCCACCCCACTACAACAAGTTGCACCCGCCACTCAGGTTAAAAAGGTCTACACGGGTACGGCTCCTTTGTGCCCAACTTGCAATTTCCATCACGCGCCAATTCATCCATGTCGTGTCTGCACGAACTGCAAACGGTATGGGCACTTCTTCAACACCTGTCGGTTACCAAAAGCCCCCATGAATCAAGCTACTATTCCTCGCATCACAGCTCCGAATGCACCACCAACAGTTCGGGTTTGCTATATCTGTGGTGATCCAGGCCACATGGCTAATGTTTGCAACTTAAGGGTCAACCGAAATAATATACCTCCTAATCCGCCAAACCAAGCAAACCAGGGTGCTCGAGCTAGAGTTTTCAACATCAATGCCGATCAGGCACAAGCCAACAATGACGTGGTCAACGGTAC
This sequence comes from Mikania micrantha, assembly GCA_009363875.1. NCBI lineage: Eukaryota > Viridiplantae > Streptophyta > Magnoliopsida > Asterales > Asteraceae > Mikania > Mikania micrantha. The sequence goes on from CM018693.1 coordinate 22,718,492, forward strand.
GTTTCTTGTTAATGGACACTATGCTTCTGTTCTTTTTGATACAGGGGCCGATAAAAGCTTTATATCTTTGCAATTTGAACCTTTACTTGCTTTGCCTAGAACTAGATTAGAAAAACCATTTACGGTTGAAGTAGCTAATGGAAAGCTTATTAAACTTGACTCGGTAATCTCCAATTGCACATTGAACCTAAACACGCACGATTTCTTCATCGATTTAATACCTATGCAATTGGGTAGTTTCGATGTCATAGTAGGCATGGATTGGTTATCGAAGAACCGTGCCGAAATCATTTGTGGTGAAAAGTACATCCGTATCCCGCTCACGCAAGGCCAAGAACTCAAGGTTTATGGTGAACGAAAGGCTAAGGGTCTTAAACTTATGACTTGCACGCAAGCCCAACGATACTTACGAAAGAAATACGTGGCCTTCTTGGCTCACATAGTGGAAACGAAGACTGACGAACGAAAGCTTGAAGACATACCGGTAGTCCGTGAGTTTCCCGAAGTATTCCCCGAAGACGTTGCCGGTTTACCTCCGACTCGACAAGTCGAGTTTCGTATCGATCTTATTCCAGGTGCAAACCCCGTTGCAAAATCCCCTTACCGTCTCGCACCGTCTGAACTTCAAGAACTTGCGAGTCAACTTCAAGAATTATCCGATAAAGGGTTCATCCGACCCAGTTTCTCTCCTTGGGGTGCACCCGTTTTATTTGTGAAAAAGAAAGACGGTTCTTTTCGTATGTGTATCGACTATCGTGAACTTAACAAGCTCACGATTAAGAACCGATACCCCTTACCTCGGATAGATGACCTCTTCGATCAACTTCAAGGTGCAAAATGTTTTTCAAAAATTGATCTTCGTTCGGGCTATCATCAATTACGTGTTCATGAAGACGACATACCAAAAACCGCGTTTCGTACGAGGTATGGACACTACGAGTTCATGGTGATGCCTTTTGGCTTAACTAATGCACCCGCGGTGTTTATGGACTTAATGAACCGAGTTTGTAAACCGTATCTTGATAAGTTTGTCATCGTTTTCATTGATGACATCTTGATTTACTCCAAGTCCAGAACCGAGCATGAAAATCATCTTCGAACCATTCTGGAACTCCTAAAGGAAGAGCAACTATATGCCAAATTCTCAAAATGTGAATTCTGGCTTAAAGAGGTTCAATTTTTGGGACATATTGTAAACGAGCAAGGGATTCATGTGGATCCTGCAAAGATTGAAACCGTGAAGAATTGGAAAGCACCAACAACTCCTACTGAAGTTAGATCATTTCTCGGTCTAGCTGGTTATTACCGTCGGTTTATTTCAAACTTCTCCAAGATAGCCTTACCACTTACTGCCTTAACTCACAAAGGCAAGCCATACAAGTGGGAATCTGATCAAGAGCAATCATTTCAGACTTTGAAGCACAAGTTATGCAATGCACCGATCCTTACTCTTCCCGACGGGAACGACGACTTCGTAGTTTATTGCGATGCTTCGAATCAAGGTCTCGGTTGTGTACTAATGCAACGAGGAAAGGTCATTGCATACGCGTCCCGCCAATTGAAAATTCATGAAAAGAACTATACGACTCACGACCTCGAGCTCGGTGCGGTCGTGTTTGCCTTAAAGATATGGAGACATTACCTATACGGTACCAAGTGTGTGGTGTTCACGGATCACAAAAGTCTCCAACATATTCTAAACCAAAAGGAGCTCAACATGAGGCAAAGGCGTTGGGTTGAACTATTAAACGATTACGACTGCGAAATCCGTTACCACCCGGGGAAAGCTAACGTTGTAGCGGATGCGCTTAGTCGAAAAGCGTATAATGAATCCATTGTACTCCATAGCATTCAAATCACATCGGATCTTCAGAATCGTATCCTCGAAGCGCAACAATTGTCAATCACCTCGGGCGAATTGCTCACGGAAATACCGAATAGCGCTGAACGTCAATTCGAGACTAAGCCAAATGGTTTGGTTTACTTGCACAATCGTTTATGGGTTCCAAGTCAAAACGAGTTACGGGGACTTATCATGCAAGAAGCTCACAAGTCTCGATATTCCATTCACCCCGGTGCCGACAAAATGTACAAAGACCTTCGGGTTCAGTATTGGTGGCCGGGAATGAAAAACGACGTTGTTCTTTTTGTAGCCAAGTGCCTTACGTGTTCCAAGGTCAAAGCCGAACATCAACGACCGTCAGGATTACTTGAGCAACCGGAAATTCCCGTTTGGAAATGGGAAGGTATTGCAATGGATTTTATAACCAAACTCCCGCGCACTACCAAGGGTTACGATAGTATTTGGGTAATCGTTGACCGGCTTACGAAATCTGCTCATTTCCTCCCTATCCGTGAAACTTATCGAGTGGAAGAACTAGCTCGGATTTACATCAAAGAGATTGTTTGTAGACATGGCATTCCTCTTAACATCATCTCTGATCGGGATGGTCGTTTTATATCTCATTTCTGGCAATCATTGCAATCTGCTCTCGGGACTCGATTAAATCTTAGCACCGCCTATCACCCACAAACGGACGGACAATCCGAACGAACCATTCAAACCTTGGAAGACATGCTACGGTGTTGTGTGATAGACTTCGGTGGGAATTGGGATTCTTACCTACCTCTTATCGAGTTTTCATACAACAACAGTTATCATAGTAGTATTAATATGGCACCTTTCGAGGCACTTTACGGTCGGAAATGTCGATCTCCCGTTTGTTGGAATGAGCTTGGGGAAGCTCAAGTTACGGGTCCTGAATTGATACAAGAAACTACAAACCAGATTCTACGTATTCGTGAAAATCTCACTACCGCTCGAAGTCGGCAAAAGAGTTATGCCGACAAACGACGAAAGCCGTTAGAATTTCAAGTTGATGATCTTGTCCTACTTAAGGTATCTCCATGGAAGGGAGTTGCTCGTTTTGGGAAAAAGGGAAAGTTAGCTCCTCGATACGTTGGTCCATTCAAAGTCTTGGAAAGGGTCGGTAAAGTTGCTTACCGACTCGAATTGCCTGAAGAATTGTCAAACGTGCACCCGACATTTCATGTGTCAAACCTCAAAAAGTGCTTAGCCGATGAAAACTTACACATACCCCTCGATGAAGTTCGTATTGACGAATCGATGCATTTCGTAGAAAGGCCGGCAAAGATAGTGGATAGAGACGTCAAGAAGCTGAAAAACAAGCGTATCCCGATAGTTTTGGTGCGTTGGGAATCTAAACGCGGACCAGAACTTACTTGGGAACGAGAAGCCCAAATGAAGACAAAATACCCTCATCTCTTCGATCAAGACTCCTCGTAATTAATTTCGGGACGAAATTTTCTAAAGTAGGGGAGACTGTAACATTTGCAAATTTTGACTTATTTTACTTTGTAATTTCTAAACGCTTTGTTATGGGAATTATTATTATTATTAAAACCATCTCATTACACACACATATGTTGCAATTTTAAATTAAAATATTTTAAACTTAATTACATGTGTTACTAAATTATTTATTTTATTTCTTTAAGGTTTATAAAACCTCAAATTTTATTCATTAACAAAACCTTTACATGGTAAAATTAATAATTATATAATTATAATAAATAGCAAAACAATATTTTATAAGCATTATTTATGATTTTTTTTAGATTAATACTTAAGCTTTATAAAATTATTTAAACTTTTAACTAATATGTGTTATAAACATTTTTTTTGACTTTATAAACTTAATAAGTTACAAAACTTATTTTATAAAAGCTCTTAAACATAAAACATTAGGTCTTATAACTACAAGGGCCATTTATGCCATTAAATAAACTAGGTTTGTGAGTGTATGAACCTGGAGGGACCTAACCTGCAATTAACTCAAAGTTTCAGCACCCCCCCCCCCACCTTCTTCCTTGAACGGCTGCAACATCACGCCATCCCCACCGCATCCTCATCCAACCACGATTTCGAACCATTAAAAGCTTAATCACCCTCGGTCGACCAACCCCAACTTCCAACAACCATAATTAATGCATTAAAACGTCCTAATCACGCGTTAATCAATGGTTTCTACCTAACCGAACGTTAAACTCGATCTTGAACTCGAATTCGTTGCTCTCGCTCACCATATTCAAATTTATCACACACACATCACGGCGACCTCCTTCTGAAGCTACTCGAAACATCAATCACATCTCAGATTCATCAGAACTTCGGATTGAGCTCAAGGGCAGCCGCGAAGGAACACGAACTCGAACACGATATTCCTATACACTTACGGGTATGTTTCTATATTCAATCAACTCGTTTTTGGGCATAGATCAAAAGCCCTAAGCTTTTAGAGGCTCACATTAACCCTGTCGATCGAATTCGTGAAGGGAAGAAACTAGGGTTCGTTTCTAAGCGTTGGGGAAGATCAGTGAGGGTTGCTTAACAATTGTTCGTTTCAAACATCATCAACAACACTCACCCAGCCCAGCGGTTAAGGCGCTGGGGCTGGGTGGCGTAGACCCGGGTTCAAGACCAAGCAACAACATCAAAAACCGATTTTTCTTCCTTAAAACCATTTTTTTTACTTTAAACACATTTTAAAAATTCTGAAAAATTATAAAAAAATTCTATAAAATATTTTCTAACATTCTGTTAATTTTATAAATTCCAGAATATTATTTTTGTTATTATTTCCTTAATTAGGTATTATAAGTGTGTATTAATCATTTTTTTTTATATATAAAATTCCTAATAAAATATCTAGAAAATTCTAAAAATGATATTATGCCCCCTTTAAATTCTGAAAATATTTAGAAATAATATTTTTAATAATTTTGATTTCTTTAAATATTATTATGGGTTTGAAAAGCTTTATTTTTAAAGGGTAAAAGAAAAATGTATAAACTTTATGTTTATATTAAAAATTATTTTATCACTTTATTTTTATAAAGCTTAAACTAAGGTTCATTTTAATAAATATTATTACTAATATTATTTATGCCTTGAATAACTTTATATTCTAAAGAATAGTTTATAAAAATTATTTTATAAGGTATTTTAACTTAAAATCTTAAGGTTATTAAATTTAGAATGCTTAGTTCTAAAAATTAATTATTTGAACTTATGAAATTTATTTATTTGAACTTGTAAAATTTATTTATTTGAACTTATAATTATTTATGTAAACTTATAAATTATCTTATATATTATTACACTATGAAAGTCTACTTTTATGACTTTAATTAAGTTTGCCTATGCTTAGAAACTCATAGATACATTCTTATACATATGTTCAAATAGGTTAACAAGTGATATTACACAACTTGCTTAAGTTGTAACTTTTGGAGTGCTTAACAAACATGTGAGTTTTCATATCCCCTTTTAGTTTTTATATTATTTTGGGGCTGTCACACATGTCCATATTCAAATGCTTAAACTTTATGATATTCTTGAAACATATGCAAACTATGAATGCTTTGTAATTGAATGTTTATTATGTGTTGATCTTGTATTGTATTCATACTTATTCTTATGCTTTTATGCACTTATACTTAGTACTTGGTTCCTAAGAGAGTCGCACTCTCTTCGCGTTAGTGTTAAAAAGGACCGGTACTCCATTTACACTTGCTTGTGACATACATGATATAATATTCATATACATTGCTATTAAGGTTTGCATACTTTTAAACTTATACTATTACAACCATGTGACTACTCACCAACTATTCAATTAGTTGACATTTACTTTACATGTGTGACAGGTTAAATGAAAGACTTTATGGCAAATCTAGGAAGAAAGGACCTAGATAGTTTATCAAGTTATTTATATTTTGTATTTGACTTTGATGTTGTATTGTAACGTTTGTGTTAGACTTTGAACATTTAGTAATTTAAGTTATGAAACTTGAATTTATATCATGAGCTTTTGAAACAATCTTTCACATATCATGCCCCGGCGTATTCCGCCACCGGTCGGGGTGTGACAGGCAGCCATGTCTACCACCACCACAATCATCACCCTCTCCACACATACTCATTTTCCCATCCAGCTTACTGCCGACAACTTTCCGTCATGGCGGAAACAAGTTCTATCAACACTAACAGGGCTGGAACTAGAACAATACGTTGATGGTCTCACCGAACCACCACCAAAAACACTTGATGGCAAGCTCAATCCTCAATACCGTCTATGGTTTCGATAAGATCAAATTCTTCTTGGTGCTCTTCTTGGAAGCTGTTCTGCCACTATTCTTCCAATTGTATTGTCGGCAGAAACCTCCCGGCAACTATTTCAGCGACTGAATGAAAGCTACGCAGGTGTCTCAAGATCCAGGATTATCTATCTCATGTCCAAACTCGTCACACACAAGAAAGGAACAAAACCAGTTGCTGACTACCTTCGTGAAATGAAATCAATTGCAGATGAATTAGCGTTGGCCCAGAAACCGATCGATGAAGACGATCTTATTGTGCACATACTCACTCACCTTGGTGATGATTACAAACAAATTGCTGCTGCTGTGAAGATGCGTGATACTTCGATCACTTTCTCTGATTTGTTTGAGAAACTGGTGGACCATGAAAGAACACTTCAAGAATCTCAAGCTGCAACCCTAATCACCACTGTTAACTCCACCCAAAGAAATGGGGCACGCTATGCCTCACGAGTCTCTAATGATTCACGGACCAACAATGGTCTTAACAGGCCACATAACTTTGGGCCTAGGCCTACCAGATCTCAAAACAACATTAGTGGATCTATGCCCAATTTTCGTACTAACCGTAACAATTTATTTTGTCAATTTTGTCATATTCCAGGACATGAAATTAAAGATTGCAGAAAACTTGCTCGTCTTCTACAGGAGAATAATATTACTATTTCCTCGTCATCATCTCCAAGGCCGGTGATTAACACTTCAATGGCAAGCTCCTCTAAACCATTAATGTTTGATTCTGGTGCATCCGATCATGTTGCGTATGACCGGTCATTTGTTCACACCCTGTCAGAATATGGAGGGCCCGATGAAATTGTGCTAGGAAATGGTAACGCTCTTCCCATCTCTCATACCGACCATGCATCCATTCCAACTTCCTCTCGTTCACTCACTTTAAAAAATGTCTTACTTGTTCCTAAATTACGTAATAACCTTGTTTCTGTTGCCAAACTTTGCAAAACTAACTGTGTGTCTGTTGAATTTTTTCCCTTTCATTTTTTTGTCAAGGATCTTCGCACGGGGGCGCGTCTAATGCGGGGAGTGAACATCAATGATGTGTACTTTGCATCTTCAATCCCATCTCATCAAAAACTTATCAATTCAAGCATCAAGACATCCAACTCACTTCTTTCGTGGCATCATAAGTTTGGACACTCGTCCATTAGAGTTCTAAAAGTCTTACTTAATAATTTAGGGCTTCCTTATAATAAAATGTCTAATAGTTTCTTTCATTGTGATGCAGGCTCATTAAATAAAAGTCATAAAAAGCCTTTTGGCGAAAACTCTTTCAAAGTTTCTAAACCTTTGGAACTTATTTACTCGGATGTATGGGGCCCAGTTCAAATCTCAAATGACGGCTACAAATATTATGTTACCTTTGTTGATTTCTACTCTAAATACACTTGGTTATACCCAATAAAAAGAAAATCCGATGTCTCCATTCTTTTTCCACAATTTAAAAACTTGGCTGAAATTTTTTTTCATACACCTCTAGTTTCACTCTTCTCAGACAACGGAGGTGAATACATAGGTCTTATACCATATCTACAAGCACATGGGATATCTCACTTTACCACTCCCCCACATACACCGGAACAAAATGGCATTGCGGAAAGACGCCATCTTCATATAGTTGAAACTGGTCTAGCTCTTCTTCATCATGCCCAATTACCGCTCAATTTCTGGTCTCATGCCTTCCAGACCGCGGTTCATCTCATAAATCGAATGCCCACACCAAATCTTGATTTCAAGACACCATACCATCGTCTTTACAACACATCACCAAACTATGATAGATTAAAACCATTTGGTTGCTTGTGTTTCCCGTGGCTACGACCATATGCCCAATCCAAACTTCATGCCAAATCTACCAAGTGCATCTTCCTTGGCTACTCTTCATCCAAATCTGCTTATAAGTGCTATGATCCTGTCTCCAACCGTCTTTATCATTCTCGTCATGTTCACTTTGTAGAACATTTGTTCCCATTCCACTCACACTTATCTCCTAGTGAACCGCTACCTACATCTGCTACATTTATCTTCCCAAAATCCACATCCACCTCTCCTGCCCAAACCACCACTCCTACATCTCACTATCCTACAATTAACACACCCACACCTCCTATCTCTATTCCCACACCCACTGATGTAGACCTTGCCACTCCTATGCCATCTACATCACCTACCTCACCCAACACCCCATCCATTCCCACCTCGTCAAACTCCAACACAAATTCCTCCACTTGTAACACCCAAACCTTGCACACGATTACACGTGTCCAATCTTGGTCCCAGTTTAAACTTTATCGTAAAAATTATGTTCGGAAGCGTGAAATTTCATTTTTTAAAGTTAAACATACTTAATTTCAATCATTTACATTTATGATTAATAAAAACTAGTGTGTTTAAATTTAATCTCACCAAAGATTTACATAACGTTTGGTTCTGCTTCACAACGTGCCCTATCTGATCGCCCAATGCATATCTATCTTTAACCTGTAACATCACATATAAGGTCACAATTAGTTCATATGAACTAAGTAAGTAACCCCTCCCCAAATTTCCCACTACTCATTTAAACACATCCACATATTCAGGTCAGTTTAAGAATATTAAAGATATAACCCATTCTATCACATAAATTCAATCATATTCAGTTACACTGAAAATTTATATTGAAATGTGATTATAAAGAATACAGTATAACTACATGAATTCAGTCCAGACATGTTCACATTACACACAGATCACACAATTATTCGTAGTTATACTTAGTCCTGTTATTTCAAAAACATGTTAGAGTCTTACCCAGCTCTTTGCATTGTAACACATGTTTTTAGAAATATGTTCATACAGAACTAGGACATGTTCTCAGACAAGTTCTCTAATATGTTCTCAGTTCATACATTAAGTTCTCATACAGACCATAGATATGTTCTCGTACAGTATGGCTCTCGTACTGTACTTTAGTTACAGACATGTTCACTATTAGATACGTCCACAATTCAGACATGTTCTCATTTTAGTTCGCATACGGTTATGTTTTCACACAAAAAAAAAATTAATTATAGTTCACACACAATACTCATTATACAAACAGATATACAAAACACCCATATTATTACAGTACCATAATTTCATACATCACAAGGTTATAATACAAGAACTATCAGAACCGATTCACCCATACTAACTACCGGGGATTCATTTCACAATCAAAATTTCCCATCCACATCACACACTAACAACCTATTCGTCTATACATAGGATATCCCAAAAAGAGCTACATAAACATGCTTATCGTAAAAAGTACGATAAGCAGGAAAACACCATAGCCACTGCCGCCATGATCACGCCCAAAACTATCATCTTAGTCTCAAAACTGGCCATCCCAAGCCAAATCAGAGACTCTCTCACCCTCGCCAATCCTGCTCTCAACAACTCAACCTGCCGCCAGAAGGTAGCAATAATCCTCCGAACCCACGTCCTACGCAATCGCTCCTCAACTGAAATCCTCCACTCTTGTGTGTCTGCCTCCAATGTGTTCACTCGATCTATAATGGTCAAGTGAGAATTCAAAATCTCTAAAACAGTGCTACGGGTATCATCTATCCTAGCACTCTGCTGCTGTATGTCCTGACGTATCCCTTGCAGATCATGAGTGACCTGCTGTAACTGGGCTCTCCATTCTGCTTGATGGGAAGATTCTCCCACCTCATGTATCGTCGGTGGCTCATCTCGGGGAGCCATCTGTCGTCTCGGGGGTAGCCCCGTTGTCTTGCGAGCTTGGCCTCGCATTCGCCTCAACCCATCCCACTCAGGGACTCTCCGTGGAGAGGAGTCCTGTCTCCTCTCAGCAGAAATATGAACTAAAGGTGAATGAGGTGGACTAGGTAGAATGGGGGCTGCTGGTGGTAGTACTGGTGATGGTGGTGGTGGAGTAACAGGTCTGGGGTCTGAAGGTGTATGAGGTCCGGTAGGGGTCGCCTGTGAGGCTACCGATGATGCCTCACTAGGACCTGAATCTGATCCTGTAACATTTCTGTACTTTCAGTTGTCCGTACGTCCGTACATCCGTACGATTGTATTGTTACGACTGGAGATTTATTTATTATGAATGATTATGAAATTATTGATTGACATTACTGATATTATCACTGTTACTGGTATACATGATTATAATTTATTATACGCGTAAACCACGGGAAGTTTAGTTGTAATTCAACTAAACAGACCCGTAGTGTTTATCGCGGTTACTTATCACTGATAATGATGGATTATTGGTCTGAGAATGGATTGAGATGGAATTGGGAGTTTGTTTGAGTTTGGTTACTAAACGTAGTCAAGGACCCATGGTCATGGTTTATCGAAATAGCGGTGGGACGGTGGCTAGGGCAGTTGCGACTGACCCTTACATATGCCCTATATATATGCATATTTCGGTCTATCATGGATGTGTCAGTGACTAGGGTTTAGTGGGTTTTTGGTTTGGGGAAATGATAATATTAAAGTTATTAAATAATGGGAATTAATTACGCGAAGTGAGGTTACGAACGCTATTTAATCGCGAATACTAATTTAGAAATATTAACTTAATAATGTATTCGCGGTGGTGACGATTCACGCGAATATAATTATTAGGAATAATATTCTAAAACAATATTCCATAAATCATAGATCAAATCGAAATGCGATACGAGCATCGGATTCGCAAAGGTGACGATCTTTACGAATACGTACGCGAGTAACGCGTTTCGACGAGATAAGTAAATAATATTTAGCGATATTAAATTAATGATTGTGAACTGAAAACGTTTATTAGGAATCACAACGTAAAGCAAAACCGAGTAAATCAGTTATTTAAAATAATTAATTTTGTAAAAATAAAATGAAATCGTTTTACGAAATGAAATTATTTAAATCATTTTAATTAATGAAATTCAATTATTTATTCATGTTATGTTTAAATATGTTTTCGTTAAAAACCGAGCATAACCGATCATTTATTATATTTTTTTTATATATTTTATCGCGATAAAAACGAGACCGGTCACGGGGCAATAATACGCGTTATAAGGAAGAAGATCACCATCTTCTTCCTCATTTTTACACACACACTCTCTCACTAAAACCCTAAACCCGTCACCACCTTCTCTCTCTACCTTCTCTCTACCATAACTCACTCAAAACTCAACCAAATCACCTCATTCTTGCGCCAAATCGAAGATCTCGACATCCTCTACACGAAAGTACAAAGGATCGGTCCTATCTCCACCTCAAACTCTCGAAATCTTAGTGAGAAGGTACGTTTTTTTAGGGTTTTCTACAACCCGACAAAAACCGAACTTTAACCGGTTCAAAACATCACTTTTTCGACCCATACACCTTCTAAATGAGTTTACTCACCTAAACCCACTCAAAACGACTATATATACGACTATACCTCGAAATCATCTTCTCCCATGGCTGAAAACCCGTTCGGGCGAATGGCCCATGAGTATGAGCCATTCGGCGAATGAGTGGAGAATGAGTGGAGTATGAGCTCATTCGGGAGAATGAGTGGAGTATGAGCTCATTCGGGAGAATGAGTGGAGTATGAGCTCATTCGGGAGAATGAGTGGAGAATGACTCTCATTCGGGACTCATTCGGAGAATGACTCTCATTCGGGACTCATTCGGAGAATGACTCTCATTCGGGACTCATTCGGGAGAATGACTCATTCGGGTGAAAACTCATTAGCATGAGCCATTTTATGAAAATCACAAGAATGAGCCATTTTCACTACACCAACTCAATTAACAACTTAGGTTTCAAAATGAACAATCAAATAAGGGATCATAACTTTAGATAACATTTAATCAAACACAGGACTGTGAATACAACATCAGTACGAAAACGGTGAGCGCGCATAATACGAGAACACAGATACTAAGGACTTCAGGTGAGTTCTCATAACCTCCCTTTCTTTAAACTGTTTTTGGTTTTAAAACCCGGAGGTGAAACATGTATACCAAATTAAATATTATTTTGATAACACAAGGTTAATACCTGTTTATCAATATGATATTCACATTTGAAATTATTATTATTATGGGATTATCTCTTATTATTTTATATCCATGTAAACATTGTTATTGACCTAGGTCAATAACAAAGATTACAAGTATTGTCACAAATCCCGAGAATCATCGCTCTTAACTTCGGTTAATTGCTTTGACATCGTGTATTGTCACGTGGATGGTTTCCACATCTGTGAAGCATTGCCTTTGACTTCGGTTATCTGCTTTGGCTTCATGTATTGTCACGTGATTAGCGACCACTCCATGAATCATGTATTTAACTTATGTTAATTACATAATGATCATGTATAGTCACGAACATTATTTGAGAATATGGTTGATGAGATTGGTTGATTAGTTTGTGGATTGATTATCTATATTTGATTATGATTATTTGTGATTGGCTATGATTGATTTGGTTATGTGGTTATGTGATTGTGTATGTGTTTGGCTGTTGAATTGATGGATGTGTGTTGGATTATCTCATACAGGTATTCATATGGATTTTCTCAAGAAGATCATAAGTTTTATACTCGTTTTAAACAAAGCATTTTATAAAACCATTTTAAGCATAAACTTTCAAACTCATTTTACTAAAACATTTTTAAATATAAAAACTTATGATTACTCACCAACTACTTTTGTAGTTGACACTTGATTTCTTACATGTTTCAGGTGATGGAGACAAGTAGGAATGAAGAGAGGATCTCTTCTATTTTGGACATCATCATATAGGATCTTGGACTTAGTTAATTAACTAAATTTCTGGCGATTAGAGTTTAGTTAGTTTAACTAATTCTTTTGTGTAACTAATGTACTTGATTCATGATGAACATGATTTTTGTGTAATTATTTTGGTTGATTAAATGATATATGATGATTTGATTTAGATGCCCACGAGCTTTTGAACAATCTACACATCCCTCGTGGCATCCCGATGATTCCGCCGTCGGTCGGGGTGTTACAGAATGTGGATGTCAGTATTGAAGAATGTGGGAACTACCCGTTTGGGAAATTATCTGTTTAGGAAATTAACTGCTTAGGAATTTTCTGTTTTAGGAAAATTATCTGTTTGATCTATAAACTCCAGACAAGGACACACTCGTGGTATACTACAAAGGTGGTGGGACGGTGGCTGGGGCAGTTGCGACTGACCCCTACATATGCCCTATACATATACCATTTGTAGTATATTGGGGGTCTGTCAGTGTCAGGAACATAGGATATTATTAGGACCTTACTAGGAGTGGTTGAGAGGATATGATTGTGGACTGTTGATGATATGTTTGATGGATTGACTGGGAATGGTTCATGGATGATTATACTTGATAAATATTTATAAACTCACCTATGAAACACACAGATTGGACACGTAGGGTGCATAGGATTAACGAACGATAATGAGCGATTAGTGATGCGATATGGACTTGGGAGATGATATAGACACTTGATGATAATATAAACGCATAGTTATGATACTAACACTTAGTGATGGTATTGACACTGGATGAGATGAAACTATAGGGAAGATATGAACACCTAGTGACAATAAGAGCACTTCGTGATGATATGAACCCTTAATGATGATTATTGACATTGGAATTGATATGGATTTTAGTGAACTTAGACAGTTGGGGGAAACTTAATGTCAGGTGAACTTAGACATTAGGTGAACTTAGAAATAGGCAAGCCTACATGTCAGGTGAACTTAGACATTAGGTAAACCTAATTGTCCAAGGGAACTAGAGATCACTTCACTCAAAATTATCCTACTAAGGATAAGGTTTGTGAAGTGAGAATTATGGTGAAATACATGACACACTCTACACACTAGCAATGGCATAATCGTGGTGCAATGGAACGGTGGTGGGACGGTGTAGGGGAGATTGCGATCTACCTCTGCATATGCCCTATATATAAGCTTGTTGCATTGCATTGGGAGGTTGTCAGTGTTAGTATAGAGTGAGGAATGTATAGGACCTAGGAATAGTTAGCTAACACTAGTTATGACCAACTAGGACACTTAGAATAATACTAGGCAAATCTATAAACATTATGAGTTTAAATAACAGATAGGAAATAAATATAGTTCCTATATGTAATCCTAACTGTTTAAAATAAACTCAATTGACCATTGTTTGTATGATTTACGTTGTAAACGGTAGTAACATGTTTCTAATTTCTCAGAAACATGCCGCCTCGCCGTCACAACGAAGATGACTCAAACAGTGGGGATGCTAACAACGGTAATGCCAACTCCGGCATACAAGAGTTAGCCACACTTATTTCTGGATTGGTGAGCCAATTGACTCAGGCTAACCAGAATATCAACCAGAACAGAGGTGGTGCAAACCCTCCAACTTGCACATTCAAACACTTCAATTCCTGCAATCCTCTGAAATTTACGGGTGCTGAATCAGCCACTGGTCTGCTGCAGTGGTTTGAGAGTATGGAGAACACCTTCATCAACAGCGAATGCCCTGAGAATCTGAAAGTTCGCTATGCCACCAGTGTTTTCCAAAAGAGAGCACTGACTTGGTGGAATGGGGAAAAGCGAACTAGGGGAGTAGATGCTGCCTTAGCACTGACATGGACAGAGGTCAAGACTCTGATGACCTCTGAATTCTGTCCTAGAAGCGAAATGAGGAAGCTTGAGACTGAGTTCTGGGAACTCAAGCAAGATAGCGGAGAGAATGTCATCTACAATACTCAGTTTCATGAGTATAGTTTACTGGTGCCTCATATGGTGACACCCTTGGAAAGGGCGATTGAGAAGTATATCGGCGGGCTGCCGGTGCAGATTCAGGATACAGTCTATGGGAGCAATCCCAAAACACTTGAGGCTGCAATCCGATTATCTGCAACTCTTACTGATAATCACGTGAGGAATGGAACTCTTACCCGGAAGGGGTATAAGAAGACTGACACCAAGACTGCTGCAAAGGAAGTCAAAACTGAAGTCAAGTCTGAAGCTGCTAGCTCGTCCAAAAGCAGCAACAAGAAGAGAAAGAATAGGAATTTCATGGTAACTGTACCTGCTGCGAAGTTTGCGCAGCAATCATCAAACAATTCTGCTGCAAGAAGTTACACTGGGAACACTCCCCAATGTAACACTTGCAGATATCATCATGCCTCTAACTTGCCGTGTCGCGTTTGCAACAACTGTGGCAAGTTCGGGCACTATGCAAACGTTTGTCGGAGTGCACCGCAAGCACAAAGGATGCAACAAGCACCGCTTGCACTACCAGCTCCTCAAACTCAACCTATTCCGGCTGTACCCATTCGCCAAGTACCTCAAGCACAGGCAAGAGCCTGTTATGAATGTGGTGAAGTGGGTCACTTCAGAAATCAGTGCCCAAAGTTGACTGGGAATAATCAGAGGGTGGCAAGAGGCCGGGCTTTTCAACTGAATGCTCCAGCTGCTCAAGCCAACCAGGATGTGGTCAACGGTACATTTCTGATCAACAACTCTTATGCATTTGTCTTATTTGATTCTGGTGCTGATAGGAGTTTTGTTTCATATGATTTCGAATGCTTGCTTGGTAGAACACGTACATATTTAGATAAACCGTTTAACGTGGAAGTGGCTGACGGAAACACTATTGATATTGACACTATTATCATTGGATGTACTGTGAACTTAAATGATCACATTTTTCCAATTGACCTTATACCTATGCATCTTGGTAGCTTTGATGTTATCATAGGCATGGATTGGTTAGCCACTCACAAAGCGGAGATTGTATGCCATGAGAAATATATACGTATTCCCTTACCTTCGGGTGAAACTTTGAGAATATTTGGAGAAACTGCTAGTAAAGGTCTTAAGCTAATGTCTTGCACTAAAGCACACAAGTACCTTAGGAAGAAATGTATAGCATTCTTAGCTCATATTGTGGAGAAGAAAGAGAAAGGAAAGAAGATTGAAGATGTTCCAGTGATACGAGATTTTCCAGAAGTCTTCCCAGACGATTTACCGGGTCTTCCACCAGAACGTCAAGTTGAGTTCCGAATCGACTTAGTACCTGGTGCGAACCCAGTCGCCAAAGCTCCCTACAGACTTGCGCCCTCAGAGTTGCAAGAATTGGCGAGTCAACTGCAAGAACTTACCGATAAAGGGTTCATTCGCCCGAGCCATTCACCATGGGGTGCACCGGTCTTGTTTGTCAAGAAAAAGGACGGGTCATTCCGAATGTGTATCGATTACCGCGAATTGAACAAACTCACAATTAAGAATCGATATCCACTGCCGTGC
Source organism: Mikania micrantha (assembly GCA_009363875.1). Taxonomy (NCBI): domain Eukaryota; kingdom Viridiplantae; phylum Streptophyta; class Magnoliopsida; order Asterales; family Asteraceae; genus Mikania; species Mikania micrantha. Next base: position 22,734,990 of record CM018693.1, read on the forward strand.
ATCGATGATCTCTTCGATCAGCTTCAAGGCTCGGCATGGTTTTCAAAGATCGATTTGAGGTCTGGATATCATCAGCTTCGCGTGCATGAGGATGATATTCCCAAGACTGCTTTCAGAACAAGATACGGCCACTATGAATTTCTGGTAATGCCTTTCGGTCTTACCAATGCACCTGCGGTTTTCATGGATCTCATGAACCGTGTTTGCAGGCCATACTTGGATAAATTTGTGATTGTATTCATTGATGATATTTTGATTTACTCAAAGACTAAGGAAGAACACGAGAAACACCTTAAGTTGGTTTTGGAGATCCTAAGAGAGGAGCGACTGTATGCCAAATTCTCTAAATGTGAATTCTGGCTTAAGGAAGTTCAATTCTTGGGGCACATAGTCAACGAGTATGGTGTACACGTAGATCCTGCAAAGATTGATGCTGTGAAGAATTGGAGTACACCGAAGACACCGACGGAGATTCGATCGTTTCTTGGACTTGCCGGTTATTATCGGCGGTTCATATCGAACTTCTCCAGGATTGCTGTCCCTCTCACTGCTTTGACTCAGAAGAATAGGCCATATGAGTGGGGACCAAAGCAAGAAGAGGCATTTCAGACCTTGAAGCAGAAACTTTGTGATGCTCCTGTTTTGACACTGCCTGATGGAAATGATGATTTTGTGGTTTATTGTGATGCATCCAACTTAGGTCTCGGTTGTGTTCTCATGCAACGGGGAAAGGTTGTGGCTTATGCATCAAGACAATTGAAGATTCACGAAAAGAACTACACCACACACGACTTGGAACTTGGCGCAGTCGTGTTTGCTTTGAAGATATGGAGACACTATCTTTATGGCACTAAGTGTGTAGTGTTCACTGATCATAAAAGCTTGCAACATATTCTCAATCAGAAAGAGCTCAACATGAGACAACGGAGATGGGTTGAACTGTTGAATGATTATGACTGTGAAATTCGCTACCATCCTGGTAAAGCGAATGTAGTAGCAGATGCGCTTAGTCGCAAAAGTCAAGTTCAGATCCATAGTGTCCGAGTGCACACTAACCTCCGTAATGATGTTCTCACAGCCCAACAACTCTCATTAGCTCAGGATAACTTGAAAAATGAGATGTCTTGCGGGGCTGAAATCTTATTGGAAACTAAAGATGATGGATTAATGTATTATTTGAATCGGTTGTGGATACCGAACAGGGGTGATCTGAGGATGCTGATTATGGATGAAGCTCATAAATCTCGTTACTCAATCCATCCGGGCTCTGATAAGATGTATCAAGACCTTAGGGGCTTGTACTGGTGGCCTGGAATGAAGAAGGATATTGCTGAGTATGTGTCTAAGTGCCTGAACTGCGCCAAAGTCAAGGCAGAACATCAGCGACCTTCAGGATTGTTATTACAACCAGAGATACCGATGTGGAAGTGGGAGAATATATCCATGGATTTCATTACTAAACTCCCACGGACCGCAAATGGTAAAGATAGTATCTGGGTAATTGTTGACAGATTGACCAAGTCGGCTCATTTCTTACCGATACGCGAAACTTACCCTGTGCGGAAGTTAGCTCGTATCTACATTGATGAGATCATTAGTCGACATGGTATTCCCTTAAGCATAATATCGGACCGTGATGCTCGTTTCACGGCACGATTTTGGGAATCACTTCACGAAGCATTTGGAACAAGACTGGATCTTAGCACTGCTTATCATCCTCAAACGGATGGTCAAACGGAGCGAACGATTCAAACATTAGAAGACATGTTGAGAGCTTGTGTCATCGATTTCGGTGGCAATTGGGATAGCCATCTACCATTGGTTGAGTTCTCGTATAACAACAGTTATCACGCGAGCATTGGTATGGCGCCGTTTGAAGCTCTTTATGGCAGGAAATGTCGGTCACCTATTTGTTGGACCGAGGTCGGCGATTCACAGATCACTGGTCCCGAGATTATTCAGGAAACGACTGACAAGATCCGCCAGATTCGCGACAATCTGTTAGCTGCTCGCAGTCGACAGAAGAGCTACGCGGATAAACGAAGAAAACCTTTGGAATTTGAAGTGGGGGATATGGTATTACTTAAAGTGTCGCCTTGGAAGGGCGTTGTTCGATTCGGCAAGAAGGGGAAGCTTGCTCCACGTTATGTTGGCCCTTTTAAGATCCTTGAACGGATCGGAAAGGTTGCCTACAAATTGGAACTTCCTCCTGAACTTAGTAATGTGCATCCGACGTTTCACGTGTCCAATCTAAGAAAGTGCTTAGCTGATCAGGATCTTCAGGTACCACTCGATGACATCCGCATCGATGATACCATGCACTTTGTTGAAAAACCAGTGGAGATAATGGATCGGGAGATTAAACAGCTCAAACGCAGTAGAATTCCAATTGTCAAAGTACGTTGGGAATCGAAGCGTGGTCCAGAATTCACATGGGAGCGGGAAGATCAGATGAAGCTTAAGTACCCACATTTATTTACTACGGTCACTCCAAGTTGAATTTCGGGACGAAATTCCTTTAACTAGGGGAGACTGTAACATTTCTGTACTTTCAGTTGTCCGTACGTCCGTACATCCGTACGATTGTATTGTTACGACTGGAGATTTATTTATTATGAATGATTATGAAATTATTGATTGACATTACTGATATTATCACTGTTACTGGTATACATGATTATAATTTATTATACGCGTAAACCACGGGAAGTTTAGTTGTAATTCAACTAAACAGACCCGTAGTGTTTATCGCGGTTACTTATCACTGATAATGATGGATTATTGGTCTGAGAATGGATTGAGATGGAATTGGGAGTTTGTTTGAGTCTGGTTACTAAACGTAGTCAAGGACCCATGGTCATGGTTTATCGAAATAGCGGTGGGACGGTGGCTAGGGCAGTTGCGACTGACCCTTACATATGCCCTATATATATGCATATTTCGGTCTATCATGGATGTGTCAGTGACTAGGGTTTAGTGGGTTTTTGGTTTGGGGAAATGATAATATTAAAGTTATTAAATAATGGGAATTAATTACGCGAAGTGAGGTTACGAACGCTATTTAATCGCGAATACTAATTTAGAAATATTAACTTAATAATGTATTCGCGGTGGTGACGATTCACGCGAATATAATTATTAGGAATAATATTCTAAAACAATATTCCATAAATCATAGATCAAATCGAAATGCGATACGAGCATCGGATTCGCAAAGGTGACGATCTTTACGAATACGTACGCGAGTAACGCGTTTCGACGAGATAAGTAAATAATATTTAGCGATATTAAATTAATGATTGTGAACTGAAAACGTTTATTAGGAATCACAACGTAAAGCAAAACCGAGTAAATCAGTTATTTAAAATAATTAATTTTGTAAAAATAAAATGAAATCGTTTTACGAAATGAAATTATTTAAATCATTTTAATTAATGAAATTCAATTATTTATTCATGTTATGTTTAAATATGTTTTCGTTAAAAACCGAGCATAACCGATCATTTATTATATTTTTTTTATATATTTTATCGCGATAAAAACGAGACCGGTCACGGGGCAATAATACGCGTTATAAGGAAGAAGATCACCATCTTCTTCCTCATTTTTACACACACACTCTCTCACTAAAACCCTAAACCCGTCACCACCTTCTCTCTCTACCTTCTCTCTACCATAACTCACTCAAAACTCAACCAAATCACCTCATTCTTGCGCCAAATCGAAGATCTCGACATCCTCTACACGAAAGTACAAAGGATCGGTCCTATCTCCACCTCAAACTCTCGAAATCTTAGTGAGAAGGTACGTTTTTTTTAGGGTTTTCTACAACCCGACAAAAACCGAACTTTAACCGGTTCAAAACATCACTTTTTCGACCCATACACCTTCTAAATGAGTTTACTCACCTAAACCCACTCAAAACGACTATATATACGACTATACCTCGAAATCATCTTCTCCCATGGCTGAAAACCCGTTCGGGCGAATGGCCCATGAGTATGAGCCATTCGGCGAATGAGTGGAGAATGAGTGGAGTATGAGCTCATTCGGGAGAATGAGTGGAGTATGAGCTCATTCGGGAGAATGAGTGGAGTATGAGCTCATTCGGGAGAATGAGTGGAGTATGAGCTCATTCGGGAGAATGAGTGGAGAATGACTCTCATTCGGGACTCATTCGGAGAATGACTCTCATTCGGGACTCATTCGGAGAATGACTCTCATTCGGGACTCATTCGGGAGAATGACTCATTCGGGTGAAAACTCATTAGCATGAGCCATTTTTATGAAAATCACAAGAATGAGCCATTTTCACTACACCAACTCAATTAACAACTTAGGTTTCAAAATGAACAATCAAATAAGGGATCATAACTTTAGATAACATTTAATCAAACACAGGACTGTGAATACAACATCAGTACGAAAACGGTGAGCGCGCATAATACGAGAACACAGATACTAAGGACTTCAGGTGAGTTCTCATAACCTCCCTTTCTTTAAACTGTTTTTGGTTTTAAAACCCGGAGGTGAAACATGTATACCAAATTAAATATTATTTTGATAACACAAGGTTAATACCTGTTTATCAATATGATATTCACATTTGAAATTATCATTATTATGGGATTATCTCTTATTATTTTATATCCATGTAAACATTGTTATTGACCTAGGTCAATAACAAAGATTACAAGTATTGTCACAAATCCCGAGAATCATCGCTCTTAACTTCGGTTAATTGCTTTGACATCGTGTATTGTCACGTGGATGGTTTCCACATCTGTGAAGCATTGCCTTTGACTTCGGTTATCTGCTTTGGCTTCATGTATTGTCACGTGGTTAGCGACCACTCCATGAATCATGTATTTAACTTATGTTAATTACATAATGATCATGTATAGTCACGAACATTATTTGAGAATATGGTTGATGAGATTGGTTGATTAGTTTGTGGATTGATTATCTATATTTGATTATGATTATTTGTGATTGGCTATGATTGATTTGGTTATGTGGTTATGTGATTGTGTATGTGTTTGGCTGTTGAATTGATGGATGTGTGTTGGATTATCTCATACAGGTATTCATATGGATTTTCTCAAGAAGATCATAAGTTTTATACTCGTTTTAAACAAAGCATTTTATAAAACCATTTTAAGCATAAACTTTCAAACTCATTTTACTAAAACATTTTTAAATATAAAAACTTATGATTACTCACCAACTACTTTTGTAGTTGACACTTGATTTCTTACATGTTTCAGGTGATGGAGACAAGTAGGAATGAAGAGAGGATCTCTTCTATTTTGGACATCATCATATAGGATCTTGGACTTAGTTAATTAACTAAATTTCTGGCGATTAGAGTTTAGTTAGTTTAACTAATTCTTTTGTGTAACTAATGTACTTGATTCATGATGAACATGATTTTTGTGTAATTATTTTGGTTGATTAAATGATATATGATGATTTGATTTAGATGCCCACGAGCTTTTGAACAATCTACACATCCCTCGTGGCATCCCGATGATTCCGCCGTCGGTCGGGGTGTTACAGATCCTGCACTAGAGCTAGGTGTGTCATCCAACCTCAAATAAGGGAACCTCTGATAAATATACTGCTCGGCTGGATCGGCCATCGCTTGTACAATCAAAATCTCTAATCAGTATCATGAAGTAAATATTAAATAACAATATTTAACATAAACATAAACATGATATGATATGATGCTTTTCCCTATCTTAGAACAACTATTCGTCTTTATAGTTATTGAAATTCTGCTTGAATTAAAGTAAACTAGAACGCACAAGTGTTGCAAATTCCAGTTGTGCTGGCCAGTCAAAACTGTAATTTGTACTACTTGATTATTCTGGCTTAATTCAGAAACAAGTTTTGTTCATTATTAATGTTCGGTGCTCTCTGTGTTACTATACGAGCCTATGGTTATAGTCTAGGTCTCTAAGTCAACCTAATTCTCTATAACCTGTGGCTCTGATACCACCCTGTCACACCCCCACCCCTCGTCACCTCGTGTCTGGTCTGACGTCACTGAATCGGTTGCGGAAGCATAGTGGTGATGTCTCCGAGGTGAGGGGTGACTTACTTGAACCAATATCATAAGCACACAGATTAACTTAAAGTAAATACATTACCAGGGTGTCGCAATCACAACCACATTACAACTATATTTATTTAATTACAATACTAATTACTAAAGTGCAAATAACTCAAAAGTGCATCCTCACCGGCTATTCCTGCTTACCTGCAAAAAGGTTTGAGTTTGAAACGTCAGCACAAAGCTGGTGAGATCGACAGTTCAATTTAAAACAATATGATATGATAAGCACGTTCTCAAAAGTTCAGTTCCGGATAACCATGGGACCTGTATCTAGTTCCTTTCGGACGTCTAGTCTGTCTCAAGATATTACCCGTCGGTACATATCTTAGTGCCTCATTATCTTAATGTCTATCACACCATTAAGAAGTTCAGGAAACAGATAACAAACATTCACACAAGGGGAGATGCAATCCTCCCAGCGAATGGGGTGTCAACCAATAGTACTATCAATGTTTTCTGCTCGGCCACACATGGGTTCACTAGATACAGTTCAAAATGAGGACTTTCAGTGTCATGATAGAGTTCAGTCTACAGGCCAAAATCCCATGAAATCCCACAAAAGTCACAACAATCACATGAAATCACACAGATATCAGTGATACATATCATATGTTCATTAAAAGTTCAACAATGTTCCCCGATGTTTGAAAAAGATTAAAAATAAAAGGGGTTGTACGAAACTCACCTGATGATAATAGGGTAGCAGTGTATCACCAAACTGATAGTACAGAGATGATTCTGCATTTAGTTATCTTTAATAAGTTATTTATGTTCTAGTTTACTGATTAAATCCTTCTGAACGTTCAATGTCAAAGACATTGCTTAGTAAATCATCAACTCGATATTAATTATATAATTAATTAATTTAAGGTCATATCATACAATGTATGATAATGTAGGAACCTACATTGCATTAGATTCCTAACACAAAGCTGATGACACTCTAGATTAATCAGAATAATCTCTGATTAATCAGATAGTTAATGTTGTTGATTATAATGCTAAAACAGTTTCTAGATAATTTAATGGCTTAGAAATGATTAATCCTTATTATTGATTACCCAAATATCATGAAATATCACAATGTAGCATTAGAATAGGTTAAATAACCAGATTTAACATACTAATCTGACTGTTATCACAAACATCAGATAATCATTCCAATGAGTATGTTAATGATTATGATTAGTTTGAAACACTTGGATTTAACCTTTGCATTTCAAAGATTAATCAAACTAATCACCTACATTGTCACAATCAAATGGTTTAAACCATTATAATCATAGGTATGATTTCATGCAAAACGGGCATCACAACGGATCAAAACAAGGATTTAACCGTTAGAACTTCGTGTTCTTCGTTTATAACCAATCCTAGCCATCATCTAGGCAATAATCAACAATCCTAACTATCTCATTACGTTCAAAATCAAGATCTAATCAATCAAAATCAAACTAGAAGGTTAAAACGAACCGTTAACTGTTCTGACGAATTCCTGCGGTTAGAACGACGATCAGAACTTGTATATATGATTCCTGGGATGATCCGGATGTTTAAAAGGCTTTGATTTGAAGTTTAGAAGTGTTAGGAAACCATTTTTGCGTCTGGAGGTCGAGTAAGAACGAAGAATTTCGTTTTTGAAGGTTTCAATGCATTCTGATCGACTTAAACAATATTTAACCGACATAGTCCCTGGGCGCATAGCCTGGCTCTGGAGGGTTGGGGGTTAGGCTATGCGCCTAGCGTGTTTTTCTTCCAATATTTGATTTAAACTTCGTTTCGCGATTCCGGGAGCATACGAACTCCGTTTTGCGCACGGTTTTCGCCCACGTTCATCATTTTTCACATACTATCAATCCCCAATAACAAAAGTTACTAAATCCTCGTGGATTTCAAGCACGACCAAATGTGCTCACGTCATTACTGCCGAATTCTTCGTACGCAACTGTCACATTTGTGGTATCATACATATATTAAGTCTTAAGATGTTCACCCACCGGTACTTCCATCTAAGACAATTGCCAGCACCTCTGGCTATCCACCATTGTGGAGTCACAAATATTAAGTCTAAGATGTTCAGCTGCTGGTACTTCCATCTAGACAATTGCCAGCACCTCTGGCTATCCACCATTGTGGAGTCATAAATATTAAGTCTAAGATGTTCACCCGCCGGTACTTCCATCTAGACAATTGCCAGCACCTCTGGCTATCCACCATTGTGGAGTCATAAATATTAAGTCTAAGATGTTCACCCACCGGTACTTCCATCTAGACAATTGCCAGCACCTCTGGCTATCCACCATTGTGGAGTCATAAATATTAAGTCTAAGATGTTCACCCACCGGTACTTCCATCTAGACAATTGCCAGCACCTCTGGCTATCCACCATTGTGGAGTCATAACAACAAAATGTAAAAATACATTTTTCACAATCAAAATTCAAGCTGAGTCATTTCTATTCGAATTGACTCTCACAATGTAATAATATCATATTACCAATCATCAACTATTAATCACAATAGTTTAATCAAAGTTACACTATGGTGTTCACAATCCTGTACTTTCACCATAGCTATTTGTCAGCACCTCTGACTATTCACACATTTGTGATATCATACTCAAACACCGGCTCATCCGGCTATTCTTATGCAATCTATGTTTCATAATCAATTCAATCGTGACATAAACACACTGGAACTTAACATGTATACATTAGAGTCTATTAACTCCATTAGTTCCAATCTAGTTATGCACATTCATTCAAATCAATCAATATATATACATCACAATCAAGTAGACTCTTTCTACTACTTATATGTAATGTTACAGTAAGTTGGGTAACTTACCTGGTTCATACGGTTGTTCACTTCCTACAACCTCTTTTCCACTTCTGTGAATTGTCCTTTGACTTTCACCACCAATACCTAGTTGTATTCACATATATACAACTAGTTTCAATACATATAACACATACAATCAAGTTTAACGCACTTGACTGATTTGACTTCCTCAAAGTCAATTTATCACATAATTGACTCTATCTTACTATATTTAGTAAGTTTTAGTCAATTAATCATATCCCATGCCTTCCTTGGCATTTCATCGAATAATTGATGTTCATTATATTAGTTACGATCTTTAATTATTTTTATTATTCAATTTTTATTTTAAGATCATAACTATTAATAATGGTAACATCAATTCATCAAAATCATCATTTAATCTATGGATTATAATCCATAATTTATTTAAAGTCATATTCAACTCATTCTACTAGTTATCACATCATGATATGGGTTTCATAATAACCGGACATTATCCCGGCTTCAAAACGAAGATTTCACCATCAAAACAACAAGTTCTTCGTTTCTAACAATCCCTAGTTATCAACTAGGCAATAATCAATACCCATAATCATAGTATTACAATCAAAACTAAGTTTAATCCACACAATATTAAACTAGTAGGATAAAACAAACCATTACCTGATCTGACGGATTTCTACGGTTAAAACAACGATCAGGGCTTGTAACAACGTTCCTGGATGTGATCTATAGCTTCTGATGGCTTCAAATATGATTTTTGAAGGTTTAAAGGTTGATTTTATGGATTAAAGGTGCAAAACTTTCGTCTGGAGCAAGAAATAGGCGAGAAGAAAGAAAATATCAGACTTCCCATGCGTTCTGATCACTTTAAGGGATTTTTGCCGACATAGGGTCCTGGGCGCATCGCCCCAACTGGGTGCATGGCCCGGGGCGTACCGCCCCACGGGGGTTTCTTCCAATTTTGAGTTAATCTTCGTTTCGCGATTCCGGGAGCATACGAACTCCGTTTTGCGCACGGTTTTCGCCCACGTTCATCATTTTTCACATACTATCAACTTGTAATGATTAAAATTGCTAAATCATCGTGGATTTTAAGCACGACCAAATGTGCTCTTGCCATAGATGATGTAATCTCACATATTTTCAAATCACAACAACCATAATCGTTCAATTAACGATTATTCACAATACATTCATTATTAAAAACAGGTTGTTACACCACTTCATCACCCATGCCCAATAATAATATTCCTACCCCATCTTCAATTCCACAAACTACACTTCGTCCCCAGCGTACTCGCAAAGCCAACTCCAAATACTTCAACTCCAATCTTATTAACACCACCACTCTTCATCCTATCCCACCCACGCTTGAACCCACCACCCATACTCAAGCCTTAAAAGATCCAAAATGGAGAAGTGCCATGGACTTAGAGTTTAACGCTCTCCTTCACAACCAAACTTGGGATCTCGTTCCTCACACATCTCAAACTCCGATTGGTTGGAAATGGGTGTTTCGTATTAAACGCAATTCCGATGGTTCTATTGCCAAGTACAAGGCCCGTCTTGTTGCCAAAGGTTTTCTTCAACAATACGGCAAAGATTATTTTGATACTTTCAGCCCGGTCACCAAACCGGTCACTATTCGAACCGTTATCTCCATAGCTCTCTCTAAAAATTGGCCATTAAGACAGCTTGATGTCAACAATGCTTTTCTTCATGGAACCCTTCATGAAGAGGTCTTTATGACACAGCCCCCTGGATACGCTAATTCTCACTTTCCAAACCACATTTGTAAGCTCAAAAAGTCCCTCTATGGCCTAAAACAAGCGCCGTGAGCATGGTACATTGAGCTCACTACCTTTCTACTTCGTTTTGGATTTCAAAAGTCCTTAACTGATGCATCTCTCTTCATCTATAACCACCATGATATCACTTGTTATTTTATGGTCTATGTTGATGACATTTTCCTCACCGGTAATAATCCAAAGTTCCTTGATCACTTTATCTCAACCTTGAGTACCAAATTTTCTATTAAGGATCTTGGTATGCTTCATCATTTTCTAGGAGTTGAGGTCATCCCCACAACCACGGGGCTATTCTTGTCACAACATCGTTACATTCAAGACATCCTTAATCAATTTCATATGGATGGTGCCAAAGATGTCACCACTCCTCTCAGTACTACGGACCCTTTATCTCACAATGATTCATCCCCGCCAGTTGATGCCACTCCATATCGGAAACTTGTTGGCTCTCTGCAATACCTTGCCCTCACCCGCCCTGATATCTCGTTTGCCATCAACAAGTTATCACAATTCATGCATAATCCTCGCCAAACACATTGGCAAGCACTCAAGCGTGTTCTCCGTTACCTAAAAGGAACCATTCATCATGGCCTTTTCTTGAACCGTGACTCTCCTCTCACTTTATCGGCCTTCTCAGATTCTGATTGGGGTGGAATTCATGATGCCGGACGATCTACCACAGCTTATCTCCTATATCTTGGTACCAATATTGTCTCTTGGAAATCAATACGGCAAAAATCAGTTTCCAGATCCTCCACCGAGGCTGAATACAAGGCACTGGCAAATGCTTCAGCTGAACTTATTTGGCTCAAAAGTTTACTACAAGAACTCGGTGTTCCCATCAATACCACGCCTACACTCTTCTGCGACAACACCGGTGCTACATATCTCTGTGCAAACCCGGTTTATCATTCAAGAATGAGACACATAGCTCTTGACTACCACTTTGTACGTGAACAAGTTTCAACTGGTCGATTGCGAGTTCTACACATTAGCTCTCAAGATCAGCTTGCCGACATGCTAACAAAGCCGTTGTCACGAGCTCCTTTTCTGAAAAATCGATCCAAGATAGGAGTATCCGATGGATCCTCCATCTTGCGGGGGCGTATCAAGACCCACAATATCAGCCGATGATTTCCAGTCAATCTCTCTATCTTTGGAAGTTATCAATCTTACTGTAAATGTTAATTTAGATCCTTATGTTTAGCCTTTAACTTCTCATGCCTTGTGTCTATTTAAATGGCTTGTAATCTCCTTGTTAATTGTACAAAATTATAACAAAAATAATATACCTTGTTAAAATACTAGCAACGATTAATACCTTCTTGACTAATAACCTCCTTAGACATCACTTTTATACCTGTCCATAACTGGCAATTTCTTTTAAGCACTTTAATTCTCTTTTCTCATATACCAACAAAAATCCCTTTTTTTAGAGATCCGATTGTAATTTCTTTACATGGATTGATCATCCTATGTGTTCTATTCATGTGACATTTAATACAACCTTGGATAAAATATCGGTCTTTGATCTACCCACAAACACATGTAATTATCAAAAATTTAAGCTATGAACATGTCAACTATAGAGGAATTTATAAACATTTAATATGACAATATCAACATTTTGCATGTAAAGCGGCTTCTAGTCCAATGAACAATAGGACTTTAGTTTAACCAATAAAATAGTGGTGTAAACCGTGTAATTGTGTAAATGAGCTGAGATAAGCTCAAGCTTGCTAAGGCTCGGGCTTGTCTTGTTTTGGCCTTAGAAAGGTCGAGCTTTAGCTTAGCTCAGTTGCTCTTTATTTCTAAAGCTTGAGCTCGGCTCGTATGAAAATTTTCTAGTTCGAGCTTGTTTATTATTTTAATTAATTAATTTCTTTTTTTATTTAGTTTATATATATCTGTAACTATATTTTTCATACAGAACATAATATATATGATTTTATTAAAATTACCAAAATTTTATATATATACACACACATTTATTTAGTTAAATAAAAAATTATATAAATAATATGCTTGTTTAGGCTCACTAGACGGCTCGAGCTTGACATGCGGAGCTCGAGCTCGTTCACTAAATGAGCCATATTTCAATGCACTAGCTTGAGCTTGGGGGCTTGTTTAAGCTTGGTTTGTTCAAGTTTTTTTCCAATTTGATCTCAAGTGAATCACATAATAGTTTAATTTGTTTACACCCTTAATAATCAATTATATACTTTCAGCATTCATAGACTTTAAATCTTCGATTTTGTCACTAGTCTTGCACTATAGTTGTTGCTATAACCCATAACATGTCTTTGAAGGCCTTACCCCTCCACTGCAGCTTCTTGTGTTGTGTATGTGTCAGATGATACATGCTATCAATAAAAGAAATAGCTTTGCAATGGCTGGTATTATACTCATTTGCCATAAAAATGAAGTTGGAGTTCACTTGTAGGTCTAGAGGTGCACAAATCGGTTAACCGGTCAAAAACCGGTTTTGGAATAACCGAACCGGTTAACCGGTGAAAGTCTCAAAACCGGTTTTTACCAATAACCGGTTCGGTTAATAACCGGTTTTTCGAGCTCAAAAACCGAAACCGATGTATAACCGAAACCGGTTAACCGAACCGGTTAACCGCCAAATAACCGATTTTTTTATGAGAAGGACCGGTTAACCGGTTAATAACCGGTTTGGCCTCTTGAAACCTCAAACCGGTCCCAAACCGCCGGTTTTTTTGAAAACCTAAAACCGATTTCAATAACCGGTTAAGAACCGGTACCGGTTCGGTTAACCGGTTTTTTTGTGCATCTCTAGGTCTAAGCAATGTTTTAAAACCGGTATTTTATGTGTACCAGATTTGGCTCAAAAATTGTTCAACCGGACACACTAATTAACCATAGAATTCTATACAAATACAACTTATACTCAAATAAGTTTCCAAAAAGTATACAAATTCATTCAAAAACAATTCAAAAAGTACTGAAATACATCCAAAACAATCTGAAAGTACTCAAATTCTAATAAAATTTTTTAAAATAAAAGTGCATAATAGGATTATGACATTGGCGTGTTAAACACATCATGTTCACGATCGCTTAAAAGCCGAAAATCACTTAAAAGTCTAAATTTTGTGTTTTTTTAAACCGGAATACCGATTTACCGGTAAAACCACCGACACAATCGATTGAAGTAACCTGCATAATACCGAAGTGTTTCGTACCGGATAAATTGACGACATCCGGTTGAACCGGCCGGTTCGAACCGGTTTTTAAAACATTGGATCTAAGCACTTATGTATACGATAACGAAAAAATCATCTAAGCAGTTATGTATACGTAACTTCGATGTCATTTTTACCTCATAGTCCAACATCCATGTCACAATGCCCAGGATGAATTTGAACAAGTTTATGTAGAGCTTTTGATTTTTACTTTATAATATTTCTAACGCTTAAAAACATTTTAGACTGGTGTTACAGGTTAAACACTGCACAAACATGACATGTGTTAGACATGAAAATGACATAATAACTACTCTTGTTTTTTTTTTTCCAAAAACAAACACGAACCTATTTAGAAATATGTTTATACGATAAAACATGTTTATTGACACGATAAAAATCACATATTTATTTAAAAAAATAAAAAATTATAAACATATGTAAACAGATTAATAGGTGTTTGAGCAGACTATATGCAAATAACATGTTAATAAGTTTAAGCAGGTTGACATGCATTTAACCTGTATAGACATAATTTTAATGTGTCTCAATGCGATTTGCTTACGACACAAAACCTGTTAGACTAAAAAACGAAATGTAAACACATGGTGTTGATCGGTTTGTGTAAAAATTACAACGCTTAAAAACACCATAACATGCCCAATTTAATAATAGTTTACTTAATTAAAAATTAATAATAAACAAAACCTAAGCCATTAAGGGACTGACTATTCACACTACTTTTTTAATTTAACACACTCACGAATCCTATTCGCCTATATGTGGCGTATAGCCCCGCGTATAGGGTCCAATTATTGTCACTAACACCCAATAATTGATCACGTATAGAGCCGCATATAGAACCTATGCGACGCGTATAGACCTATTCGCATCGTATAAGAGTCCAATTTTTGATATTAACAAATTCTGACACCCAATTATTACTCGTATACGATGCGTAGGGGTATGGCCGTGTGGGATGGGTTGGTGAATAACATAGCCTTAAATTAAACCCCAATATATAAATGTAATTAAAAAACAGACAAAATCATCAATCTGAATAACGTGGCTGCTGATAATACAGAGGCGGTAAGATAAATAATCTGCGTTTTGTGTGCGCTGGCGAGATACTGATCGACGATCTCGAAGAACGACTGCCGCAATCGGAAGTCCACAGATGGCGGAGCACGGTGGCTGTTGTCCCCCGATGGATCTGTTCCGATCAGAGCCGATGCACCTAGTACAAGTCATTATTCCCATCGAATCCGCTCGATTGACCGTCTCTTACCTCGGAGATATCGGCCTCATTCAATTCAAAGACGTCAGCACTCTCTCTTTATGCTTGTAATTATAGGATCGTGCGTGTTATGTGATGGAATTGTAGTGTTTTATTGGTGCCTCGTAAGGTTAGCTAGCTGTAATTTTAGAAGTAAGCGTGATTCACCAAAATTAGGGATTTTGATTGATGAAAATGAAAGATATGGTTCGATGAATTGTGTAGAATCTGATTATTGTTAGATTTGATGGTTTGAATTTAGGAATTTCTTTGTTGTTGTGATCTTTTGTTATCTGAAACACTCGTTAGAGATGTCATGGGGCTATTCTTTACGTGCTTTATGTTTTAAAAAAGTGATAGTTGTTAGTTCTTTAATTTTTCACTTCATACATTTTTTAGTTTATAAGCCATTGATTTGAACTTTGTTTAAAAGATATTTATTCTGAAAGGGCTTTGATGGAATATACATTTGATAAAGGTTTGATTAAAAGATACTGGATGATTCCACTAGCAAAATAATAAAAAGAGGTGCTTTTTCTAGTTTGCCAATACCTTTTATTGTATTTCTTATGGTTATTGGTTTGTTGGTTGAACATCAAGCATATTGTTTTTCCCCTGTTTATAGTCTATATCTTTTATGTTATGTGATTTGTGTTTCTTGGTAAGGTCTAATATTAACTTTATTTATATATACAGCTGAATGCAGAAAAAAGCCCTTTCCAGCGGACATATGCCGGTCAGGTGAGCATTTTTTATCCTTGATTGTTGTCAGGTTTGTTAAGATGCTTATTGCTATCCTCTTGACTCTAAAACTTGAGCTGGTTTGTTGTTTGGAGTTATATTTTTGAAATCTTAAGGTTTGAAATTGGCATATTTTGACCCAAGTTTTGATAATAATTAATACAGAAAGTAGGCAGCAATGCAGCATAAATTTAAACAATCCACATTAACTGCAATATGATGAACTAGCATAAATACCATCTATCCATATCTATATAAATTTGTTACTAAAAGTAACATGCATATGTAGTTTAATAGGTGATGTTGCTATATGATTGGAAGCATCAGATTTTGAATTTTTGTCACATTTAAATGTCTGCTTGCATACATTAGTATTTTTAAGGTCATATTTTTATAGTAAACAATGGGAAAAATCTTTGAAAAAGTGGTCTAGTGTGGCAATTTGTTAATTCAACATAAATTGGAGAGTTACTAGAAGATTAGCTATATTTCTCAGTTAGTCAGTTGTCATAATATTCATTCAAAGCATATAATTATGTTCTTTCACCACCTCTTGAAACTTAGCTGCTTTCATTGTGAAGATTAAAAGATGTGCAGAATTGGCACGAAAGCTGCGTTTCTTCAAAGATCAAATGTCAAAGGCAGATGTCAAACCATCAGCAAAATCTGACGCCAAAGCTGAATTTAATCTGGATGAACTGGAGGTATATACAAGTTTCTACATGTATATGCACAAATTTGAACCTTGTTTAGGAAACTGATTCTTTCTTGTGTGTTATGATGATTTAGGTAAAGCTTGGAGAACTTGAAGCTGAGCTTACTGAAATCAACGGGAACAGTGAAAAGTTGCAGCGTAGCTATAATGAGCTTGTAGAATATAAACTTGTTCTGCAAAAGGTATATCTTACATTAAAGCCACACATGCAGTTATGAAAATGCTATAAATAAGGTTTGCTAGGTAATTGTAGGGATGCTCAAATTTACTGTTTTATATGTGTATATATATTCAAGTTCAAACTGTTATACAGGCTGGGGAGTTTTTTAAAGAAGCTCAAAGCAGGGCTGCAGCTCAGCAGACAGAAGTTTCATCACAACAGGCTGCTGAAGAATCTTTGGAAACTCCTCTACTGAAGGACCAGGTACATTGCTATGAAATAAATCCTTTTTTTTTCCTTCATAATTCATTGGAAGTTCTCAACTTGCAAATTCTGTTTGATTTTTATGTTAAGGAATCAACAGCTGACCAAGGGAAACAAGTGAAGTTGGGGTTTCTCACTGGCCTTGTGCCCAAAGGAAGATCTATGGCTTTTGAAAGAATATTATTTCGTGCTACAAGGGGAAATGTGTTTCTGAGGCAGTCTTCTGTGGATGAAGCTGTTATTGATCCTAATTCAGGCGAAAAGGTAAAATGGAATGTTTATTAATATCTGTCTTCCAGGTCATGGAGAATGTTTTTATTCTTTGATAGACATTGTTTTTCTCGATTTTCTAGGCATCTTTATTTTTTGATGCTTTGATCATAATGAAAATGAAATGATAAGAGTTTCACATATCAGGCTGCCACTGGTGAAGCTGTTTCTAAATTGTATTTTACATCTCACGGCATTTGACGATTTGCTAATGCCTAATAACATGGATGATAAGGCACCTTATTGGGCTCATGCATTGATTTCTTTGCTTAATGCACAGGGGTGCATCTTGCTGTAAATCTATTACATAAAATAAAATACTTAAATATTATCTTTGTTGTACCTCTATATGAACAGGGTGTTATTAAATCTTTAAGTTTTTATAATCTCAAACTCGGTATTTTTACCGACCGACACTATGAATTCTACGTCCACAACATACATATGTTGTGTACTAGGCTTCAAGGTTTACATGGTTTTGACAATTTTTTTAATAACATGTGATTGACTAGTCAACATTTGGTGTAATCTCTGACAAGCATAGGGGCAGCAGGCTCATTTACTTTCGATTTCAGTTCTAGGAAATATTTTAGTAAAATAAATATTGGATTCTTATTGGAACATGATTTTCACTTTACAGGTTGAGAAAAATGTTTTTGTGGTTTTCTTTTCTGGAGAAAGAGCAAAGAGCAAAATTCTTAAGATATGCGAAGCATTTGGAGCAAACCGTTACCCTTTTGCAGAAGATTTGGGCAAACAAGCTCAAATGATAACTGAGGTACCCAACATCCTTCTTCTTTAGCTATTGATCATCACATTTGCATGTATGAATAGGTCAATGCTCGGTACTCCTTGTACTCTGATAGAATTTGAATGCAATTCAAGTGAACTATCAACAAATAGACAGTAATCAAACAAGAATTATAGTAATATTAATTGGAAGGGATGATTACAGAGAATGAAATCTCCCAACCCAGGGCTCAGCCCTTTCTCACTGCATTAACAGGAGACCAGCCATAACCTGACTATTTTCTAAATAAAACTCTTCCTACCCAACTCACAAGACTATCCTCTATTTATAACCCACTAACACACACACTAGATATTAATATTACCAAATTACCCATATCTAGAACCTACCATAACTACTAATTAATACTAACATATTAATATAACTATGATCTCTATCATTACTCCCCCCTTATTTAAAAGTCTTGTCCTCAAGACTTGGGAGTGAACCATGGATCGTGTCTTGCTCCAAGTATCTTGCCTTCCGGACATTTGTGAGCTGGCCCATATCTATTACCCCAACGTAAACAAATCCTTTTCTTCTTACGTCCTTTCCAATCCAAACGTGAAAGATATCGCGCTCCTCGATCACGATGCAAAACATTTCCCAACTCAAAAGTGGAGGAATGTAAATGTGAAAGTAAAGATTGTTGTGCCGAAGTCAAAACCACTAATTGGAAGGAACCGAGTACTGCTTCACATCAACCGACTGATAAGCAGCTTCCTCACCGAATAACCATAGGCCCATACATCGTTCAGTCACAATATCAAAATACCCATTCCCAAACTTGATACGAATGCTATCAAAGGAGCAAACAGGAAGCCTTCGCTCAGTTAATTTGGGTGTATGAACACGTTTGGGCTCCCTTTGACCCAACACTTGAGGCCCATCACCTGTTAAAGGCCCATAACTATGTTGATAACGAAAAAGGGAAAGAGAGGCCTTACTGGCGACCGAATCAGGGCCTGATAATAGATTCGTGAAAAAGGATTCGGTGGGCCTCCCGAAGGAAACTTTGTCCATTGTGGAGTAATGTTGAGAGATAGATGTAGGGTCGATTTTGCCATTTGCGTCTATCGTTAGAGAAGATGGCCATTGAATGGGCCTACCACATGAATCTGATTCGTTATACTCTCCAAAAAGGACTCGTGATGTTGATGATTCTTGTCCTTGCAAGATCCTTGAAAATACACTCGCATGTGAAGGATTTGCTGCAACCGCCTTAGATGAACTAGAATTAACAGCAGATTTGGGCTGATATTGGCCCACACCAGTCAGCCCATCATTCAATACAGGCCCAGATCGATTGGAATAACGAAAGCCAGAAAGAGAAACATTACCGGCGACGAAATCGTGAATCGAATCCGACGAGCCAGTTTCCCCACTGGAATTGAAAAACCCTGAAAATCTTGAGGAATCGATCGAATTCTTCTCATGGGACGTCATCCAAGCTAAGACCATCTTCCGAAATTCATTGGATTCCGAGCGATCTTCCTTCAACAGTGTCAGTGAAGCCTTGATTTCATTAACGTCTTGTTGGAGTTGGGCGATTTGTTGATCGTGAATATCTAATCGAGAGTTGAGGTTTACCATGGTAGTCGGAATTCAAAATCAAGTCGACGGTAGTTCTGAAGCAGGTTGACGGCAGCTATTAGATCGAGCAATGATGAAATTGGAATCCAATTGAATGAAATTGGAAACACAATGATGAGATTGAAGTTGGTGGAACCTGTAATTAGCGCTATCTTAGTCGGCAAAACTGGAAAATCAACAGACAACAAATGTAGATGAAATCGACGGGAATTGATGGGAGACACCAGCAATGAAGTCCAACAATGATGAAATTAAGATGAAATTGGCAGGTCTGAGGCAGGGTCGGACCATTGATAGAATTTGAATGCAATTCAAGTGAACTATCAACAAATAGACAGTAATCAAACAAGAATTATAGTAATATTAATTGGAAGGGATGATTACAGAGAATGAAATCTCCCAACCCAGGGCTCAGCCCTTTCTCACTGCATTAACAGGAGACCAGCCATAACCTGACTATTTTCTAAATAAAACTCTTCCTACCCAACTCACAAGACTATCCTCTATTTATAACCCACTAACACACACACTAGATATTAATATTACCAAATTACCCATATCTAGAACCTACCATAACTACTAATTAATACTAACATATTAATATAACTATGATCTCTATCATACTCTCTGTTAATACTATACCTTAATTTCATTGTATCTGTACAATAAATAAGCTAGGTTATTTTCTATAGTGATGCATAAACTGCCAAGATAAGTTTGATTTATTTGAATATATACAATTCAATTATTCTTAGATATTGTAGACATATGAAAATTAAAAATATAATATCTTATAATGCTAGTTACCTTTTAAATGACTATTTTTATTGGGAGTAAAAGTTGACAAAGCAAGTGTAAGCTCCACAAAAATTGGAATTCTAAGTAATATATGTGGCATTGAAGGAGTTGTGAAGGATAAGTTAATTAATTCGTATAACAATGACCTTTTTAAACATGCATATATGATATCAAAACTGTGACAAAACCCTGATCAAAATCATTTGTGGTTTTTGCTCTTTGTCTGCTGTATAGTTCTTCCTGTACAGTAATTTAATTATGCAAAAATGTATTATTGTGAACCTACTTTAAAAGCATTAAGAAAAGTCTTCTCCAGAAGTTTTTATACTAAGCCCACTTATTCTTATCCCCCTGTGGCTGCCTTTGCTTTTCCCACAATCACAAGTCCACTAGGCATAAAGAAAACAGAGGATCCCCGTGCCCTACATTTTCAATCACATCAAAAAAATAATGCTGCATTATCTTTAATGTTTCTTAGAAATGTTGGCATCTCTGCATAAATTGATTAAACCTTGATAAAAACACTCATTAAGTAAACTGTCACTTTCCAGGTATCTGGGAGGATATCTGAGCTGAAAACAACAATAGATGCTGGACTTTTGCACCGTGCAAATTTGTTGGAAACCATAGGAAACCAATATGAACAGTGGAGTGAGCTGGTATGCCTCTTCTAAGTCTTCATGTCACAATTTCATGCACACACACTTATCTATGCATAATATAGATATGCATAGATAAATCTCTTCTTATATGGATCACTGATCCTCATTTTGTTGCTCTTGCAAGGTTCGGAAGGAAAAATCAATTTATCACACACTAAACATGCTTAGCATTGATGTAACAAAAAAGTGTCTTGTGGCTGAAGGCTGGAGTCCCA
Organism: Mikania micrantha; assembly: GCA_009363875.1. Lineage (NCBI taxonomy): Eukaryota > Viridiplantae > Streptophyta > Magnoliopsida > Asterales > Asteraceae > Mikania > Mikania micrantha. The sequence continues at coordinate 22,756,437 of CM018693.1, forward strand.
TATTTGCCACCCAACAGGTTTGTTGTTGTAATTTATTTTTCCTTTTATTTAGATAATCATGTTTAGGGTTAGTGTTTAGATGTTGTTACATCTTGAATTGCCAGGGTTAGTGTGTTACATTTCAGCTTGCAACATGGATGAACTTATATGTAGCTTCAGGGTACCATTAACTCAATATCCCTTGTTTTTGCAGATTCAGGATGCCCTGCAGCAGGCGACAGTTGACTCAAAGTCCCAAGTTGGTGCCATTTTCCAAGTTTTGCACACTAAAGAGTTACCTCCAACCTATTTCAGGACAAATAAGTTTACTGAATCCTTTCAAACAATTGTCGATGCATATGGGTAGGCATTATTTTGGATCCCCTGTCTCCATCCGAGGCTTTACTCATGACTCTTATGCAGTGTGCCGGTGTGTATCTATATTACTATGTACTCTTTTACTCTTCTTGCAGTGTTGCCAAATACCAAGAAGCAAACCCTGGAGTATATACTGTTGTCACATTCCCATTTCTGTTTGCTGTGATGTTTGGTGATTGGGGGCATGGCATATGCATTCTGCTGGCAACTTTATTTTTGATATTTAGGGAGAAGAAATACTCAAGTCAGGTAGCTAGCCAAAAACAAAAATACGTGTTTTCTACATTTATAAGACTCAAAGTTGAACTCTGTCAGAAGAAAAACTATTCATTTACAATTTTGCATCCAACTTTCATTTAATTACGTCATCATCATTTAGTAAGCTGATACTGATTTTTTATGCGTTTTCATCAATACAGAAGCTTGGAGACATAATGGAAATGACTTTTGGTGGTCGTTATGTTATATTGTTGATGGCCCTTTTCTCCATCTACACTGGTTTGATATATAACGAGTTTTTCTCGGTTCCTTTTGAGTTATTTAGTCCATCAGCATATGCCTGCCGTGATGCTGCATGCAGGTAGTTTATCTGACCACCCCTAAAAAAAGAACTGGCTCCTCTGTTCTATCTCTTGATATTTTCTAGTTTTCTGCAGTGAGGCTACCACCATAGGCTTGATAAAGGCGCGTGATACATACCCATTTGGTGTGGATCCCGCATGGCATGGAAGTCGAAGTGAATTGCCATTTCTCAACTCCTTAAAGATGAAAATGTCTATTCTTCTTGGGGTAGCCCAAATGAACCTTGGGATAATACTCAGCTTTTTCAATGCTCTCTATTTTCGGAATCCTGTGAATGTCTGGTAAGTTTGATGAATTCCTAGATTTGTTTGTGCTCACCTATATTATGTTTTACTGATATTATTTTCTATTTTTGCAATTTCTAGGTTCCAATTTATTCCTCAGATGATCTTTTTGAATGGGCTGTTTGGTTATCTTTCCCTCCTCATTATTGTAAAGTGGTGCACTGGTTCACAAGCTGATTTATATCATGTAATGATATACATGTTCCTTAGCCCAACAGATGATCTTGGTGAAAACCAGCTTTTTCCAAACCAGAAAACAGTTCAGGTTTGATTCTTCTAGCAACCGTAATATTTATTTTGGATGACAAAAAAATTATAATAATAAACATGGCACGTATCATTTTGTTACCAGCTTGTGCTACTACTGCTATCTCTAATTGCAGTCCCATGGATGCTGCTACCTAAGCCTTTCATTTTAAAGGCACAACATAATAGGGTATGCTATTTTATTTTCTCATTAAAATCTTATCATCAATTTGTCATTATATTTTCTAATTTGCACCATGTTTTTCATAATTCTCTAGACACATCAAGGTCAGTCCTACACTCCTCTTGAAGGAACGGAAGACTCTCTACAGGTGGAGGCAGGTCATGATGCACACGGTCATGGAGAATTTGAGTTTAGTGAAGTATTTGTTCATCAACTTATTCATACAATTGAGTTTGTACTTGGGGCAGTATCTAATACAGCTTCATACCTTCGTTTATGGGCACTCAGGTATATTATTACAACTCTGATCTTTCTCTTGAAACGAGATCTTATCGTTTGTATTTGTTTTTAAAAAAGTAATATTAAATTGTTGATAGTTTTAAGTCTTTATTTATTGGTCATTTAGTGTTTGTTAAAATTTAAATCTTTATTTATTGGTCATTTGGAGAACATATCATGAGAAATTCAGCAGATTTGATTTTCTGCACCATGTTCTAGTAGCTTAAAGATTAGGATTTGGGATTTTTATGTTCTTAGTTTGGACGCTAAAAGTAATATGATATCGATTGCCACTATTATAATGCCACAAGACAATCTTAAATGAACAAATTGGCCATTAAGAACAATTTTGACCAGCATATCTCTGACTCATGCATTATGTACTAATATGTAAAAATCTTAACTGGTAACACACTTCTCTTTCAGTTTGGCGCATTCAGAATTGTCAACTGTGTTCTATGAGAAGGTTCTTCTTCTTGCTTGGGGGTAAGTTCTTTTTCTAAAAAATCAAAGTTTGGCATTTTTTTAAATTGTTAATATTTATATATTTTTTTTCCCAGAAATGTCATATATATGGTAGTTCACAAGACAGAATTTGTCTTAACATTCAAACATATCTGGTCATTTTCCTTGATTTTTTTCTTTTCTAAAAGCTTGTTTTCGGTTTGCCCAGGTACAACAACATCATTATTCTGATCGTGGGCATAATCGTGTTCATCTTTGCAACGGTTGGAGTGTTGCTAGTGATGGAAACCCTAAGTGCCTTTTTGCATGCATTAAGGCTCCACTGGGTGGAGTTTCAAAACAAGTTTTATGAAGGAGATGGGTACAAGTTTGCCCCTTTCTCCTTTGCATTACTCAGCGATGAAGACGAGTGATGAGCCGGCCACCATTTTTAATCCCAGAAAAAGCTTCATCATTCATCATTCAGCAGTCATGCTGGTTCTGCATATTTTGCATGTGTGATTTTCCTTTTTTTGCACCTTCAGGTTGAACACGCTTAAGCTAGATGAAAATGGAACATTATTTATCAATAAGAAGCATTTTTAGTGAAAGCATGTGCCTTTTGGCTAATGTGAAGTGCTATAACAATCTGTATTAATGGGTTTTTGGTAATAAAAATTTGTTTATTTATTTAATAATTAGTACCCTATATGGAGGCTTCCACAATGTCCTCATTCACACCTACCAAGGTAACAAGGCTTGTATTATTAATTTAAAAAAGCAAGCCTAATTTAAAAGTCTTGTTAAATTTGAAAGACTGAAAAGAATAATTTCTTAATAGTTTGCATCACACCAAACTAGAATAATAAACTTGATCTAATCTTTTTTATGAAAAGGACATGAAATCTACCTTCATTCTCTCTATTCTTTCAATTCTTTTCATCCGGATCTTCTTAAAATATTTAACGTTAGATTTTATGATTGCAAGTAACCATGCCAATAGTTTAATGAGAGTCTTGCTTATTACTTAAACGAACAAACATAGTTTTTAAACGAACAAAAATGATATGCATAAAAGACCGGTTAAGCTCACGAGTCAGCTCGAGCACGATATATAAATCTTAAGCTCAAGGCCGGCCTCCCTTCACAAATATTGAGGCAAGGGCCTAGGGCCCCCATATTTTTGGGGCCCCAACCGTGCAGGTTATGTTCGTGTTATCATATATGTTATTTATTTTGTCGTTTTTAATATGAAAAATTAAAGTCTACTTATATTCTTAAAAGAGAGTTTGTTTAATTTTGTTGTTTCCAAATAATTACACCTTATACGTTTTTGTTTCATCTTTATTTAACGTTAAAATAAATTTTTTATTAATGGTACGAGTGAAAGATTTAGACTAACTATCTAGTGGTACTTAGGGTAATCGATCAAGTTGATTAACAAAGATACAAGATTACAAAATATTATCACTAAGTATTATATTTTATATCATTCATTGTTTTTATCATTTATGATTATCATTGGTTAACTTTAACTATGAGTGAATATATGTATATAGAGACAAATTAACATATTTTTCATGTTTTATAACTAACAAACCATAAGTGCAAGAAATTTCTTTTTTTGAAGAGGGCCTCACTTTTTCTATTTGCCTTGGGCCCTAAGAAAGCTTGAGCCGGCCTTGCTTAAGCTCTAGCTCATTTATCATATTAGCCATAATATGAGCTCAAGCTTGTTTAAGCTTATTTTGATTCGAGACTTTAGCAAGCTAATCCCCAGTAATTTACATCTTTAACTTAAAACAAACATCTATTCACTCTTTTCTTTTTTATTGTTTTTTTAACAACAATAGGGCAATGCCAAAACATGAAAAAAAAATGGTATATGAGGTCGGATCTCAGGTGAGATTTGCCTTTGTTTAGTAGGAGGATCAATTCCAAAATCAGAAGATGGATAACTCGTACCGAATTTAACCAACAGTCAGGCAAATTGTTTCCGCATGCGGTATCTTCGCACAATCTCGTCTCAAAGATTAAAGGATTTGGCAAAACAAGCCCTTGCATTATATTATCTCGCCACACTTAACTTTTTTAACGGTTAACTCTCACCCCCATCATACATATTTTCTTAAATATACATTACTAGGTGAGTAACCCGTGTAACACACGGGCTGATTTTAAGTTAAGATGAAAATAATAAAAGATTTTAATATAATGATAATAACAATCGACGTATAGCACGATGATTTCAATCATTAAACATACATAAAAATAAAATGTGAAAGTATGATTTCAAATTATATAAATCATATGCAGTGAAACATAAAAATAAAGAATTAAACCATTTATAAGAAACGTGAACATATAAAGTTATATATCACACAAAACATACTAAATTAGAATAAAAAGTCACAAAAATTTGTTCATAAGTTTGTTCATAATTGACCATATGTAAAAGCTGGATCTTTTAAATACAACCCAACTTTTGATAATGATTGTCCTTGACTTTTGTTGATTGTTATTGCGAAACATAAAGAGAGTAGAAATTGTCTTCTTTTAAATTTAAAAGGGATATTTTTATCGGACGGTGTCAAATTAATTTGAGGTAAAAAGAATTATACCATTTGAATCGTCTGACAAAGGACTTTTTATATTGCAAACTATATAAGTCATACAACATTACTTAGAACAATTTATAATTACAATAATTATGAAAATATTAGTTATTAAGGTTTTTTTTTTAAATGGTACCATTTAAATTGTAATTTTAAGGATTAGGATATGACGGTAAAATAGGTGATTGTTTTCGGAATGTTTCTTCTTCTTCATTTTTACCTATCAAGGATATAAAGATGTTTAATTAGATTATAATTAAAAAAATTAAGAAACAAAAATTAATATAATTATAACAACTTTGTTGTTTGATGTTACCGTTTTTTAACTATTTGATATATATCAAATAGTTTATTTGAGAATATTGTTGATTTCAATAATTGATGTATGTGTGTTTACAGCGGTAAAACAATATAATTAATAAAATAGACGTATTACACTGGGTATTACATCCTTATTTCAATTTATATCAATTTAATGTAAATAAATAAAAATTAAAGTTTTCGTATTAATATAAAATAAGCTTAAAGATTGAATGAAATGTATTGACATACTTAGTATTAAGAATGCATAAAGAGTGAAAAATCATTAAGAGGAAAATATAATGAAGTATGATTATGAAGAATGTACAATGTTTCAATATGTTGTAAATTTTTAAAATTTAATTAGGAAAGTTTTGAGGTAGTTATATTATGAACAATCAATAATCAATAAATCAAGATAAAAAAATAAGCAAAGTATTTAAAAGTATAAGACATTTATTTAGTTTATATTAGAATAAACGTGTGCATCAAAATAGCAAATACGTTACATTTTATTAACATTTTTTAATTAATAAATATTTTATTAGATTGACTGTATTATAATATATTTTTATAATAGAAAATAAACATAGAGTATGAAAATAATGGACAATTTGTTTTTTGTTATGATTGCAATTTAAAAAGTAAATAAAGTTACACTTAATGCATAATTCAAAATATTATGTAACGGATCATTTGTTTAGGAAAGTTTTAAATGTGTGTGGTGTTGACATGTGTAAAATGGAATTACATGACATAATTGCTAAAGTGACATGTGTCCTCTTAGTGAGATGGACATCCTAATTAAGTGACATATGGCATTAGAGTTACTCTTTCATTAGAAGTAGAAGATTTTACTGCTAATGAACCACCTTCAACTACGGGTGTCATTCGGGTTGGTTCCTCGGGTTTCGGGTTGCTCGGGTCGGGTTATTCGGGTTTTTGTAATATGAAATTGGAACCATGAACCGAACCATTTAACTTCGGTTTAATTGGTTCTCGGGTTTCGGTTATTGGGTTTAATTGGGTTGGGTTAAACGGTTCTCGGGTAATACTTGAAAAACTAATATTTTATTTTGTCACACCCCGAGCCGGCGGGATAGGATCGGTTGTCCCGTCGGGCGGAAAGTTCCCGGGGCGCGATATCGTGAGTGATAATCGTGATGATCAGATTGTTTACATTGCACATGATACAAATGAGAAATGCTAAATATAATAGAATTACAAAGTTAAATTACATCAGTATTGTTTATAATTTAACAATGTAAATCTACCATAAACATCATATATTTCTATCTTGTATTTACACAAGATATACAAAATAATTTGCATAATGATGTCTTCAAAAATAATGCAGGTCCAAAAGTTAAGTCTTCTATCTGAAGTCCTAATCCAAAAGGAATAACTCCTTAGTTGACCTGTTCGTCACCTGAGAAGTCATGCAAAAATAAAGTCAACACATGGTTGGTGAGTTCATATAGTTTTATGATTTGAAAATGATTTGATAACCTCCTTCGGTAAAGACCCTAACTTCATTAACATCAACTGTATCATCCAGATCGGTATGCTTATGTATAGGGCATACCCCTGGGTCAAGGCTACAACCCCGCCCAGACGCCGTCCCACCACATACTAATCCGCATAGGACATTGTTGTTAATGATAATTAAGCATTTTTACCTAACACCTCTAAAATAGATTTCGATCTCCAAAACTTGATTTACCTTTGATTCTCTTGATTTTGATTATAGACAAAAGATTTTCCAAAAGTCAGTGATAATAGTAAAATGTCAAAGATTTAATTAAATAATTAAATAAAACATTTAAATACAACTAAGACATGATGATTGAGTGTAATTTTACTCAATTAGTTAGACTTAGTTGTTGGTGGTTGTCCAAGTTGTAACCTCTCACACGTGACCCATACCAGGCATAACTCACAAGGAGTATACCTGGGCGTGACGGGATTTTAATGATTTGCCCTTACAGCTTGACCCAAAGGTCTTCTGTACATGCGGGGACTTTAAGGATATCCTTTGTTTCTTGATCTCTTGATTCTCATGATTTTGATATTGATTTCAATGATTGTTCACGTTGTTGCCCGTATAGCCTGACTACAAGAGTCTTCTATACCTGAAGGGACTTTATATGTGTGTTACACGTGATCTTGATTCCATATACAACTGACATCCACCATGACTTGAGTATTAATGAGTTCATTAGATCATAATGATTTCATTATTTCAATGAGTCACACACATTTATGATTTCTGATCTCTTGAGTCTCTTGATTCTTGATTCTTTGAGTTCCCATGATTTTGAATGATAATTGATTTGATTTATGATTCTTGGGCCTCAGATCACACACTGAGTTATGATTCCCTTGAATATGATCTCTTGATTATGTTCATTTGATTTCACTTTGAATTTAGATTCTTGAATTTGAACTTGATGGACTAAGGGTTGAATTATGATTTAAACTTAAGGTATTACTCATAAGAGTACTTAAATTCAATTGATAACTCGATTTGTTCAATAATTTCCTAGACAGGAGTCTAGGAGTATCAACAACATATATATGTAAAGACATATAATAATTAAAAGCATTTAAATAAACAGTTTAAATAAAACAGTTTACGCATGCTTCTCAGCCCCGCGTTTTAAAACAAAAATGTTAGAAAAGGGGCAATGAACTCACCTGTGTTGCTTTGTATTGAATTACCACAAATGCGCGCTCGTTGTTGTTGCTTATGTATCTTCGGTTCCTGAGTTGTTTTAAAAGGATTCGCAGACGATAAGTATTTATAATAAACATCCTAACTGGGGTTTGGTCTCGGTGTGCAACTACGTGTCTTAGATTACTAATGTGTTTCTATGGTTTTCTCTAACTAAGCTAACCTTATTACCCATTCATAACCAAAATCCCACATTAATCATTTAAAGACTTAAAGTAAACATTTTCAATTTAATTTATTTAAATTACACATTTATTTAGGAAAGTCATTTAATTACTTTAAGAACATTTATAATCTTATTTCTTTTATGAAAAGCATAATTTACTTAAGAAAAGTGTAATTAACATGATGACGGGCTTAGATTAAGCCCATTGGGCCACTCTCAGGCCCATTTAACTTGATTCCCTCTCAATTGAAATGACTTCCATGATCTTTTAAGAGAACATTAGTTTATCCAATATTGGTTACATGGAAACAAACTCCCGATGTTATTCCCATGCAAGCCTATCTACAGTCCCTATGCATGCACACCCAACACCTTAATTCTCATGCATGTAAACTATGCATAAGTTAATATTCCCAAGTCATATGGATAATCCACCTATCCCTTGGCCTTATGAGACTTGGCCGATTGAACCGAGGCTTGGGCCGAATAGGGTAGGGGTGTATGAGTCTTGATCGAATGAGAGGTGGTGTGAGAATGAGTTGGGACGAATGAGAGCTGTCGAATGAGCCATGGCGACTGGAACCTTGCCGACCGAATGATGTTGCTTCGGTGATGCAACCAGCGAATGAGTCTTGGCCGAAAGGGGTGTGGGGACGAATGTCTAGGGCCGAATAGGGCTCTAGTCGAATGGGTGCATGCGGCGAATGACGATTTTCCGAAAGAACATGGCCGGTCGAATGAGGCCACTGCCGAAGGGAGTCCCTGGCCATTCGGCGAATGATTAGACCGGCGACTGGGGCTGGTCATTCGGCGATCTGGGCTGATGCCATTCGGCCGACCGAGCGACCCACATGCAGCCATGGATTTCGAAGAAATCAACTAGGGGTTCGAAGAGGATGGTTTCCTACACTTTCCTACATGGTGTGAAGTGATTTCCCTAGGATTTTGAGGTGATTCAGTCGAGTTCTAACAAGGGGCGAAATAGGGTTTTGAAACCCTAAAACCGAAGCAAACACAAGATCTTTACCCCGATTTTGATGGATCCAAGTCCCGATCTGTTGTACTTCCTTGATCTACATGTAATGGTGGTGATTTTGACACCAAAATCACACGAAATGGTAAAGATTCGAGCTCTAGATCTTAGTGAGAAGTGGGTTTTTCTTGTAAACTTTTAGAGAGAGAGAGATGAACGATGGTGGGGTTTGGATCTGGTTGGTGAGGGTTGTTGTGGCATTAAACTCCACCATAAATGTGGGGGAAAATACCGGGTTCGTTCGGGTTCGTTCGGTTTCGCGTGGTTTCGTGTAAAAACGCCGTTTTCGCGTCATTTTCGTTACGAAACGACTCGGTTTTAAAAGTAGACTTTAGAAATTATTTTAGGTTGTGATTCCTAATAAATTAACTAAATATCTTTTAATTATTTAATTCACAAAATATTTATTTAGCGTTTAAATCGAATCGCGCGGTCATCGCGCGTATTTGTTCGAATCAAATACGACGATAACTACACTTTTCAATATTGTTTTCTAATAATCGAATATCATTCAGAACGTTAAACTTTTAGATTTATTCGTACAGATCGTCACCTATACGAATAATCTGTCGGTTTAGCATTCACATAACAATATTCGTGTTGTTTTGTCCTGTAAGGCCTCACATACGCTTATACATAATAAAATCCTAACAAATAAATCACATGATGATTCTGTGTTGCCAGATAATTATCTGACTCAAGAATCATTGTTCTGAATTGATTTCTCTGAATGTCTGTGAATTCACTGTTTCGATAATATGAAATGATACTGTGACTTGATATGAATATGAAATATACAGAATTACATGATAATTGTACCTGATTACTGTTTACGTACTGTTCACGATCACTGTTCCGGTGACGGTTCCGGCACTGATGTTACAGTCTCCCCTTGTTAAAGAAATTTCGTCCCGAAATTTAAGAATTGTTATCGGGTACGGCTTCCTCTTCAAACAGCTGGGGATACTTTAACTTCATGTGATCTTCACGTTCCCAAGTAAACTCGGGTCCGCGTCTTGAATTCCAACGAACCTTTACAATCGGAATACGGCTTCGCCTCAGTTGCTTGACTTTGCGATCCATAATTTCTACAGGTTCTTCTATGAAATGTAACTGATCATCGACCTGAATTTCTTCGAGTGGAACGACGAGTGATTCGTCAGCAAGGCATTTCTTTAAATTCGAGACGTGAAACACGTCATGCACACCACTGAGTTCATCTGGTAATCTCAGTCTATACGCCACAGGACCAATACGTTCGATGATTTCGAACGGTCCTACGTATCGTGGTGCTAGCTTGCCTTTTGTTCCAAAACGTACAACGCCTTTCCATGGGGATACCTTCAACATGACACGGTCTCCCACTTGGAATTCCATCGGCTTACGCCGTTTGTCAGCGTAGCTCTTTTGTCTGCTTCTTGTAGCTTGCAATCTTCTCTGAATCTGAGCAATCTTGTCGGTGGTTTCCTGAATAAGCTCTGGTCCAGTTATGCGGTTATCTCCAACTTCAGTCCAACAGATCGGTGATCGACATTTCCGGCCATAGAGAGCCTCGAATGGTGCACATCCGATTCTGCTGTGGTAACTGTTGTTGTAGGAGAACTCAATCAGTGGCAAATGAGAATCCCAATTCCCACCGAAATCTAAAATACAGGTCCTTAACATATCCTCTAGGGTCTGAATCGTACGTTCGCTTTGGCCGTCCGTTTGTGGATGGTAAGCTGTACTCAGATTTAACTGTGTCCCTAGAGATTTCTGCAGTGATTGCCAGAACCTTGAAGTAAATCTGCTGTCTCTATCAGAAATAATTGATAAGGGCACACCATGGCGTACCACTATCTCATTGATGTATAATCTTGCCAGTTTATCCATCGTGAAGGTTTCACGCATCGGCAAGAAGTGAGCAGATTTTGTTAAACGATCTATGATCACCCAAATCGTATCGTGACCACTGGAAGTGCGGGGTAGCTTGGTAATGAAATCCATAGCTATTTGTTCCCACTTCCAGAGCGGAATCTCAGGCTGTTCCAGTAAACCAGACGGTCTCTGGTGTTCCGCCTTTACCTTCGCACACGTCAGACACCGACCGACGTACTCGGCTATGTCTTTCTTCATTCCCGGCCACCAATAAAATCCACGCAAGTCTTGATACATTTTATCAGCGCCTGGATGAACAGAGTATTTTGTCTTGTGTGCCTCATCGAAGATAAGTCTTCTCAATTTATCTACCGCCGGAATCCATATACGATCCTGGTAGTAGATCATTCCATCAGACTTGATCTCTAAATGTTTCTCTGCTCCGCAGTCAAGTTCTTTCTTCAAGTTTCCTCTGTCAACTGATTCCTGTTGAGCTTGAATGATCTTGTCTTGTAAGCTGGTCTGCACAGTCATACCCGTAGCCCTAACGCGTAAGGGTTTGACCCGTTCCTTCCGACTCAAGGCATCAGCTACAACGTTTGCCTTTCCCGGATGGTACTTGATCACACAATCATAATCATTCAGAAGTTCAACCCAACGGCGTTGTCGCATGTTGAGCTCCTTCTGATCAAAGATGTGCTGCAGACTCTTGTGATCAGTAAATATGGTACACTTAGTGCCATATAAGTAATGTCTCCAGATTTTTAGTGCAAAAATCACTGCTCCCAGTTCAAGATCATGAGTAGTGTAATTCTTCTCATGAACTTTTAACTGTCTCGATGCATAAGCGATAACTTTGTCCCGTTGCATCAGTACACACCCAAGTCCCTGATGGGATGCATCACAATAAACAACAAAGTCATCACATCCTTCCGGGAGTGATAGAATTGGAGCATTACATAACTTCTGCTTCAGTGTCTGAAAAGCATCTTCTTGTTTCTGTTCCCAGACAAACGGTTCACTTTTCTGAGTTAATTTAGTGAGTGGCAAAGCTATCTTAGAAAAGTTTGAGATAAACCTTCTATAATAACCTGCCAATCCCAGAAAAGACCGTATCTCCGTTGGTGTCTTCGGAGTGTCCCAGTTCTTTATTGCTTCAATCTTGGCGGGATCTACGTGTATTCCCTCACTGTTGACTACGTGACCAAGAAACTGAACTTCCCTTAACCAAAATTCACACTTAGAGAACTTGGCATAAAGTTTCTGTTCCATCAACAGTTCCAAGATTTTCCTGAGATGTTGTTCATGTTCTGCTTTGCTCTTGGAATAAATCAGTATGTCATCGATGAAGACGATAACGAACTGATCTAAATACGGCTTGCACACTCGGTTCATGAGATCCATGAAAACCGCTGGTGCGTTTGTCAATCCGAAAGGCATCACCATGAATTCGTAATGCCCGTATCTGGTTCGGAATGCCGTCTTCGGTATGTCTTCGTCTTGAACTCTAAGCTGATGATAACCAGACCGCAAGTCAATCTTAAAGAAGTATTGAGCTCCTTGCAGTTGGTCAAACAAATCATCAATCCTCGGCAATGGATACCGATTCTTGATGGTTAGTTTGTTCAGCTCTCTGTAATCTATGCACATTCTGAACGATCCGTCTTTCTTCTTCACGAACAAGACCGGAGCTCCCCAAGGTGAGTAGCTCGGTCTAATGAACCCTTTATCCAATAACTCCTGTAACTGGTTCGATAATTCCTACATCTCTGAAGGTGCTAACCGATAAGGAGATTTAGCAACAGGAGTTGCTCCAGGAACTAAATCAATTCGGAACTCTACCGGTCGCACGGGAGGCAAACCTGGTAGGTCTTCAGGAAATACTTCTGGATATTCCTTTACTACTGGTACGTCTTGTATCTTCTTCTTGTCTTTCTCTTTTTCCACTACATGAGCCAAGAAAGCTACACACTTCTTCTGTAAACACTTACGCGCCTTTATGCAAGAAATGATTTTGACACTTCGTTTTGCTTGATCCCCTCTGACTTCCAATACACGATCATCTGGTAATGGAACTCGAAGCAACTTCTCAGAACAGATGACTTCCACTCGGTTAGAGGAAAGCCAATCCATCCCAACAATGATGTCGAAACTACCCAACTCCATCGGTATTAAGTCGATGGCAAATGTATGACCATTAAGTGTCAATGGGCAATTCCTGTGAACTGTACTAACTGTGATCTGTTTTCCGTTAGCTACTTCTATAATGTAAGGGGAGTCTAATCGTTCTTCTATAGAATCTAGTTGGCATGCAAAATCGGCAGAGATAAAACTCTGATCCGCACCAGTGTCAAATAGAACAGATGCATAAAAGTCATGTAAGAGAAACGTACCAGTGACCACATTCGGGTCCTGGCGTGCAGCTGGTGCTCCAATAACAAAAGCTCTTCCACGAGGAGCTTGAACTGCTTGTTGTGCTTTCTTCGGGCAGTTCTTTGCAAAGTGGCCTTGTTCGCCACAGTTGAAGCATCCACCATTGTTCTGATTAGCTGGTGGAGGAAGTGCTAGAGTAGCATTGTTAACTGCTGGATTAGGTGTCATCCGGCATTGCTGAACCCAATGGCCCTTCCTTCCACATCCCGTGCATTGCCTGCAGGGAGTGTTAGCATTGTGATGATACTGGCACTTAGTACACAAAGGATGTGGGCCAGTATACTGCCTTTTGGGCACATTTTGTTGTGCCGCTGCTACTTGATTCAGGGGAGTAGCCATAGTGTAATTCTTGATAAATTTCTGCTTCTTCTTTGGGTGTTGCTGATGTTGTGGTTTCTTTGAAGACTCTTCCTTGCGTTTACCGGTGTCAGCCTCTTTCTTCAGTACTCCAGAGGCAACCATCAAATCAGTGAGTTTTCCAGACAGTCTCACTGCAGACTCGACAGTAGTAGGGTTGGCTGAAACAACCATTCCCTGAATGCAGGCAGGAAGTCCACCCACATATCTATCAATCCTCTTCTCCAAAGTAGGTACCATGTCGGGCACCAAAGCAACTAACTCGTGGTAACGAGTAGTATACCCCATATGATCTGCCCCTTTCATCACATGGTTGGACAGTTCAACCTCTAACTTTTGCAGTTCATTCTTTGGGCAGAATTCGGTCCTTAGCAGAGTCTTAAAATCTTCCCATGGCATGGCCATCGCTTCTTCTCTTCCCGGGCATTGATTTGACCATTCCACCAGGTCAGAGCCCGCTTGTTGAATGTTCCAGCAGAGTAGCGGACTTTATGGTGCTCTGGACAGCTGCAGAGGTCCAAAGTAGCCTCAATCTTTTCAATCCATTGGATTAATCCAACGGCTCCTTCAGATCCGCTAAAGCTAGGCGGCTTACATCCTACGAATGACTTGTAGGAGTAGTGTGAGGTACCACCAGTATTCCCACTGGCTTCTCCAGATGAGTTGCCAGTGTTGTTCATCTCATTACGGAGAAGGTTGAACATCTCCGGTATCGCCGCCTTCATCTGATTGGTCATCTGGCTGCTCAGTAGTGTCACCAAAGCGATGGTGGTAGGATCCAGTATAGGTGTTGTTCCTGAACCTGATGCCTCGGTGATCAGTGGAGGAGGAGGTGGAGGCGGTGGAGGAGGTGGCGGTGGTGTGTCGTTTGGCGATGGCGTTGAGGAGTGTGGAGCTTGGTCCTGTGATAATGGCAACAAGGGAGGTTGTCTTCGTGGCGGCATTCTGATCATAACCAAATGAAAATTGGTTAGTGCAATGATCGAATGCAGAAAACAATATGCAATAAGTCTTAAATCCTATGTTCTCTACATGCAGGGTCCCTAGGTTATAGTCTAGGCCAAACCGTTTAATTAAATGACCTATATTTCTCTATAACCATGGCTCTGATACCAATCTGTCACACCCCGAGCCGGCGGGATAGGATCGGTTGTCCCGTCGGGCGGAAAGTTCCCGGGGCGCGATATCGTGAGTGATAATCGTGATGATCAGATTGTTTACATTGCACATGATACAAATGAGAAATGCTAAATATAATAGAATTACAAAGTTAAATTACATCAGTATTGTTTATAATTTAACAATGTAAATCTACCATAAACATCATATATTTCTATCTTGTATTTACACAAGATATACAAAATAATTTGCATAATGATGTCTTCAAAAATAATGCAGGTCCAAAAGTTAAGTCTTCTATCTGAAGTCCTAATCCAAAAGGAATAACTCCTTAGTTGACCTGTTCGTCACCTGAGAAGTCATGCAAAAATAAAGTCAACACATGGTTGGTGAGTTCATATAGTTTTATGATTTGAAAATGATTTGATAACCTCCTTCGGTAAAGACCCTAACCTCATTAACATCAACTGTATCATCCAGATCGGTATGCTTATGTATAGGGCATACCCCTGGGTCAAGGCTACAACCCCGCCCAGACGCCGTCCCACCACATACTAATCCGCATAGGACATTGTTGTTAATGATAATTAAGCATTTTTACCTAACACCTCTAAATAGATTTTGATCTCCAAAACTTGATTTACCTTTGATTCTCTTGATTTTGATCATAGACAAAAGATTTTCCAAAAGTCAGTGATAATAGTAAAATGTCAAATATTTAATTAAATAATTAAATAAAACATTTAAATACAACTAAGACATGATGATTGAGTGTAATTTTACTCAATTAGTTAGACTTAGTTGTTGGTGGTTGTCCAAGTTGTAACCTCTCACACGTGACCCATACCAGGCATAACTCACAAGGAGTATACCTGGGCGTGACGGGATTTTAATGATTTGCCCTTACAGCTTGACCCAAAGGTCTTCTGTACATGCGGGGACTTTAAGGATATCCTTTGTTTCTTGATCTCTTGATTCTCATGATTTTGATATTGATTTCAATGATTGTTCACGTTGTTGCCCGTATAGCCTGACTACAAGAGTCTTCTATACCTGAAGGGACTTTATATGTGTGTTACACGTGATCTTGATTCCATATACAACTGACATCCACCATGACTTGAGTATTAATGAGTTCATTAGATCATAATGATTTCATTATTTCAATGAGTCACACACATTTATGATTTCTGATCTCTTGAGTCTCTTGATTCTTGATTCTTTGAGTTCCCATGATTTTGAATGATAATTGATTTGATTTATGATTCTTGGGCCTCAGATCACACACTGAGTTATGATTCCCTTGAATATGATCTCTTGATTATGTTCATTTGATTTCACTTTGAATTTAGATTCTTGAATTTGAACTTGATGGACTAAGGGTTGAATTATGATTTAAACTTAAGGTATTACTCATAAGAGTACTTAAATTCAATTGATAACTTGATTTGTTCAATAATTTCCTAGACAGGAGTCTAGGAGTATCAACAACATATATATGTAAAGACATATAATAATTAAAAGCATTTAAATAAACAGTTTAAATAAAACAGTTTACGCATGCTTCTCAGCCCCGCGTTTTAAAACAAAAATGTTAGAAAAGGGGCAATGAACTCACCTGTGTTGCTTTGTATTGAATTACCACAAATGCGCGCTCGTTGTTGTTGCTTATGTATCTTCGGTTCCTGAGTTGTTTTAAAAGGATTCGCAGACGATAAGTATTTATAATAAACATCCTAACTGGGGTTTGGTCTCGGTGTGCAACTACGTGTCTTAGATTACTAATGTGTTTCTATGGTTTTCTCTAACTAAGCTAACCTTATTACCCATTCATAACCAAAATCCCACATTAATCATTTAAATACTTAAAGTAAACATTTTCAATTTAATTTATTTAAATTACACATTTATTTAGGAAAGTCATTTAATTACTTTAAGAACATTTATAATCTTATTTCTTTTATGAAAAGCATAATTTACTTAAGAAAAGTGTAATTAACATGATGACGGGCTTAGATTAAGCCCATTGGGCCACTCTCAGGCCCATTTAACTTGATTCCCTCTCAATTGAAATGACTTCCATGATCTTTTAAGAGAACATTAGTTTATCCAATATTGGTTACATGGAAACAAACTCCCGATGTTATTCCCATGCAAGCCTATCTACAGTCCCTATGCATGCACACCCAACACCTTAATTCTCATGCATGTAAACTATGCATAAGTTAATATTCCCAAGTCATATGGATAATCCACCTATCCCTTGGCCTTATGAGACTTGGCCGATTGAACCGAGGCTTGGGCCGAATAGGGTAGGGGTGTATGAGTCTTGATCGAATGAGAGGTGGTGTGAGAATGAGTTGGGACGAATGAGAGCTGTCGAATGAGCCATGGCGACTGGAACCTTGCCGACCGAATGATGTTGCTTCGGTGATGCAACCAGCGAATGAGTCTTGGCCGAAAGGGGTGTGGGGACGAATGTCTAGGGCCGAATAGGGCTCTAGTCGAATGGGTGCATGCGGCGAATGACGATTTTCCGAAAGAACATGGCCGGTCGAATGAGGCCACTGCCGAAGGGAGTCCCTGGCCATTCGGCGAATGATTAGACCGGCGACTGGGGCTGGTCATTCGGCGATCTGGGCTGATGCCATTCGGCCGACCGAGCGACCCACATGCAGCCATGGATTTCGAAGAAATCAACTAGGGGTTCGAAGAGGATGGTTTCCTACACTTTCCTACATGGTGTGAAGTGATTTCCCTAGGATTTTGAGGTGATTCAGTCGAGTTCTAACAAGGGGCGAAATAGGGTTTTGAAACCCTAAAACCGAAGCAAACACAAGATCTTTACCCCGATTTTGATGGATCCAAGTCCCGATCTGTTGTACTTCCTTGATCTACATGTAATGGTGGTGATTTTGACACCAAAATCACACGAAATGGTAAAGATTCGAGCTCTAGATCTTAGTGAGAAGTGGGTTTTTCTTGTAAACTTTTAGAGAGAGAGAGATGAACGATGGTGGGGTTTGGATCTGGTTGGTGAGGGTTGTTGTGGCATTAAACTCCACCATAAATGTGGGGGAAAATACCGGGTTCGTTCGGGTTCGTTCGGTTTCGCGTGGTTTCGTGTAAAAACGCCGTTTTCGCGTCATTTTCGTTACGAAACGACTCGGTTTTAAAAGTAGACTTTAGAAAATTATTTTAGGTTGTGATTCCTAATAAATTAACTAAATATCTTTTAATTATTTAATTCACAAAATATTTATTTAGCGTTTAAATCGAATCGCGCGGTCATCGCGCGTATTTGTTCGAATCAAATACGACGATAACTACACTTTTCAATATTGTTTTCTAATAATCGAATATCATTCAGAACGTTAAACTTTTAGATTTATTCGTGCAGATCGTCACCTATACGAATAATCTGTCGGTTTAGCATTCACATAACAATATTCGTGTTGTTTTGTCCTGTAAGGCCTCACATACGCTTATACATAATAAAATCCTAACAAATAAATCACATGATGATTCTGTGTTGCCAGATAATTATCTGACTAAAGAATCATTGTTCTGAATTGATTTCTCTGAATGTCTGTGAATTCACTGTTTCGATAATATGAAATGATACTGTGACTTGATATGAATATGAAATATACAGAATTACATGATAATTGTACCTGATTACTGTTTACGTACTGTTCACGATCACTGTTCCGGTGACGGTTCCGGCACTGATGTTACAGTCTCCCCTTGTTAAAGAAATTTCGTCCCGAAATTTAAGAATTGTTATCGGGTACGGCTTCCTCTTCAAACAGCTGGGGATACTTTAACTTCATGTGATCTTCACGTTCCCAAGTAAACTCGGGTCCGCGTCTTGAATTCCAACGAACCTTTACAATCGGAATACGGCTTCGCCTCAGTTGCTTGACTTTGCGATCCATAATTTCTACAGGTTCTTCTATGAAATGTAACTGATCATCGACCTGAATTTCTTCGAGTGGAACGACGAGTGATTCGTCAGCAAGGCATTTCTTTAAATTCGAGACGTGAAACACGTCATGCACACCACTGAGTTCATCTGGTAATCTCAGTCTATACGCCACAGGACCAATACGTTCGATGATTTCGAACGGTCCTACGTATCGTGGTGCTAGCTTGCCTTTGTTCCAAAACGTACAACGCCTTTCCATGGGGATACCTTCAACATGACACGGTCTCCCACTTGGAATTCCATCGGCTTACGCCGTTTGTCAGCGTAGCTCTTTTGTCTGCTTCTTGTAGCTTGCAATCTTCTCTGAATCTGAGCAATCTTGTCGTGGTTTCCTGAATAAGCTCTGGTCCAGTTATGCGGTTATCTCCAACTTCAGTCCAACAGATCGGTGATCGACATTTCCGGCCATAGAGAGCCTCGAATGGTGCACATCCGATTCTGCTGTGGTAACTGTTGTTGTAGGAGAACTCAATCAGTGGCAAATGAGAATCCCAATTCCCACCGAAATCTAAAATACAGGTCCTTAACATATCCTCTAGGGTCTGAATCGTACGTTCGCTTTGGCCGTCCGTTTGTGGATGGTAAGCTGTACTCAGATTTAACTGTGTCCCTAGAGATTTCTGCAGTGATTGCCAGAACCTTGAAGTAAATCTGCTGTCTCTATCAGAAATAATTGATAAGGGCACACCATGGCGTACCACTATCTCATTGATGTATAATCTTGCCAGTTTATCCATCGTGAAGGTTTCACGCATCGGCAAGAAGTGAGCAGATTTTGTTAAACGATCTATGATCACCCAAATCGTATCGTGACCACTGGAAGTGCGGGGTAGCTTGGTAATGAAATCCATAGCTATTTGTTCCCACTTCCAGAGCGGAATCTCAGGCTGTTCCAGTAAACCAGACGGTCTCTGGTGTTCCGCCTTTACCTTCGCACACGTCAGACACCGACCGACGTACTCGGCTATGTCTTTCTTCATTCCCGGCCACCAATAAAATCCACGCAAGTCTTGATACATTTTATCAGCGCCTGGATGAACAGAGTATTTTGTCTTGTGTGCCTCATCGAAGATAAGTCTTCTCAATTCATCTACCGCCGGAATCCATATACGATCCTGGTAGTAGATCATTCCATCAGACTTGATCTCTAAATGTTTCTCTGCTCCGCAGTCAAGTTCTTTCTTCAAGTTTCCTCTGTCAACTGATTCCTGTTGAGCTTGAATGATCTTGTCTTGTAAGCTGGTCTGCACAGTCATACCCATAGCCCTAACGCGTAAGGGTTTGACCCGTTCCTTCCGACTCAAGGCATCAGCTACAACGTTTGCCTTTCCCGGATGGTACTTGATCACACAATCATAATCATTCAGAAGTTCAACCCAACGGCGTTGTCGCATGTTGAGCTCCTTCTGATCAAAGATGTGCTGCAGACTCTTGTGATCAGTAAATATGGTACACTTAGTGCCATATAAGTAATGTCTCCAGATTTTTAGTGCAAAAATCACTGCTCCCAGTTCAAGATCATGAGTAGTGTAATTCTTCTCATGAACTTTTAACTGTCTCGATGCATAAGCGATAACTTTGTCCCGTTGCATCAGTACACACCCAAGTCCCTGATGGGATGCATCACAATAAACAACAAAGTCATCACATCCTTCCGGGAGTGATAGAATTGGAGCATTACATAACTTCTGCTTCAGTGTCTGAAAAGCATCTTCTTGTTTCTGTTCCCAGACAAACGGTTCACTTTTCTGAGTTAATTTAGTGAGTGGCAAAGCTATCTTAGAAAAGTTTGAGATAAACCTTCTATAATAACCTGCCAATCCCAGAAAAGACCGTATCTCCGTTGGTGTCTTCGGAGTGTCCCAGTTCTTTATTGCTTCAATCTTGGCGGGATCTACGTGTATTCCCTCACTGTTGACTACGTGACCAAGAAACTGAACTTCCCTTAACCAAAATTCACACTTAGAGAACTTGGCATAAAGTTTCTGTTCCATCAACAGTTCCAAGATTTTCCTGAGATGTTGTTCATGTTCTGCTTTGCTCTTGGAATAAATCAGTATGTCATCGATGAAGACGATAACGAACTGATCTAAATACGGCTTGCACACTCGGTTCATGAGATCCATGAAAACCGCTGGTGCGTTTGTCAATCCGAAAGGCATCACCATGAATTCGTAATGCCCGTATCTGGTTCGGAATGCCGTCTTCGGTATGTCTTCGTCTTGAACTCTAAGCTGATGATAACCAGACCGCAAGTCAATCTTAGAGAAGTATTGAGCTCCTTGCAGTTGGTCAAACAAATCATCAATCCTCGGCAATGGATACCGATTCTTGATGGTTAGTTTGTTCAGCTCTCTGTAATCTATGCACATTCTGAACGATCCGTCTTTCTTCTTCACGAACAAGACCGGAGCTCCCCAAGGTGAGTAGCTCGGTCTAATGAACCCTTTATCCAATAACTCCTGTAACTGGTTCGATAATTCCTGCATCTCTGAAGGTGCTAACCGATAAGGAGATTTAGCAACAGGAGTTGCTCCAGGAACTAAATCAATTCGGAACTCTACCGGTCGCACGGGAGGCAAACCTGGTAGGTCTTCAGGAAATACTTCTGGATATTCCTTTACTACTGGTACGTCTTGTATCTTCTTCTTGTCTTTCTCTTTTTCCACTACATGAGCCAAGAAAGCTACACACTTCTTCTGTAAACACTTACGCGCCTTTATGCAAGAAATGATTTTGACACTTCGTTTTGCTTGATCCCCTCTGACTTCCAATACACGATCATCTGGTAATGGAACTCGAAGCAACTTCTCAGAACAGATGACTTCCACTCGGTTAGAGGAAAGCCAATCCATCCCAACAATGATGTCGAAACTACCCAACTCCATCGGTATTAAGTCGATGGCAAATGTATGACCATTAAGTGTCAATGGGCAATTCCTGTGAACTGTACTAACTGTGATCTGTTTTCCGTTAGCTACTTCTATAATGTAAGGGGAGTCTAATCGTTCTTCTATAGAATCTAGTTGGCATGCAAAATCGGCAGAGATAAAACTCTGATCCGCACCAGTGTCAAATAGAACAGATGCATAAAAGTCATGTAAGAGAAACGTACCAGTGACCACATTCGGGTCCTGGCGTGCAGCTGGTGCTCCAATAACAAAAGCTCTTCCACGAGGAGCTTGAACTGCTTGTTGTGCTTTCTTCGGGCAGTTCTTTGCAAAGTGGCCTTGTTCGCCACAGTTGAAGCATCCACCATTGTTCTGATTAGCTGGTGGAGGAAGTGCTAGAGTAGCATTGTTAACTGCTGGATTAGGTGTCATCCGGCATTGCTGAACCCAATGGCCCTTCCTTCCACATCCCGTGCATTGCCTGCAGGGAGTGTTAGCATTGTGATGATACTGGCACTTAGTACACAAAGGATGTGGGCCAGTATACTGCCTTTTGGGCACATTTTGTTGTGCCGCTGCTACTTGATTCAGGGGAGTAGCCATAGTGTAATTCTTGATAAATTTCTGCTTCTTCTTTGGGTGTTGCTGATGTTGTGGTTTCTTTGAAGACTCTTCCTTGCGTTTACCGGTGTCAGCCTCTTTCTTCAGTACTCCAGAGGCAACCATCAAATCAGTGAGTTTTCCAGACAGTCTCACTGCAGACTCGACAGTAGTAGGGTTGGCTGAAACAACCATTCCCTGAATGCAGGCAGGAAGTCCACCCACATATCTATCAATCCTCTTCTCCAAAGTAGGTACCATGTCGGGCACAAAAGCAACTAACTCGTGGTAACGAGTAGTATACCCCATATGATCTGCCCCTTTCATCACATGGTTGGACAGTTCAACCTCTAACTTTTGCAGTTCATTCTTTGGGCAGAATTCGGTCCTTAGCAGAGTCTTAAAATCTTCCCATGGCATGGCCATCGCTTCTTCTCTTCCCCGGGCATTGATTTGACCATTCCACCAGGTCAGAGCCCGCTTGTTGAATGTTCCAGCAGAGTAGCGGACTTTATGGTGCTCTGGACAGCTGCAGAGGTCCAAAGTAGCCTCAATCTTCTCAATCCATTGGATTAATCCAACGGCTCCTTCAGATCCGCTAAAGCTAGGCGGCTTACATCCTACGAATGACTTGTAGGAGTAGTGTGAGGTACCACCAGTATTCCCACTGGCTTCTCCAGATGAGTTGCCAGTGTTGTTCATCTCATTACGGAGAAGGTTGAACATCTCCGGTATCGCCGCCTTCATCTGATTGGTCATCTGGCTGCTCAGTAGTGTCACCAAAGCGATGGTGGTAGGATCCAGTATAGGTGTTGTTCCTGAACCTGATGCCTCGGTGATCAGTGGAGGAGGAGGTGGAGGCGGTGGAGGAGGTGGCGGTGGTGAGTCGTTTGGCGATGGCGTTGAGGAGTGTGGAGCTTGGTCCTGTGATAATGGCAACAAGGGAGGTTGTCTTCGTGGCGGCATTCTGATCATAACCAAATGAAAATTGGTTAGTGCAATGATCGAATGCAGAAAACAATATGCAATAAGTCTTAAATCCTATGTTCTCTACATGCAGGGTCCCTAGGTTATAGTCTAGGCCAAACCGTTTAATTAAATGACCTATATTTCTCTATAACTATGGCTCTGATACCAATCTGTCACACCCCGAGCCGGCGGGATAGGATCGGTTGTCCCGTCGGGCGGAAAGTTCCCGGGGCGCGATATCGTGAGTGATAATCGTGATGATCAGATTGTTTACATTGCACATGATACAAATGAGAAATGCTAAATATAATAGAATTACAAAGTTAAATTACATCAGTATTGTTTATAATTTAACAATGTAAATCTACCATAAACATCATATATTTCTATCTTGTATTTACACAAGATATACAAAATAATTTGCATAATGATGTCTTCAAAAATAATGCAGGTCCAAAAGTTAAGTCTTCTATCTGAAGTCCTAATCCAAAAGGAATAACTCCTTAGTTGACCTGTTCGTCACCTGAGAAGTCATGCAAAAATAAAGTCAACACATGGTTGGTGAGTTCATATAGTTTTATGATTTGAAAATGATTTGATAACCTCCTTCGGTAAAGACCCTAACTTCATTAACATCAACTGTATCATCCAGATCGGTATGCTTATGTATAGGGCATACCCCTGGGTCAAGGCTACAACCCCGCCCAGACGCCGTCCCACCACATACTAATCCGCATAGGACATTGTTGTTAATGATAATTAAGCATTTTTACCTAACACCTCTAAAATAGATTTCGATCTCCAAAACTTGATTTACCTTTGATTCTCTTGATTTTGATTATAGACAAAAGATTTTCCAAAAGTCAGTGATAATAGTAAAATGTCAAAGATTTAATTAAATAATTAAATAAAACATTTAAATACAACTAAGACATGATGATTGAGTGTAATTTTACTCAATTAGTTAGACTTAGTTGTTGGTGGTTGTCCAAGTTGTAACCTCTCACACGTGACCCATACCAGGCATAACTCACAAGGAGTATACCTGGGCGTGACGGGATTTTAATGATTTGCCCTTACAGCTTGACCCAAAGGTCTTCTGTACATGCGGGGACTTTAAGGATATCCTTTGTTTCTTGATCTCTTGATTCTCATGATTTTGATATTGATTTCAATGATTGTTCACGTTGTTGCCCGTATAGCCTGACTACAAGAGTCTTCTATACCTGAAGGGACTTTATATGTGTGTTACACGTGATCTTGATTCCATATACAACTGACATCCACCATGACTTGAGTATTAATGAGTTCATTAGATCATAATGATTTCATTATTTCAATGAGTCACACACATTTATGATTTCTGATCTCTTGAGTCTCTTGATTCTTGATTCTTTGAGTTCCCATGATTTTGAATGATAATTGATTTGATTTATGATTCTTGGGCCTCAGATCACACACTGAGTTATGATTCCCTTGAATATGATCTCTTGATTATGTTCATTTGATTTCACTTTGAATTTAGATTCTTGAATTTGAACTTGATGGACTAAGGGTTGAATTATGATTTAAACTTAAGGTATTACTCATAAGAGTACTTAAATTCAATTGATAACTCGATTTGTTCAATAATTTCCTAGACAGGAGT
The DNA here is from genome assembly GCA_009363875.1 of Mikania micrantha. NCBI lineage: Eukaryota > Viridiplantae > Streptophyta > Magnoliopsida > Asterales > Asteraceae > Mikania > Mikania micrantha. The sequence goes on from CM018693.1 coordinate 22,781,523, forward strand.
CTAGGAGTATCAACAACATATATATGTAAAGACATATAATAATTAAAAGCATTTAAATAAACAGTTTAAATAAAACAGTTTACGCATGCTTCTCAGCCCCGCGTTTTAAAACAAAAATGTTAGAAAAGGGGCAATGAACTCACCTGTGTTGCTTTGTATTGAATTACCACAAATGCGCGCTCGTTGTTGTTGCTTATGTATCTTCGGTTCCTGAGTTGTTTTAAAAGGATTCGCAGACGATAAGTATTTATAATAAACATCCTAACTGGGGTTTGGTCTCGGTGTGCAACTACGTGTCTTAGATTACTAATGTGTTTCTATGGTTTTCTCTAACTAAGCTAACCTTATTACCCATTCATAACCAAAATCCCACATTAATCATTTAAAGACTTAAAGTAAACATTTTCAATTTAATTTATTTAAATTACACATTTATTTAGGAAAGTCATTTAATTACTTTAAGAACATTTATAATCTTATTTCTTTTATGAAAAGCATAATTTACTTAAGAAAAGTGTAATTAACATGATGACGGGCTTAGATTAAGCCCATTGGGCCACTCTCAGGCCCATTTAACTTGATTCCCTCTCAATTGAAATGACTTCCATGATCTTTTAAGAGAACATTAGTTTATCCAATATTGGTTACATGGAAACAAACTCCCGATGTTATTCCCATGCAAGCCTATCTACAGTCCCTATGCATGCACACCCAACACCTTAATTCTCATGCATGTAAACTATGCATAAGTTAATATTCCCAAGTCATATGGATAATCCACCTATCCCTTGGCCTTATGAGACTTGGCCGATTGAACCGAGGCTTGGGCCGAATAGGGTAGGGGTGTATGAGTCTTGATCGAATGAGAGGTGGTGTGAGAATGAGTTGGGACGAATGAGAGCTGTCGAATGAGCCATGGCGACTGGAACCTTGCCGACCGAATGATGTTGCTTCGGTGATGCAACCAGCGAATGAGTCTTGGCCGAAAGGGGTGTGGGGACGAATGTCTAGGGCCGAATAGGGCTCTAGTCGAATGGGTGCATGCGGCGAATGACGATTTTCCGAAAGAACATGGCCGGTCGAATGAGGCCACTGCCGAAGGGAGTCCCTGGCCATTCGGCGAATGATTAGACCGGCGACTGGGGCTGGTCATTCGGCGATCTGGGCTGATGCCATTCGGCCGACCGAGCGACCCACATGCAGCCATGGATTTCGAAGAAATCAACTAGGGGTTCGAAGAGGATGGTTGCAAAGAACCTAAGTTAGGGTTCATAAGAGTAAGATGAGAAAAATGACTCATTTTGGGTGATTGAGAAAAATATGATTTTGTTGATGTATAAATCTAAAAAAAAAATAAATAAATAAATAAATAAAAATAAAAAAATAAAAAAAAATATTTATAGAGATGAAATTGAGATGTTATAGTTGTCAAAAACTCATATGTAGAGATTACTATGAGTTTAACCTAAATGGGTCAAATGGGTTAATTTGATCAAATTAGTATAAAAGTTAGAATATAATTATCCTAGAAAAGATTGAAACTTGAAGTTGGGTGAAAGGTGATAAATATGAGAAATTATACATAGTATAATAAATATGTTAAACAAATTCAAACGGGTCGGATGTGTATCATATGTGAAATGTGTATATATATATATATATATATATTTATATAAACATTTCGAACAGAAGGTTGAACGAATATACAAATATATTGACCCATATAGAGTTTAACAGAAAAACGAGATTTCAACCGAGAGGATAATCAAGCAGGATCATCTGCAAATAGAGGTAAGTAATCTAACCGGATTACTATATGAGAAATGATGTAAACATGATTCGATGTAGAGTCGTGTGTTTTTATGGTGGGTTAGAATTATGGTGGTTTTACAAATAATGAATAAACAAGATTAGTGTATACATATAGTAGAATACACGTGGAATATATATATGGTGGATTCATAGTAGTTTATAAAATATATGGTGGTTAAATAGAGGATAGGCCTCTATTATGGTGGTGGAAATTTATGTTCCTTACGGTGGCAAAATGAAAAGTTTATACTTTCATTATAGTGGAAAAAGTAAGATTTATATCTTACTCATGGTGGTAGTAATCCTATTATATGGTGGTTATGTAAGAGATGATTTCTCTTACTATATGGTGGATGGTGGACTCTGACTAATGTCAGTTTAAATAAAATGGTGGCAAGTATTAATTAACGCGGGTGGTGGCAACTATTATTTTGTACAAATATGGTGGCATTGATTACTTACTTAGCGTTTTGCTAATTTAAAAATGTTGGGTGATAATTGTAGGTAAAGCTCCAATGCAATAAGGAACGGAACGAGTCTCGGATCGGTTATCTAATATGTCGCATGACCCGTTGTTAAATGGTTTTGGTGAAACTTAAATTTTATAATAAGTGTGGTATCGTTTTGGGTTCTGTTGATAAATAAATTATGACGAGTCGGAAGTTTTTATAGTGTTGTTGTCAAATAGTACTAGTTACTATGACGTAAATTAGTGATGGTGGTAATAGCTGGTTGTGGTGTGAATTATTAATTTTGAACAGGTTTATTTCGTAAGGAAATAGATGTTTTAAAAATGGGTCATGGCGAAATTTTGAGAAAAATCTGGGACCATATTTCCGCACATGTTTCAAGAAGAATGTTATAAAAGTTGGGTGTAACAAGTTTGGTATCAGAGCACTGGTTTGAGAGACTTAAGTATTGGATGTAAAGATACTTAAACTCAAACATTTTGTGCTCGTAAATCGGAAGGGTGAAACTTGATCCGAGACGTTCCAAAAATATTGCATGAGCTTACAGGTATGTTGATTTAATCTTGGTATAACATTTGATACGTTAGAATAATGTGAATATAATTACGTGAATGAAGTATATTAATCATCACACCTGGCCAGTGTTATGATTTATATATGTCGCTCAGGTAATTTATGATTATCGTTCTAAAGTATTAAGCGTTATTACGTTGAGGTGAATATAATTAAATTTATGAAAGCATTATGATAATGCATATATTGTGGCGTTAACATAGTGGTGATTAAATGGATGTTAAATATTAATGAATGGTGTTAAATTAATATAGCAAGAAAGTGGTGATAAAAAATATATGCATCTATAAAATATGTAGACCCTAATATGGGAAAATTTCAGCTGAAGATTATGGCTGAAGGTGGAGAAATACCAAAAATTGTGGAAGGATACGAAAGTGAAGATAATGAGTCTTCACATAATGGTGAAGGTGTAGCTGGATTATTAAAGGAGGAAACCAGGAAGCAGATTTCAGAGGAAGTAGCAAAAGCGTTCGAAGCTACGATTCCACACTTTCTCGAGAAGATGAGAACAATAATTCAACAAGAGTTATCCAAGGGTAGCTCAAGTTTGAATGAGGGGACGAATGAGAAAGAAACGAATCAAGCAAAGAAAATAAATGAAAAGGAGACAAAGAGGGCAAGTTACAAAGACTTCATGGTATGTAAACCGGATGAGTTTCAGGGTGAGATTGATCCATTGGAGAGTCACCGATGGATATCTGGAATAGAGACTGTCTTTGAAACAAGTCACTGTGACCCCACAGATGAAGTAGTTTATGCAACTACTCTACTTAGAGGACGTGCTAAAGATTGGTGGGATGCTCGTAAGCAAGAAAAGGGTAAGGAAGGTGTTAAGGCAATGATGTGGCAAGATTTCAAAGCAATGTTCCTGCAACACTTTTGCCCACAGTCAGCAATCGACAAAATAAAGGAAGAATTTCTTACCATGAGGCAAAAAGATGAATCTATTGATCAAATCACTGGAATGTTCTTTGATAGGGCTAAGTTCTGCACTGATCTCTTACGAACAGAGCGGGACTGGATAATTAGATATCATCTTATGCTTAAAGCGGAATATAGGGAGTATATAACTCCTTCTAAATGTGAGACTCTTCAAGCGTTGATAAATTGGGCTCGTGAACGGGAGATGGAACTTTTGAGATCTATTGAAAGGGGAGAAAAACGAAAAGCTGAGGTGATAACAACTCCAGTGAAAAAGGCAAAATTTGTTTCATCTTTTAAGAAAGAAAATTTTAAGACTGAGCCTTATCGTTGCAAAATTTGTGGGAAAGGACACTCAGGAGAGTGTAGAGCTACTCAGATTGTATGTTTTAAGTGTGGGAGGCCGGGTCACACATCCTTGCATTGCCCTAGCGCAGTGAATTTGTGCTACAATTGTTATCAACCTGGACATGTAAGGAGTGAATGCCCAAAACTAAATCCAGGATACAGAAGGGGAAGCGAAATAGTGAGAAACAATAAGGAGGTAAAGAGGCCTGAAGCCCCGAAGCCAAAGGGTAGAGCATTTCAAATTACAGCAGAGGAGGCTAAGATTACCCCGGATGTGGTAACAGGTATATTCTTAATAAAATCTATTCCTGCACATATCTTGTTTGACTCGGGGGCTAGTAAGTCTTTTATTTGTGTTGAATTCGCCAAACATCCCTCGTTCATAGTTGATAAATTGCCTAAACCATTAGAAATTGATGTCGCTAACAATGATAGTTTTATAGTATTCAATGTCTATAAGAATTGTCTACTAAACATAGATGGGGAAGATTTTAATGTTGATTTAATTCCGATGGTTATAAAGGAATTTGATGCTATAGTAGGCATGGATTGGTTGTCCCAATATTATGCAAACATTATATGTAACCGAAAGATGATACAATTAACAACACCAAGTGGGAAACCAATTTCGATATATGGCGAAAGAAAAGGAGACGTTGTAGTTTGTTCATATGCAAAAGCGAGGAACTATATGATCCATGGGTGTAAAGCCTACATGGCATATGTTACTGACACTAATAAAGACGACCTTACATTGGAAGAGGTGCCGGTGGTGAACGAATTTAGCGATGTTTTCCCAACAGAGTTACCGGGTGTTCCTCCAGACAGAGAAGTGGAATTTCGAATTGACTTGAAACCAGAAGCAAAACCGGTTGCAAAAGCTCCTTACAGGTTAGCACCTTCCGAAATGCAAGAGTTAATGACGCAACTGCAGGACCTCCTTGATAAAGGATTTATCCGTCCTAGTGTGTCACCGTGGGGTGCTCCAGTTTTATTTGTTAAGAAGAAGGATGGTAGTTTTCGGATGTGTATTGATTACAGGGAGTTAAATAAAGTTACCATCAAAAATAAATATCCGTTACCCAGAATTGATGATCTTTTCGATCAATTGCAAGGAGCCAGTTGGTTTTCTAAAATTGATCTAAGGTCGGGTTATCATCAGTTAAAGGTAAAGGATGAAGATGTGCCAAAAACCGCTTTTCGTACTCGTTACGGGCACTATGAATTCGTAGTTATGCCTTTCGGACTTACGAATGCTCCTGCAGCTTTCATGGATCTTATGAACCGGGTGTGTAGACCCATGTTGGATAAATCAGTAATTGTTTTCATAGATGATATTTTGATTTTCTCACGTACGGAAAATGATCATTCTCAGCATCTTCGTGAGATGTTGATGATACTTCGTAGGGAAAAGTTATATGCTAAATTTTCTAAGTGTGCTTTCTGGTTACGAGAAGTTCAATTTCTCGGTCATGTGGTTAACTCAAGTGGTATATCTGTTGATCCTTCCAAGGTTGAGACAGTAATGAAATGGTCTCCACCTAAAACACCAACTGAAATTAGAAGTTTCTTGGGTTTAGCTGGATATTACAGACGTTTTATCCAAGACTTCTCCAAAATAGCTTCCCCACTCACTAAACTAACCCGAAAAGAAGTTAAATATTGTTGGGGTCCGGACCAAGATAACGCTTTTCAATTATTAAAGGAAAAATTAACCAATGCTCCAGTTCTTGCATTACCTGAGGGCAACGAAGATCTTGTGGTATACTCTGATGCTTCAAGCATGGGTCTTGGGTGTGTTTTAATGCAAAGAGGAAAGGTGTTAGCCTATGCCTCTCGACAGTTGAAGCCACATGAAACAACTTACCCAACTCACGATCTTGAACTGGCAGCGGTAGTGTTTGCATTAAAGATATGGCGACATTATCTTTATGGCTCTAAATTTATGATTTTCACAGATCATAAAAGCCTGAAATATTTCTTCACTCAGAAGGAATTGAATATGAGGCAAAGAAGATGGTTGGAATTACTCAAGGACTACGATTGCGAGATTCTGTATCATCCGGGGAAAGCAAATGTGGTAGCTGATGCCTTGAGTAGAAAAGATGAATGTTCACCTATTAAGGTAAAAGCTATGAAGCTTGTAATTACTTCAGGATTGATTGAGCAGATTAAAGAGGCTCAGACAGAGGCCTTAAAAGAAGAAAACTGGAAACGAGACAGAATAAAGGGGCAAGCACATAACCTTGACGAAGACAATAATGGATTAAAGACTAGGTGGGGTCGAGTGTGGATACCTCACACTTGTTCACTTAAGTGTGTATTGTTAGAAGAAGCTCACAAATCAAAATACTCAATTCATCCAGGTGCTACTAAAATGTATCGTGACCTACGGGTTAATTACTGGTGGCCTGGTATGAAGCGAGATATCGTGAAATATGTTCAAAAATGTTTGACATGTATGCAAGTGAAAGCAGAGCACCAAAAGCCATATGGTAAACTGCAACCATTGGAGATTCCATTGTGGAAGTGGGAACATATCACGATGGACCTAATTACTAAGCTTCCTAAAACTAGAAAGGGATTTGATGCTATTTGGGTCATCGTTGATAGATTAACTAAGAGTGCTCATTTCTTGCCCATCCGTGAATCCTATTCTTCCGATAAAATGGCGGAGATATATGTAAAAGAAATAGTGTCTCGGCATGGTGTGCCGGTGACTATTATATCTGATCGAGACACTCAATTTTCTTCTCGTTTTTGGAAGAACTTTCAGGAAGAATTAGGTACAAAACTGTTGTTGAGCACAGCATATCATCCTCAAACTGATGGTCAGAGTGAAAGGACCATCCAGACTCTTGAGGATATGTTACGAGCATGTATAATTGATTTTGGTGGTAGTTGGGATGATTATCTACCTTTAGCAGAGTTCTCGTATAACAATAGCTATCATTCCAGCATTGGGATGCCTCCTTATGAAATGCTTTATGGAAGAAAATGTCGGACTCCTGTTTGTTGGGGAGAAGTGGGGCAACGAGAACTAGCACACAAAAAGGTAGTTAAAGCTACGAATGATCAAATAGATCAAATTCGAGCTCATTTGAAGGCGGCACAAGACCGTCAGAAATCATATGCTGATAAACGTAGAAGGCCTATTGAATTTCAAGTCGGGGATTTGGTGTTACTAAAAGTTTCACCGTGGAAGGGTGTCATACGTTTTCGTAAACGAGGAAAGTTAAGTCCACGATTCATTGGACCTTTTAAAATCATTGCCCGTGTTGGTAGTGTTGCTTATCGTTTAGAGCTACCTGAGGAGTTGAAGCTAATCCATAACACTTTTCATGTTTCATATTTACGAAAGTGTTTAGCTGATGAATCTACATATGTTCCATTAGAGGACATTGAGGTGGATGAGAAACTTAATTATGTAGAAAAGCCGGTTGAAATTCTTGATCATAAAGTAAAACTGCTTCGTAATAAAACTATTGATCAAGTAAAAGTAAGGTGGAAGCACAGGAAAGGGTCAGAATATACTTGGGAATCGGCAGATGAGATGAAGAAATTCTACCCTTACCTTTTTGCTTAATGTAGCGGTTTCGGGGACGAAACCTTAAATAAGGAGGGTAGATTTGTAACATCTTAATTTAAAGATATGATTTTTATTGTTGTTTAAATATAAAATATGTGGACAAGGTAAAAAAAAAAAAACAAATATATATACATATAATAGATGTCTACGTGTTTTTTTTTTTTTTAAAAAAATATAAAATCAAAACAACATAGATATATATGAAAGATGTCAAGGCGGTGAGCAAAAAAAAATAAAATAAAATAAAATAATAAAATAAATACATATATTAGACATTCACATGGGAAGCAGTAGCGTACAAAATAAAAAGAAAAAGGAAATGAAGAGTTAGTGAAGGGGGTTGGGACGACGAACTACGACAGGAATAAGGGAGACATCCAACAAGAAATCGTTCATTCCAAGCTTCAATCGTGAGTCTAGGTTGTGAACCACTCGAGGTAATCATGTTTTCTCACCTTTGAATCACTATAGACGTATGTGATGGGGGTTATGAACTAGGATTCAAGAAATGTGGCACTGGGTTGAGTTTTGAGTAGTTATGTGATCCTAAACTTGTGTATAGTTGTTTTGCTGTGTTTTAAACATTCCTTGTGGTATGGATCATGATGGTTGCAAAGAACCCAAGTTAGGGTTCATAAGAGTAAGATGAGAAAAATGACTCATTTTGGGTGATTGAGAAAAATATGATTTTGTTGATGTATAAATCTAAAAAAAAAAAAATAAATAAATAAATAAATAAAAATAAAAAAATATTTATAGAGATGAAATTGAGATGTTATAGTTGTCAAAAACTCATATGTAGAGATTACTATGAGTTTAACCTAAATGGGTCAAATGGGTTAATTTGATCAAATTAGTATAAAAGTTAGAATATAATTATCCTAGAAAAGATTGAAACTTGAAGTTGGGTGAAAGGTGATAAATATGAGAAATTATACATAGTATAATAAATATGTTAAACAAATTCAAACGGGTCGGATGTGTATCATATGTGAAATGTGTATATATATATATATATATATATATATTTATATAAACATTTCGAACAGAAGGTTGAACGAATATACAAATATATTGACCCATATAGAGTTTAACAGAAAAACGAGATTTCAACCGAGAGGATAATCAAGCAGGATCATCTGCAAATAGAGGTAAGTAATCTAACCGGATTACTATATGAGAAATGATGTAAACATGATTCGATGTAGAGTCGTGTGTTTTTATGGTGGGTTAGAATTATGGTGGTTTTACAAATAATGAATAAACAAGATTAGTGTATACATATAGTAGAATACACGTGGAATATATATATGGTGGATTCATAGTAGTTTATAAAATATATGGTGGTTAAATAGAGGATACGCCTCTATTATGGTGGTGGAAATTTATGTTCCTTACGGTGGCAAAATGAAAAGTTTATACTTTCATTATAGTGGAAAAAGTAAGATTTATATCTTACTCATGGTGGTAGTAATCCTATTATATGGTGGTTATGTAAGAGATGATTTCTCTTACTATATGGTGGATGGTGGACTCTGACTAATGTCAGTTTAAATAAAATGGTGGCAAGTATTAATTAACGCGGGTGGTGGCAACTATTATTTTGTACAAATATGGTGGCATTGATTACTTACTTAGCGTTTTGCTAATTTAAAAATGTTGGGTGATAATTGTAGGTAAAGCTCCAATGCAATAAGGAACGGAACGAGTCTCGGATCGGTTATCTAATATGTCGCATGACCCGTTGTTAAATGGTTTTGGTGAAACTTAAATTTTATAATAAGTGTGGTATCGTTTTGGGTTCTGTTGATAAATAAATTATGACGAGTCGGAAGTTTTTATAGTGTTGTTGTCAAATAGTACTAGTTACTATGACGTAAATTAGTGATGGTGGTAATAGCTGGTTGTGGTGTGAATTATTAATTTTGAACAGGTTTATTTCGTAAGGAAATAGATGTTTTAAAAATGGGTCATGGCGAAATTTTGAGAAAAATCTGGGACCATATTTCCGCACATGTTTCAAGAAGAATGTTATAAAAGTTGGGTGTAACATCTGTACATGCGGGGACTTTAAGGATATCCTTTGTTTCTTGATCTCTTGATTCTCATGATTTTGATATTGATTTCAATGATTGTTCACGTTGTTGCCCGTATAGCCTGACTACAAGAGTCTTCTATACCTGAAGGGACTTTATATGTGTGTTACACGTGATCTTGATTCCATATACAACTGACATCCACCATGACTTGAGTATTAATGAGTTCATTAGATCATAATGATTTCATTATTTCAATGAGTCACACACATTTATGATTTCTGATCTCTTGAGTCTCTTGATTCTTGATTCTTTGAGTTCCCATGATTTTGAATGATAATTGATTTGATTTATGATTCTTGGGCCTCAGATCACACACTGAGTTATGATTCCCTTGAATATGATCTCTTGATTATGTTCATTTGATTTCACTTTGAATTTAGATTCTTGAATTTGAACTTGATGGACTAAGGGTTGAATAATGATTTAAACTTAAGGTATTACTCATAAGAGTACTTAAATTCAATTGATAACTTGATTTGTTCAATAATTTCCTAGACAGGAGTCTAGGAGTATCAACAACATATATATGTAAAGACATATAATAATTAAAAGCATTTAAATAAACAGTTTAAATAAAACAGTTTACGCATGCTTCTCAGCCCCGCGTTTTAAAACAAAAATGTTAGAAAAGGGGCAATGAACTCACCTGTGTTGCTTTGTATTGAATTACCACAAATGCGCGCTCGTTGTTGTTGCTTATGTATCTTCGGTTCCTGAGTTGTTTTAAAAGGATTCGCAGACGATAAGTATTTATAATAAACATCCTAACTGGGGTTTGGTCTCGGTGTGCAACTACGTGTCTTAGATTACTAATGTGTTTCTATGGTTTTCTCTAACTAAGCTAACCTTATTACCCATTCATAACCAAAATCCCACATTAATCATTTAAAGACTTAAAGTAAACATTTTCAATTTAATTTATTTAAATTACACATTTATTTAGGAAAGTCATTTAATTACTTTAAGAACATTTATAATCTTATTTCTTTTATGAAAAGCATAATTTACTTAAGAAAAGTGTAATTAACATGATGACGGGCTTAGATTAAGCCCATTGGGCCACTCTCAGGCCCATTTAACTTGATTCCCTCTCAATTGAAATGACTTCCATGATCTTTTAAGAGAACATTAGTTTATCCAATATTGGTTACATGGAAACAAACTCCCGATGTTATTCCCATGCAAGCCTATCTACAGTCCCTATGCATGCACACCCAACACCTTAATTCTCATGCATGTAAACTATGCATAAGTTAATATTCCCAAGTCATATGGATAATCCACCTATCCCTTGGCCTTATGAGACTTGGCCGATTGAACCGAGGCTTGGGCCGAATAGGGTAGGGGTGTATGAGTCTTGATCGAATGAGAGGTGGTGTGAGAATGAGTTGGGACGAATGAGAGCTGTCGAATGAGCCATGGCGACTGGAACCTTGCCGACCGAATGATGTTGCTTCGGTGATGCAACCAGCGAATGAGTCTTGGCCGAAAGGGGTGTGGGGACGAATGTCTAGGGCCGAATAGGGCTCTAGTCGAATGGGTGCATGCGGCGAATGACGATTTTCCGAAAGAACATGGCCGGTCGAATGAGGCCACTGCCGAAGGGAGTCCCTGGCCATTCGGCGAATGATTAGACCGGCGACTGGGGCTGGTCATTCGGCGATCTGGGCTGATGCCATTCGGCCGACCGAGCGACCCACATGCAGCCATGGATTTCGAAGAAATCAACTAGGGGTTCGAAGAGGATGGTTTCCTACACTTTCCTACATGGTGTGAAGTGATTTCCCTAGGATTTTGAGGTGATTCAGTCGAGTTCTAACAAGGGGCGAAATAGGGTTTTGAAACCCTAAAACCGAAGCAAACACAAGATCTTTACCCCGATTTTGATGGATCCAAGTCCCGATCTGTTGTACTTCCTTGATCTACATGTAATGGTGGTGATTTTGACACCAAAATCACACGAAATGGTAAAGATTCGAGCTCTAGATCTTAGTGAGAAGTGGGTTTTTCTTGTAAACTTTTAGAGAGAGAGAGATGAACGATGGTGGGGTTTGGATCTGGTTGGTGAGGGTTGTTGTGGCATTAAACTCCACCATAAATGTGGGGGAAAATACCGGGTTCGTTCGGGTTCGTTCGGTTTCGCGTGGTTTCGTGTAAAAACGCCGTTTTCGCGTCATTTTCGTTACGAAACGACTCGGTTTTAAAAGTAGACTTTAGAAAATTATTTTAGGTTGTGATTCCTAATAAATTAACTAAATATCTTTTAATTATTTAATTCACAAAATATTTATTTAGCGTTTAAATCGAATCGCGCGGTCATCGCGCGTATTTGTTCGAATCAAATACGACGATAACTACACTTTTCAATATTGTTTTCTAATAATCGAATATCATTCAGAACGTTAAACTTTTAGATTTATTCGTACAGATCGTCACCTATACGAATAATCTGTCGGTTTAGCATTCACATAACAATATTCGTGTTGTTTTGTCCTGTAAGGCCTCACATACGCTTATACATAATAAAATCCTAACAAATAAATCACATGATGATTCTGTGTTGCCAGATAATTATCTGACTCAAGAATCATTGTTCTGAATTGATTTCTCTGAATGTCTGTGAATTCACTGTTTCGATAATATGAAATGATACTGTGACTTGATATGAATATGAAATATACAGAATTACATGATAATTGTACCTGATTACTGTTTACGTACTGTTCACGATCACTGTTCCGGTGACGGTTCCGGCACTGATGTTACATATTTTCCAAACAAATAAAATTAAAACATGTTTTATCAAAACCTACATTTCCTTAAAAATTTCAAATGTGTAACCATAACATAACCAAAACGTGTTTAACTAAAACACACATTTCTTCAACAATCTCAAAACACACAGGAACTTTGAAAATCAAAGAATGTTTCCGGCCCTTAGAACTACAGTTCGGGTTTTTCGGGTTTACCCGAGCAAACCTCGTGGGTACCCAAGGACCGAACCATTTTAAGTTTTCGGATTGGGTATTTTCGGGTTCGAGTAGGTGTTTTTCGGGTTGGTTCTTCGGGTTCGGGTAAAAAACACACCCCTACCTGCAACCCCATAAACAAAACATATTTCACTAACACATGAGTACTATGATACTAGAAGTACTTTAATCATTGATGACAAAATTTGTCTTTTGTTTTGGATTAGAAAGGGAGAAAAGTGTAAAAAAATAATGAAGAGAAAAAATGATTCTTATTTGGTTTTCAAGATAATAAGATATTTTTTCTTTAAATGAAAAAAATATATAAAAAAGAAGAAGAAAGAAGCAATATACATAATTAATATTTTAAAAAGGGCTCGTTTTTCTAACCATGTGGGGTTGCTATGTTTTGGTTTATTTGACTAACCTTGCATGGAGCTTCCTTTCCTGACTTGTTTTTCGGATTTTTTGAGTTGACTTGATGACTTCACACTAAAAATACTAAACCTAACACGTTTTCCAGTCCTAGTTTCTACCTTTCCATTTTCAAATATTATGATTAGTTGTCATATAATCATATATAATATGGATTTTAATGTTCTTATTAATTATCAAATATATGAATCACCAAAAGGCATTAGAGTCTAACAGTATCTTAGTGGTGAGAAAATGCTTAGGAACCAAATGTTTCTGGTTTTGAATCCCACAAGGAGGTTTTTCTTAAAGTATTGAGTTTTTTTCATAAATAGTGACTTGATGATGGATATGATCAGATGGTACTACTGGTGACATGATGATACTCCAGTAGTCCATCAGCGATCCAAAAATTAGCCGAATAAAAAAAAATCAACTAAAGCACCAATATGTTTTTTCAAAAACATCCTCAATGGGGCTCTCACACACATGCCTTCACCTTGGCAGGGTCACAGATGACGGTGCTCGCTATCCCTTGTACATTTGCTGCAAGCAATAAGCTACCACTTCCCAAATTAGGGTCCCTCTCTTCTTCGTGTGGGTCACACTCCAATTGAAGGTGCTAATAATTCATAACCTTTTTTTTTTAATTACCGCAAGTGAAGTCTTAGTTTTCATTTCTAGTTCTAGGCTGATTGTATCCTTTTAATTTGATTTCTTGTATGAAAGGTTTTAGAATTAGTCTTTTTACAAATAATTGTTTTTGTATGAGTAAGATGTATCCTATCATACGTTTCTCTTGTATGATATGATCAAGTAGTTCGTTTGTCTGATAATATATATTTTTTTAACTACCAATTTGGATTACCAACGGATCACTGGAGTATCATCATATCACCAGCAGTACCACCTGATCATATTCACCATTAAATATGAGTTCAGGAGAAAACTCAATATTTTGAAAAACCCATTGTTATTCAAGATTTGAACCCAAGACCTTATGGCTCCTAAGTCCTTTCCTGCCATCAAGATAACAATTAAAAAAAAGGTCCTTAGTCTTCTACTCTTATGATCAAATTAAGATTAAATTACCAAGATGGTCTTGTGATTTACTATTATTTCACTCTTGTTTCCTATGTTTCATTAGTTACTTATAAAGTCTTAACTTTAAACATTTGTAACACATAGTCCTTATATGAGGGTAATTAGTTCAATTATATATGGATTATAAATCTAAGATATTTGGGATCATATGGATAATTTATAAAACCTATTGTTCAAAAGTGAAATACTTGCAAATCATATATACCATATCATTAATTATCAATTCTGCATTGACTTTTAGGATTCATTAATTAATTATTCATATCGTATGTATTACTTAATTTGGACTTAAGATGATTAGTTTTTTTTTGAACGGCGAAGGTCCCAATCGTGTGAACTAATTGTTTCCAGATCATGTCACCAAGGTCTAGTTACCTGGACCTCCCATGAGCCACCACAACCACCCAGGAGGAAACCCCACTGGGAAAACCCCCTGACCCCCACAGACCATTTTTTCGCTGCAGGAGATATTTGAACCCAAGACCTTCCATTTAGAATACTCTTTGGAAACATTGAGGCAATGCCTCTTTGGTACTTAATTTAAGTTATTAATAACAATTAAAGGAACCAACTAAACAACCTAAACCGAAGGAAATACGATGGTTTTATCTTTTAACAATTCAGTTGATGGTTTTGATTTAATAGTTTAACTACCACGTAATTAAACTAAACTTATTGGGTATCCTTTATTTATTTATTTTTTTAATATTTGCACATCTATAATATATTATAATACACATAACTATATAAGGGTAAAAAGGTAAATTAACGCAAAAGCTTTAAGGCTTTAACTAGATACAAATTTTAAGGTATAATATGGTACAACTCTTAGTTTCAATAAAATATAATCACTAATATTTAATATTATATAATAATATTAATAATAATAACAATAACAACAACCACTATTTTTTTACACAATCATAACTTCCTCATATTTTAATGTTTTTTCTGTAAAAGTTGTATTATGAAAATGATTATTATTTTTAATTTGATTATGACATTATTATTTTTTTTAACTTTAAAAGATATTAACATGTTACGTAATCTCTTACTATTTTGTGATTTATCAATGTCTGTGTTAGTGTGCTGTGTTTTCTGTTGTATAACACGGTCACCCCTCTTGTGTGCAAGTGCGCATGCGTATAGATATATTTATATATATACACTAGTTTATCGACCAGTATGTTACACATAGTTGTATAAAAAACAAACGTTACAAAACAATCAATGAAAAAAAATATATATACACATAATGTAAAAATATAATATTTTTAAAAAGAAAAGAAAAGTATATCTTATAAAGTTATAAACACTTTTAAAAAAGTTTAAAACACTTTTTAGAATGATTGAATTTTTAAAATTACTAATTGAAAATGAAAAGTTTGAAATGATTGAATTTTCATTAATATTTAAAGAAATTAAAACCAGTTTTATTTTAAATTTGGAAGTTTGACTTGCTAAAAAAACAACATGTGAAATATTGTTATTCTTTTATTATATAGTATAAATATGGTAATACCCATGCAGTGTACCAGGAAACATATGGCTGATAAAGCAGACCTTATCGTGTTTAACATATTACAGAAGACTTGATGAATGTAAATATAAAACTTGAAAACGACATGTTTAACACTTGGTTTAGTGACTTAAGTATGATAGTTTTATGTTTTATATTGTAAAAAAGAAAAAAAAATGATAAAGTATAGCCTAGTAGCCTACTAATTTTATATAATTTAAAAAAGTATAAAATCAAATAATGAATTTTTGTTAAAGGGGTCTAAATCGTGTTTTAATATGTACCCATTTTGTTAACTCTAAGAAAACACAATACTTAGATTGATGATTTAGGTGTGCTTGATTCGTTTACTTTGCTCCAATATAGTATTGGGACATAATCACATAATCATAACAAAAACCAAATTTTTTTTATTGTTATCGATATTCATACAAGTAAAATTATTGCACAATATGAAACTTTTGAACACTATGAAAATAAGTTTTTTTTACTTAGTAGTGATAAATTTTGCTTAGAGGACCATCTTAATCTATTTAGAAATGAGTAATCAAAATTTACGGTTTTGTGGATTTTTATATCCCATAACTTATTAAAAGTACAAATCTACAATACCTTTAATGTGACAACATTAAGAAAACACATGGGATTATACACATAAATCGAGAATCATAACTAACAAATCGTACCGAAAAACTTTCAAAAACAAACAACTTTTTCGACTAAATTGTAGATTTCGATTTGAATTAGATACATAAAATAAATTGATAACCATAAGATGCCTACAATACCTTTAACATGACAAAATTCAGAAAACACAGGAATTATACACATATATAACTTGCGGATTAAATTTAATTACTGAAAAAATCATAAATTTGTGACGAATTTTTTAAAATGTATCAACGTTTTTAAAATAATTAAAAAAAAAACGTTAAATTATTGAAAATTTAAATTAGGGATGGTTTGTTAAAAATAAATTAATCCAACAAAATTTGGTTTCTTCCTCAAAATTGGGGATACTCAACAAGATTACTGCAACTGAATAATAAATTTGAGTGGTAGAATTGTAATTAAAGAGCGTTGACAAATTTTAGAATATCTTTTTTGCATATTCCTACTTATTTTTCAAACCTCATCCTATAAATATATGGCAGAAGTTGTGGGTTAGCGTAGGTTAAGCTCTGAAGGGGAGAGTGGGGTGCGCAGGATAAGATGGGTGCGCTCTGGTGGTCAGTTGTTCTTGGGTTTTTGGCTTTGAAATCAGCTTTGTTTGTTGATGGTGGTTTAACAAGCAATTTTGTGAGAAAAGAAGAAAAAACCATTGATATGCCTCTTGACAGTGATGTATTCCGTACGCCGCCTGGCTATAATGCGCCTCAACAGGTCTCTCTTCTTTTTTTTTTTCTGGGTATTTTAATTTCTTTATGATTGTTTCTGAAGTTTATTGAAGGTTTGATCTTTGGTTAAAGAAAGTCATTGTGTTGGTTCATTTTGTCAATTAATGGAGCCCATTTGCATAATTATATGTTATAATTTTTTAATGATAGATTATGAATTTTCTTTTGGTTTTGATTAATGTGTGTGTTAGTTTCTCTTGGTGATTTGTTTCTTTTAGTTTGGTGTTTGTTATTGGCTAGCATCTTGCAAGAGTTGGTGTTGATATTTTAAGGGCTAATTTTTAAGATTACTAACGGATTATTAGAGTATTATTATGTCACCAACAGTACCACTCAATCATAGCCATCACCAAGTCACAAGTTATTGAGGAAACTCAATACTTTCAGAATTTGAACCCAGGACCGTTTGGTTTTTAAGTTTTGTTCCACCACCAAGATATTGCTGAGCTATAACGACTTTTTGGATAAAAAATCAATTTTTTTCGTGAAAATCAAGATGCAAAGATTTAATGGTGACGTGATTCATATTTATTAAACGGGTCTGCATTAAATGAGGTTAAACGTTCACTTTTATATGTTGAAGTGTGCTCTCCCTTCCAAAATTGATATTTTATCTCAAAATTTTGAAGTTAAAGCCATTTGTGTTTATTGGTTGAATTTATAATTTAACAGTAGTAACATGTGAAATTAATTTTTTTTTTCTTTTTCTTTGTTAAAAAAATAAAAAAAAAAAAATTTGGGTTTACAATAATTGAGGAAACCAGGTCGCAATTGTCATTCGTTTTCATGACTGTCTTTCGTTTTCATAATTTCGAGATAGACTTTATTGCGTGTTCATTAATGTAGCAAACCCTCATTTTACAATTTTTTTTGGTTTATCCTTTCATTTTTCCCTTATTTTTTGAAATATTGTTTTTCTTACATCAAAATTTAAAACCCATATTACGCTTTTTTCTTAATTTTTAGTAATTAAGAAACTTCTATGGAAATTTAAAGAACCCATTTCTCTCTCTCTCTCTCTCTCTCATTTTTTTAATAAAATAATGATATATTTGATATGGACCCTGTAACCAAAAGCAGTTATAGTCTTATACATACCCTTTTGTTGCTTATTTAATGAAGTTAAATCTTTTATGTGTTTATAAGGTTCATATAACACAAGGAGATCATGTGGGAAAGGCCATGATTGTGTCATGGGTAACCATGGACGAACCCGGTTCAAACACGGTTCTTTATTGGAGTCAAAACAGCAAAAGCAAAAGGAAAGCCGAAGGCATGCTTACTAGATACTCATACTTCAATTATACTTCTGGGTTCATCCACCATTGCAATATTACTAATTTGAAGGTAATTCATTCTGCATTGACTATAAAAGGAGTTCATGTGCAATGACCCGGCTCAAATCACATAACCAGGCCTTCTATTTTCTTATCTTAAGTTTCTTTTTTTGTTTTTTTTTAAATAAACAAAAGTATGAAACAACATCTAAACTTACATGAAATTTTTATATAATTTATATGAATATGGCAGCATGATACAAAATACTACTATATGGTTGGAATCGGACACACGACACGAACGTTCTGGTTCACCACTCCTCCTGAAGTTGGACCTGATGCTCCTTACACTTTCGGCCTCATCGGTATTGTGTTTTTACTAACTTTGTGTAACAAGATTAAAAAAATCGTGGCAATAGGTGCAAACCCGGAGGGTCATGCAACATTTAGTTTGTAGTTTGGTCTTTACAACTTGTTGACCCGAAACACTTTTTATCTGATCTAAACTTGTTTGTAAATAAATAGAAAGTATAGTTGATAACTTGCCTTTACAAAAGCTAATTATTTTTTATCCAATTTTGACAAACAATATTCTAATTTATAAAAAGAATGAAACAAACATGTTATGGTTTGATGAATAGGGGAAAATAAAGATATGAACCTTGAATATATATCTGTGTAATTTACTCTAAAATATGCATTTTTGACCTCTTAAAACTTGCATAAGTTTACACATTTGACCTGCCACTTCCAATGAGTTCCAAATGTGGTGTTTTGAAGCGTTTTGTGTGTGAATTTTCAGGGGATTTGGGGCAGACTTATGATTCAAACATTACACTTACACATTATGAAATGAATCCAGCGAAAGGGCAAGCATTGTTGTTTGTTGGAGACATTTCTTATGCAGATAACTATCCGAATCATGATAACAGAAGATGGGATTCATGGGGAAGGTTTGCAGAGAGAAGCACCGCGTATCAACCATGGATATGGACCGCTGGAAATCATGAACTCGATTTTGCACCCGAAATCGTAAGCTTTTGACTTTTAAACATGCATATGCTGACTTTTGAAGTCAGTCAATCTTGTGACATTTCAAACACAAGATCAACAAGAATTTTATTTACCAAACTCAAAACGGAGAATGTTGTATGGCTTTGTCTTATTAAGTTTATAAAAATTTGTCATATTACTGTTAAAACTGAGTTCATTTGACATCATATGTTGACTTCTACAGTCTTACATTTTGACTTTTCGAATTCGTCGTATCAAAAATATTTCCCACCTATAAAGTTGATTCACTTTCAAGTACTTCTAACATAATTTGTTCACAATAAGATCATAGTTGTTAAAAAGTCAACAATGCGCGAGTCCATTTGACTTCAACGTGCCTTGACCCGCTTTCAATAATTTCATTGCAGGGAGAGGATGAAACTTTTAAGCCTTATACTCACCGGTTTCATGTTCCCTACAAGTCATCAGGAAGCACTGCTCCCTTTTGGTACTCCATCAAGATCGCGTCGGCTCACATCATCGTTTTGGCTTCGTATTCAGCTTACGGTAACATACCATATTACCATAACATACAAAGAAAAATAAAATGAAAATTCTATGAATAATTTAATTTATTTAATTTTTTTAGGTAAATACACTCCTCAATACAATTGGCTGCAGCAGGAACTACCCAAAGTGAACAGAACCCAGACTCCATGGTTGATTGTTCTGGTGCACTCTCCCTGGTATAACAGCTACAACTATCACTACATGGAAGGTGAAACCATGCGAGTTATGTTCGAGCCATGGTTTGTCAAGTACAAAGTTGATGTCGTCTTTGCTGGTCATGTTCACGCCTATGAACGTTCCGTATGTAACCTCTCTTAGCTTCAACACATCCTTCTCCTTGTCCTTTACTTTTTTTTTAATAACAGCTACACCTACAACAAGGAATCACCGACCAAAACTCGGATCATATGGCAAAACCTGGACCCAGAGGAAACCATTTGGGAAAACCCCCTGACCCCTAGCCCCAATATGCCTTGAGAGGGATTTAAACCCATGACGTCCCATTTGAAAAGTCATAGAGTACCACCTGGGCAAAGCCCCTTTTGTCATTGTCTTTTACGTATGTGCGATTTTTAGAAAGTTGTCAAACATAAATACGCGACCACTACATGCCAATCGTTGATCATTCGAGCCACTCGATGTTATAATGTGACATAATATATTTGGATGTGTTCTTCATTGATGCAGGAACGTATATCTAACATTGCCTACAACATTGTGAACGGGATATGCAAGCCTGTAAAAGATCAATCGGCACCAGTGTACATAACCATTGGAGATGGAGGGAACATTGAGGGCATAGCAAATAAGTAATATTATTTTCAAATGTTTTCATCATCATATATTTGCAATATTATTTATTTAAAACTGGTTTTATATTAAAGACTCTGACTTTAGATTGTATTAAATGGTGGTGTAGCATGACTGAGCCTCAACCCGAGTACTCAGCGTTTCGAGAAGCTAGCTTCGGACACGCGACGTTTGGCATCAAGAACCGGACTCATGCATTCTACGGGTGGCATAGGAACCAAGATGGGTTTGCTGTAACGGGTGATACAATGTGGTTTTACAATCGATATTGGCATCCTGAAGATGAATATACAAGTGTTTAACTAGTTAGTTACCAAAAGGAAGTTGTTTGTGTGATTCAATTAAATAAAATCAAAGCATGCTTTTACTTGCAAGTATGCTTTGTTTAACTTGATAACAAAAGAATTAGAGACATCTGTTTCAACTTTCTATTTATTTTTTTAATATGGTATATGATTATTTCACTTTCTTAATGTGTTATATAAGATTCATAATTTCTTCTTTTTATTTTTTTCTGAATTTTTTGGAAATTATTTCGAGAATTGTAGCATGAATTGTGATGAATCAAGATAATATGCAAAAGTTTCTTTTGGTCCTATTTTTTGGTTGTTGTTAAAGGATAGTGTCACTTTTAGACCCTTTGTTGTGTGAGTTTCAATCAATCACTCCAAGTGACGCGCAATCAGGCCATGCTATTCAAAGAGCATTGCAAAAGTAAATGAAACAATTACATAATTATGCTTTCTTTAAAAAAAAAAAAAAAAAAAAACCTTGATAATTTTTTTTAACCGCATTTGATCTCAACGTGTGAACAACTAATTTTCAGGTTATGTCACCAATGTCTAGTTACCATGACCTCTGTTGAGACCCCACCACCACCCTAGGAGGAAACCGCATCGAAAAACTTTGATAAATGATTATCTATTTATAATGATTGATAAAACGCCAGTACTAAAACAATTAAATGAAATAATTTCTCTTTATATCAAAACACATTAATGTTGCTAGATATGATTGTTTTTTTAACGACTAATTTGAATCACTGACGGATCACTAAAACATCATATCGTGTCATCAACGGTATCATTCGATAATATAAAAAATAATTATGACTATAATTGTTATTGTTCTTTCCCCATCCAACTACTTCAACAATTATTTAATTATTTCTTACATATAATAACCAAGTAACCAATTACATATTTACATGGGAAAAGTTCCCCTAAAAAGTCTTTTTCAGTTTTTTTGTCTAAACAAACCCTGATTGAATTTATTTTTACATCATTGGAATTGACTTGTAATTCACTAAAACATAAACCTTAAATCATAAATAATAAACCCTAATAATAAAACCAAAATTATAAAAACAAACCCTAAACTTAAAAATAAAACCTAAAAGCCAAAAAAACATGCCCTAAAATCAATGTTTTAAAAACCGGTTTGAACCGGCCGGTTGAACCGATTGCCGTTTACATTTCCGGTACGAAATATGCCGGTATTATGCAGGTTCCCTCGATCGACTGTGTCGGCGGTTTAACCTGGTTTTACCGGTTTAAGTAAAGGCCCAAAATACCGGCCCATGTAAAAAGTAAAAAAAAAAAACTCAGTCCAATTTAACCTAACGCATGAGACATTACCCTTTGTCGTTCAATTCCAACAGAAGTCCCTGCCATAACCGATCGTCTTCTCCATCTTAACCTTCAATCAAGAGTTCAAGAACTGCCATAGTCGAGAGAGGGATTTCGTTTCTTAAATCTGTAGATGCATCTAATATTGAGAGTAATGCAGAGAATTTGTGTGATTTGTTTGCTGAAGTTGTTGACATGGTTGGGGTTAAGAATGTAGTTCAACTAGTTACCGAAAATGCTGCAAATTATAAAAAAGCGGGTAAATTGTTGTGTGAAAGATATCCATCAATTACCTGGACACCTTGTGCAGCTCATAGTCTTAATCTTGTGTTAAAGGATGTTTCAGAGTTGGATAATGTTGACAAATTGGTCCAACTTGCATCAAGGGTTACTGTTTTCATTTATAACCACAAGATGCCCTTAAACTGGTTAAGAAAAAGAGAGGGTTGGACAGAAATAATTCGTCCTGGTGCTACCCGTTTTGGAACAACCTTCATTGCATTAAAAAGCCTGGTAGATCATAAAAATGACTTGCAAGCTCTTGTTATATCTAACGAATTTAAAAAGATGTTGAAACTAGGAAATGCGTTTGAATGTAGAGAAATTGTGATGAATGAAAATTTTTGGAGAAATTGTTTGATTACTGTAACAGTGATGACTCCTTTGTTGAGAGTTTTGCGTTTGTGTGATATGGATGAAAAACCGTCTTTGCCATATGTTTTTGAGGGGATGAATCGGGCGAAAAAAGGAATTAAGGAAATATTTAAGAAAAAACAAGAATTATATAAGCCATATACGGATATAATCGATGCTCGATGGAAAAAATTATTGCGGTCTAGTATTCATTGTGCAGCTTATTGGTTGAATCCAGCTTTTCAGTATGATAAAGCAAATCTTTGTAAAGCTCTGGAGGTTTTTAATGGTGTTCTTAATATGTCGGAGAAGATGTTTTTGGATGATGAAGTTACAGACGTCACAACGGCTTTAGGCATCTTTCGTGATGGTAAAGAATGTTTTGCTAGGAAAAGTGTTGTTGCTTCTCGTAATGTTCACCAACCCGGTAAGATATATTTTTCCATGTCATTTTTATTAACTATAAATATTGGTTTGTTATTTTTTATTATTATGAACCATTTTATTTTGTAGCTGAGTGGTGGAGATTATCCGTTGTTGCAGAAGTTTGCGGTTCGAATATTAAGTCAAACCGCATCTTCCTCTGGTTGTGAACGAAACTAGAGTGTCTTTGAAAGGATTCACACTAAAAAAAGAAATAGGTTGGAACATGAAAGACTAAATGACCTTGTGTTTGTTCATTACAACTTGCGTTTACAAAATATGTACAATATCTTTTAGTTATTTCAAATTCTTATATTAGATCGTAATTTATTTTTTAAGTGTTAACATATGGGTGGTTGTTTTGCAAGACTCAAATATGCTAAGAGATCATATGATCTGGTTGATTATGAAAGCATTAATCATACCGAATTTTGGGTGGTTGAAGAGCAGCCGGAAGGAGAACTTCATAATGATGATATAGATAACATGTTTGGCAAGGAAGAGCATGAGCCACTTACTCAAACTCAAGGTAACTTCTTATGTAATTGTAGTATATTATGATTTATGACTAATGAATTTAGTAAATGTCTAAAACTTCTTATTTAAAATTGTAGGAAACGAAAGTAATTATTCTCTTGTTGATGAAGACGGCGATGATAGTGAATTTCGGCTTCTAAGTGACCGTGAACTTGATGCGTTTAACACGCCAATGTCGTAATTCTATCATGCACTTTTATTTGAAAAAAATTATTAAGATTTTGAGTACTTTTTAGATTGTTTTGGATGGACTTGAGTAGTTTTTGAGTTTTTGGATGAATTTGGATACTTTTTGGATGAATTTGAGTAGTTTTTGAATTGTTTTTGGGTGAATTTGGATATATTTTGGAAACTTATTTGAATATAATTTGTATTTCTATGGAATTCTATGGTTAACTAGTGTGCCCGGTTAAACCGTCCGGTACAACCCGGTTCAACCGGTTGAACCATTTCTGAACCAAATCCGGTACGCCTAAAATACCGGTTTTTAAAACATTGCCTAAAATCCAAACTCAATAACTAGTTGTTAAAGCTAAAACCAACAAACAAATATTGTAAGGTTCGATAAGACTCCAATGCCATAGTGTTGAGTTCAATCGGAGTTCGTTTGATTCGGTTATAAAGATTTTAAAAATCTTTTTTAGCATTCTTAGGCAAAATATACTTTTTATTTGATCCTTACCCCCAACTACATATATATTGTATTCATTTCTTTTTTGGAAGCTCTATATTTTGTTAATTTGGCACTTGGCCAATATCCAAATGCCAAATGTCATCCTTACATTCTTTTATAATAAGGCTCCCTCAAATGCGCCCTTAAGGGCTAGTGCATGTCCCACGTGGACAGTTGCCTCTCCAACGGATGCAATGGAGTGCTCCGCACTTCCCCCACTTTGCATTTTCGGAAGTGCAACGAGGTGCAGAGAGAGAAGGTGGAAATGATGTGAAAAAAAAGATGATATATGTGAGAAGGATGGGTTGAAGTTAAAAATATGAGAGATAATGCATGTGGAAAGAATGGATAAAAAGCTGATGTGTCAGTGATGATCAAGACGCATGTAGTAAATACAATCGGGTAGTCTAATAAATGATAAATAACATCAATAAATTAATTAGGTTAATGTTTTTAATCGATCAGGCAAGTCAATATGGTTGGGATACACTATTCTCCATGAGATATGCTTAACCTTATTTAAGAAAAAGAACACTTATTAGGGTCGTTATCAAACTCTTGAGCTAAACAACAAAAACCGGAGCATATTTATACCTACCATACCCCATTTTAAAAAAATGCATATGCATTGTGAGGCCAATTTCATCTTGTTTTACTTCACGACAACTAAAATTGTACAAACATTAATGCACGAGATACATCAAATGGTTTTTTTTTCTATTTTTTATTTATATAGGGAATAACAACTCTTATCATAGTATTGATCGTGTCAAAAATCATCTGATTACAACATATGTTCCCTTTAGCTTCTTTATGTCTCTATCTCTCTTAGTCTCTTCTAATAAACTAATGTTATTTTGAAATTATCAAAAGATCAATTTTATTAGACTATCCACAGCGGTCACCCCACTGAAAACCTTCCCCACTGAAATTTCATGCCACGTCATCACCCCACTGAAAACCACAAAACCCCACAGTGGTCACCCCACTGAAAACTCTTCCCTACTATTCCACATCATCAACAATTAAAAAAGAGTTGGGGCCCACCATTTTGAAACCAACCAATGAGATGGAGGGATTGGCAACGGGGAGTGGGAGCCGTGGAGGCTTCTTGGGCGGGGGCCGCTGGCTAGGGGGCGGTGTTCCCGCTTGACCCCGCGGCGGGGGAGGGGGCCGCTGGCCGGGCGGGACGACCATTGTGGTCGGTCTTAGCGCCAACACCCCCCCCTCCCCCTAAAAAAAAAAGAAGAAAAGAAAAGAAGAAGAAGAAAATCCACTCAACAATATATTTTATTATAATTATACTTATTATTATTTATTTTATTTATTTTATCATTGGAACCGGAAGTGAAGTAACAAAGAGAAAATGGAAGCAAATTTGGGTTGCTAAAACTAGGCATAAAGTTAGATGAGGTTGTTTACTTGTTGCTCATATAGAACTCATTTAATGTTGATGACAATTCATCTTTTATGTGTTTTGTTATGTATTAATGAGTTGCTTTATGTTATGTCAAGTTACTTAAGTTCAAAAATGTATATAGGTGTTAGTGACATAAGGTAATAACAAGTCATTTAGGTGTTGGTGACTTGGTGGCATGTGTATGATGATTAGTACACCAAAAAATTATTAAAGTTTGTCATACATTAGTGAGTTATTTTACTTTACACGAAGTTATATTAATTAGCTCATAACATGTTAATTATGTGGTAGTAACCTATACATGATATGATTATAATCACAATAATGAGTTTTTAATAGTCATTGTCGTGTGTTAATTTTTTAATGTAAAGCTACATTCATTTTTTTTTTTGGAATGATGGAAAAAATTTATAATAAGCAACCACCATCAATAACAGCATATATCAAACCAGAAACTAAAAAAAACCCAAAAACAAAACTATATATAGAAAATGGCATAAAAAAAATAGAACTCAAATGCCACTTTAGGTTGTGAAGAATAAAAAACGTTAGGATTCTAATGAAGTCAAACAAGAGATACAAACCCTTAGGAAAAGCTTACAAATAGTGCATAGCTTACAGTTAAACCTTAAACTTTATAAACGACGGAAGAGTAAATTGTTGATATGGTCTCATGGTTTGTTAGTATTTCACTTTTAGTTTTCAAGTTTTATAAATTACTTATACGGTACTAAACCTTTAAACACTTGTAATGCATACAATCCTTTTACTCCTCACCAAAATCAAGCCCAGAGACCATATGTGTTATAAATGTTTAAAGGTTTGTGTAGGGCGGTAAACGAACCGAACATTTAGCAAAGAGTTTGTGAACCGTTCAGCGGAAAGTTCGTTTAGTTAAACGAACGAACATGAACAAAGGTCATGTTCGTTCAGTTGTGTTCGTTTACGTTCGTTTATGTTCATTTATTGTATTTATTTAATAAATGTGTTGTATATTCTTAAATTTTGTATTTTTAGTTTGATACCAAAATATTTAAGCTACTTTTAGTTTAATACTATAATATTAAACTTTTTATTTATATAAATGATTATTTCTAATGCTTGGGATCAAGAATATTGATTTTTATTATTTAAATAATATGTGTTCGTTTGCATTCGTGAACAAGTAAAATTTCTTAATGAACAAACACGAACATGAATTTCCGTTCGGTTAGCGTTCGTAAACCGTTTGTGAACAAGTTAAAAGTTAAATGAACGAATTTACAGCCCTAGGTTTGTGACTATATGAGCAATTTATGAAACATTAGCAAACCGCATGAATCATTCTAAGCAAATTACTATTATCTAGTAGACATTTGAAGCAACTGAGACCTTTCATCCCATGCCCAAGATAAAATAGCAAAAATAGATGAAGGTGAGGTTGAATTTTATAGAGAGAGGTTTAAGGGAGGTTTTTAGTTTAGGTATACCAACTGGTTGTTAGAGATTTACACTCGTTAACCAATATCATCATCATCAACAGCTAGATACATATTCCCACTTCTATAGAAAGAGAGAGAGAGAAACAGATATTTTTAGAGAGAGAAAACAAGAGGTCAAAAATAAAAAGATAGAAAGGAATCCTATTAAAGGATCAAAGATTAGATGATAGCTTCACACACACATATGTATGTATGTATAGATAGATAATTTGAGTTCTTTTTGATCTTTCTTGACAAATTAAAGGGTATTCATCTTTTTCTGGGATTTTCTGGTTTTCTTTAAGATAAACACAGAAACAGGAAAAGAAACACACACACGCATATACATACATACATACATATATATATATAGAGAGAGAGAGAGCTAGAGAGAGAAGGGAAGTTGTATTCTCACGTGGAACTTGATGTTGGAAAGACTTAAAAGGAGTTATGATTTGTGATATTTTGATTCATTGATGAATCGATGATACATCATCATCATCATCATCAAAATCATCAAAATATTCATTAAAATCTCAGAACAGAAATCACTCCTGTCTGTTTATTTCTTTCAATGCTGGGCACTACTACTGATATCTGAATTCCGGGCAGTTCGGGCAGTTTCAGTTCATATGTATTGTGATTTTGAATATCGAGAGAGATTTAATTATCTATAATAATCTGGTCTTGGGATCATCTGAGAACATAATTCCTGGAATTTGTTTCATCAAACTGAAGCTTATTTGTTTCCCACAGCCACACATCCATGGCATGATTTTAGGTAACAATTTTTTAATCCTTGAAATGCTAATCCTAATCTGTTGACCTTTTTTACTTTTATTTTTGCTTTCTATAATCTGTGTGACCATCAAGACCACATTTTTTTATAGTTTTCTTGATTTCTATAAACCCTTTTAATTTTTTTTTCTCTTTAAAAAACACATTTTGTGATTTATACGGATGTTTCTTTGTGAAAAATACTTTTTTCAATAAAAATTTGAATTTTTTCTGTAAATTAATGCGAATGTATTAAAAATATACAAGTGATTGTGATTTATCATTTATATAGGCCCTCAGTTGAATTTGATAAAATTTGAGTGAAAACTATATTTTGGGCTGTCTTTACCTTTCATATGAAATTCAATGATTCATTATCTATGATTTAAGGTTTTTTTTCATCCAAGTGTTTGTATACATGGTTATTCTTAAAAGGGATCAAATTTTATTGATATTTATTCTAAATGTTTCAATATAGCATTTTTATACAACTGTTTTGTTTCTTTACATGAATGCATCTTAAATTTGATGAAATTTTATAACAAATTAAAAATAAATAAATAACTCTAATTTTCATAGAAATGTCAGAATCATTGAAGAAGATGAATGAAGGGCATTTTGGGAATACAGAAAAATATTGGAAGTTACCAAACAAATACATATTTTACCTTGTTTGATACAAGCAAAAGAAACAGGGAATATCTTTAAGCATATCATGTGAGGTTGTGTACAAACAAACCTCAAGTACTTGCTGCTTTTATCATGCTCATGTCCTCTTGTGGTGTTTTTCTTCTACAACAGTTTAATCTTTTTATGTTTATCTTTATAAAAATTTAATATTTTTTGTTTATCTTTATAAAAATTTAGTCTTTTATGTTTATCTTAATAAATATTCAAATTTTTTTTGCTGTGAAGAATTGAAGATCCATTATAGATAAAATCAAATTTTTTTGCCAAAATGTAATGGATATAACGTTTTGAACTATGTATTCTTTGACTTTTCGTTCAACAACCCCATTGTTCTTTAAAAAACACCAATTATCCATTGCGGTGACTTCTTGCTTTATATTTAAAAAGAATATATAAAAAAAGATTCTTTTAGAATTATTCGTTGTTATAAGCTTAATTACAAATTCAACTGTGCAGAAATGTTCTATTTAATTTTACCTAAAAAGTTTGAACTTATCTGTTTTGCTTGTTTATCCTTTAAAAAGAATGAACTTTCTTTTACTAAATTATTGATCTAAACTTGTTTAGAAGTTTTTTTGCACTTTAATGGTTCGATTTCTTGCAGAAAATTAAAAAATCATATATATATTTGAAGAGATGTCATCTTACATACGAAGTTCAGAAAATGAAAGAGATTTGACTCCAATGCTCTACTTAAGAGAACCTCTGCAGCAATCTTACTCGTCGGAGTCACCCATTCTTGCAGGAAATGAGATGATGTATATGCATTATTCATCAGCTTCAACTGGAGGAAATTCCCAGCAGCTCAACACCTGCATTGGCATACCGAACATTAATATTCACGATTCCAGTGTTGTCACACATCAAGAATTCATATCAAGCATTGGCGAACCATGGAGAGATGGCAGGAATCAAGAAATGATGTTTATGAATCAAACGGATCATCAGAATTTGCATGGACATGTACAGGGCAAGGGACAGGGGTTATCATTGAGTCTTGGTTCCCGTATTCCACCGGCCGGAATCCAATTCCATTCTGGTGATTACAGAAATCCCAACATGGGTTTCACTTCATTTTCAAATGCAGAATCTGATTCAGTCAAAACAGATGTTTCTACCTATGGAATCGGGAATGTTTCCAGGGCGATTGCTGATTCCAAGTATCTAAAAGCCGCACAACAACTGCTTAATGAGATTGTTAATGTTGGTAAAGCTTTAAAACAGCAAAATTCTAGGAAAGAATCTATGGATTATTCCAAAGGGATTGATGGTGAATCGAAGAATATACCATCTTCAAATCAACAAGAATCAAACGAACTCTCGGCTGCTGAAAAACAAGATTTGCAGAACAAGATGACGAAGTTAATCTCGATGCTGGAAGAGGTGAGTCACCAGTACATCTTGACTTTTAAACTCAACCATGTTCCTTTCCAAACAGATTCATCATCAATTTGTTATAAAGGAAAACCGATCATAATCTGTATGGCCTACTTAAAAGGACCAAATTTATCAATATTTTTTTTAAGAAAAAGAATTAGAAACTCACGTAGATTTCAGAGATGAAAAATTTGACCCTGAAAGTCAATTTCTATATCTTGCTGGATGTAATCAAAAAAGCTCAAGTACACCTTACATGGACAGGTTGATAGAAGGTACAAACAATACTATCATCAAATGCAGATTGTTGTATCAGCATTTGAAGTGATCGCAGGATGTGGGGCCGCTAAACCCTACACAGCACTCGCTCTGCAAACGATTTCCTGCCATTTCCGTTGTTTGAGAGACGCGATAAGCGGTGAAATAAAGGCAACTCATAGAAGCCTCGGGGAGACTGATTCCACCACGAATGGGGAAGGAGTCGGAATTTCCAGGCTTCGGTTTGTGGATCACCAGCTCAGGCAACAACAAGCCCTTCAGCAGCTCGGGATGATGCAACAACATACTTGGAGACCACAAAGAGGCCTTCCAGAAACATCCGTGTCGATTCTTCGTGCTTGGTTGTTCGAGCATTTTCTTCATCCGTAATTGCTAATCGCCTTATCTTTTGTACTAGTCAATCAACTACCACCTATCACCAACCATTTTCTTTTTATCTCTTCAGGTACCCTAAAGATTCAGACAAGATCATGCTGGCAAGACAAACAGGGTTGACCAGAAGTCAGGTAATATATCATACTCGATGTTTATATAATCAGATGGGTCGTTGAACTGGCTGCCTTATCAGTTCGCTGGTCAAAACGGTTTCAAAAACTGGATGACATCACAAATAACTTAAAAATTAAGCATACGAATATTTTTATAGCAATATTTTCAATTCCTGATACCACCTAATCCTACACTTTCAAAGATTTGAGCCCATACCACTTTTGTGGCAAGCAATTACTAATGCCACTAGGCTAAAAGCCATGGCCAAACATACAAATGTAACGAATTTAAAATAAAATATAACACATGGTCTTTAGTTTTGATTTGCAATGTTAATGAAGTACTAAACCTTTGATAAGCAAAATATGGGGTGGGGGGTGATCGCTAGTAATCACCGGTCAGCCATACGGCGGTGAATCCGTTCCCGGGCCGTGTACACAATAGCCAAGTGATTCAAGTGAAAATGGTTCAAATAAACACAACAGTAAATCGGAATGCTGACTCTTATTCCAATGATTCTAGTCCGGTTCTGAAAACACTAATCATACTTCAGATTCTCTTACAAGACAGAAATATGGAATTCTGACTCCAATTCCAATGTTTCCTGTTGGGATTGATTGAATTCATAATTGTGCAGGTCTCAAACTGGTTTATAAACGCAAGAGTTCGTCTATGGAAGCCAATGGTGGAAGAAATGTACAAAGAGGAAGTTGGAGAAGTTGAAATAGAATCAAATTCTTCATCAGATGTTGCACCTAAAAACACGAAAGGCGATAGAAAGACATCTGTTGACCAAGAAGATATGAACCAGAGCACTACAGCCTCTGGATTTGACTCAAACTCATCAAATCAAGCTACTGATGTTGAACTGATAGGAACCAGCAATGCCTCAAATTTCCAAAATATGATAGTTCAGTCTAACAGAGATGAACACATGCGGCTTCTAGCAGCAGGATATCAGATGCCACCAAGGTTTCAAAATGGGAATGGAGGTGGAGTATCACTTACATTAGGATTACAACACTCTGAAGATGGCAGCTTACTGCCAATGGCTTCTCATGGAAGCCATCAACACAATTTTATAGATATAAGAGGTGGCAGTATTAAAGGTGTGCATGACACCGGCTGTGGTTCATCGATGGGGCCAGAGATGGTTGATTTTGACAGTGTGGAGTCAGATAACCAACAGCAGCAACAAAGAATTGGATCTTCTCGCTTGTTACATGATTTTGTAGCATGAGAGAACATGGTGGCTTTACTCAAATGACCATATTATCAAACTTTTTGATCAGTTATCAAGTACTGTGAATAAAACCAGATGCGAAACAGAAACTAAATGTATAATTGTAAAGATAAGATGCATATATTTTCTTTATAATAGCAATAGCAATAGCACTATTAATAGTACTAGTGAGAATAATAATATTAATAACAACAACAATAATAATAATGTTGATTTGACTTGTACATTATCAATTCTTACCATTTGATGGCAACAATTAGTTGGCATTTCAATTTTCAAGTCATGTAAAGATTCAAAAATGAAAAGATTAAAAGGTGGGCACTGGGATATCAACTTATTCGACTAAAAAGGCCAAGCAAATATTTCAAAATTGTCATTATAATGCATTACATGATAATTTACAATGCATGCATTCAATACTGAATTACAATATACAGACCTGCTTCAACTTCCAGTCAACAAGAAAGGCAAAGGGCAGTTTGTTTGACCAAAGCATATTGCCATTGTAATTTCAGAATTAGGAGGTATGATCTACCATCCATCATTGTTAAACTAGAAGGTAATATAAGATAATTTACAAAAGGTCACCAGCCCCAATATGTGAATCCTAACATACAGAAATATCAAATTGGCTTGCCTCATCATCCGTCACGATCTAAAAAAACAAATGAGAAAGCAGACCAGATTGATCACAGTAGTGAACACAAATATTGATTTTGATAGAAGTTGAGGAGGCAATTTTGACCCATTTATAGTAAATTGGTTGATCTAAGTTATACTTTGACCCCAAGATCAAATGGGAATAACTACATAACTGGCTATGCTGAAAACAGGTTGAACAGATAGAGGCGATCAAAAGTTAACCAATGTACAATAATGCATTTAAACCTCCTAAATTGTTTTATTTAAAAAGAATTTATAATTGTAAAAATATAGTTTTTATCATAATTTAATGGGTAAATTTCACTTTTAGTCATTTATGTTTACATAAATTTTCAAAAATAGTCCTTTATCTTTCGAAATTAAAACATCAGTCCTTTATGTTTCCAAACTTTGCAAACACGGTCCTTTATCCGTTAACGTTGTTAGGTATTAACAAAAAGGGAGGGAATAAATGTCTTTTCCCAACCTTTTTTGGTTTCACTGCGTCCGCCTTCGGCTCCCTAGCGATGGCCGATCGGAGCACACAAGCTCTGATCACAACAAACGACGTCACCAGCACATCTCAACTTCTCTGTTGAAGGGTTGAGCGGCGTCAATTGCGAAGATTTGAAAGATTCTACGGAGGCGTAAGGTTTTGGGGCTTCGGAGATGAGGCAGTGGTGATGCTGGCGGACGGTGAGAAATGGAGAGAAGATTTTAGTGGTTGTGTCGAAGATGGTGGTGGCCGGTAAGGTAGATGATGTCGTTTGTTGCGATCAGAGCTTGTGTGCTCTAATCGGTCGTCGCTAAAGAGCCGAAGGCGAAAGCAGTGAAGCCAGAAAAGGTTGAGAAAAGACATTTATGCCCTCCCTTTCTATTAATACTTAACGACATTAACGGAGAAAGGATCGTGTTTGTGACGTTTGGAAACATAAAGGATTGATTTTGCAATTTCAAAAGATAAAAGACTATCTTTAAAAATTTGTGTAAACATAAAAGACTAAAAAAAATTTACCCAAATTTAAAAAATCAATCATTTGTAAAATATAAGAGAAAAATATGCTTGCAGACCTCCCAATCGGACCCAATTAAAAAGTTTAATTATTTTGACCTAACCCCATTATGACATGTTACTCAACTTGCTTATTTTGGAGCTTCTAGACAAAAAATAATTTTACTGACCTTTTATATAATGCAGTTACATCTTCATTCAACAATGGGTTTTCAAGAAAATGATCACCGCAAACTTTAATATTGGTTCTCTCCATCTCAAATTCATTTTGACCACAGTACGCATTATATTCAAACCACATTTTTGCAATGGACTCCTTCCTGTGGCAGGTGGTATGATCTTCCTCTTCAGGAGAACCCGCAGCAACCAATCGATAAGTATACACCTTTCTAGCCTGCCCGGGTCGAAAAGCCCGGCCTATTGCTTGGCAGGTCACAGATGGGTTCAAATGCACATCCAGTATTATAATTCTAGAAGCCCCAACTAATGATATACCCTCCCCACAAGCTTTAATTGACCCAAAAAACACTTTGGCATCAGAAGAGTTGTTGAATTGACCCATTGCCACCTCACGCTCTTCATTGTCATGATTTCCGGTTATCATGAATATTTCCTTGTTAAGTCTCCATCCTTTGACTTTCATGGTCAACCTAAGCAAGAACTTTAAAGGCAATAGATACTGACCAAAAACTAGAAGTTTTTCTCCTGTGGATGTACATAAACGAAGTAGATTGAGAAAGAATTTTGCCTTCACACCTTCTCTCTCATCTAATTTCTCCAAAACTTCATCAATTTTGATTGCATCATCATCATTTTTATCTTGAGTTATAGTTTTTACAAGAGATTTTAAATCCGGGTGAACATAAATCGCACTACCATCAGAGCTAACTTTAAACTTTCTTGTCAACCTTTTTAATTCACAAACTTCATATTTTTGCCTAGGGCTAAGATTTAAAAAGACCGAAAAATCCACATGTCCTGGAAGTTCATCCAAGAAATCCCCTTTATAGTAGTGAAGAACATTTCTTGTCATTTCCCGTAAATCTTTGATTAATGTAACCTTTCTTTTAAGATTATCATCTTTCAGTAATGTATGTTCAACCAGCTCACAGAAGTTGTCGGTGCTCTTTTTAAAAAGGTTTTTCCGGGTTTCTATTAATACCCTACTCAAAATTCGTCTTTTAACCGTCTTCGAATCTTCCATTTTTAAAAAACCAGGACGAACAAGATTCAAAATATTGAAAACCTCCCGCACGTGATTTTGGTAGAGTGTTCCAGAAAGAACTACCTTCCTAGGAGTGT
The DNA here is from genome assembly GCA_009363875.1 of Mikania micrantha. NCBI lineage: Eukaryota > Viridiplantae > Streptophyta > Magnoliopsida > Asterales > Asteraceae > Mikania > Mikania micrantha. Next base: position 22,816,976 of record CM018693.1, read on the forward strand.
GGATCTTTTCTATAGCAGTAAAAACATCTGTGTCCTTGTTTCTTGGAGTGTGACCTTCGTCTAATATTACAAGTGTAGGGAACAATAACAGTATTTCCCGACAAGTGGAGGCGACTGAGCTTCTATCGTTGTCACACACAATTGTAGAAAACTGTTTATAGCCAAGAAATAATATTGACCTAGTGTTGACCCATTCTTTGAGAACTACAAGTTGTTGAGCCCGGTTATCAGCCTTTTGGGAATAAAAGTCAAACAATGACATGTCTTCAACTTGCCATCTTTTGAATTCTTTCTTCCAGGTGGCGAGAATACCTCTTGGTAGAACCACTAGCGGTCTTGAATCAGGATATTTAGCCATAAAACTCTGGATAAAACTGATGAGCATGAATGTTTTTCCAGAACCTGGGGCATGTGCCAGGATGCAGCCACCTGGATTATCAGAAAGCAAGTTACTGAGAAGAAAATTAAAGCCTTCAATTTGATGGGGTTTCATTTGCTTTTTATGCCTTGGATGAGCATATATATCTACTACAGAGAAGCGTTTTACTGGTAATTTCTCTCCATCAAGAAAAATGCCAGATGTATCTCGTGATATATCTGACTGGCCTTCGTTATAATAAGTTTTTCTACTCTTTGAGCTCTGAATTAAAAGAAATACAATTACATAATCTTGTAAAACATTAAATAAAGTTTATTTAAAATATGTTCATTTTAAACCAGATCTACCTTGGGTCGCTGAAACTCAATAATAGATTCGATACTCCTTTGAACTACTCCACACACCCGGCAAACATAGCCAATATCTTCTTTCAATATAAAAGAATGATCACATTCTTCATCTTTCTTTGCATGTTGGTTGATTGAAAGCACCATATCAGCATCCTGAAATTATAGGCACGTTAATAAAAATTTATGGTGTCACAAATATACAAGAAAAATCAAAACATAATACTTGATGGATTGACTATTATAAGAAGCACATAAACAATTTATGTACCTTTGAGGACTCTAGCCCAACAGCCATCTCTTTCCATATATCAGCTAAACCATCAAAGTTGACGTCATGTTGTGAATCATCTTCCTCCACATCTGAATTGAATTCAATTCCAACACATTCACCTGAATCTGTTAACTTAACAGCAGTGTATGTTTGACTTTCTCCTTCTCTTTCTCTTCCACCATCACCTTTTGTCATTGAAGATAAGGTGTGAGCACAATCTCCCCCCTGTGAGGTTATGAAACAAAAACACCAGATGAATGCAAGCATTTATTCAAATCAAAATTTACTGTTACCTACTGAACAAACAAACTATATGCTTGCCAATGTTGCAGAGATGTGCTAAGTGTTAAAAAGACCTCCATGTATCAATCCCAAAGGGCCAGTTAAAATTAGGCCTGGTCATGTATGACATGCTTATGCTCAACACTCAACTTGTCCACATGCAGCGCTTAATCCATAACTACTTAAGAGCTGGTCTCGGTGAAAGCCCAACTAAAATTACTATAAGTCAAGACAGCTTACCAAAAATTGATTCAACAAAATCTGTCCTTCAGGCTTATTTAAGAATATATCTTGATGCTGTTGAAAAGACCTTGCAGATGCCGGTTCATCATCAGAATCCGATGCTTTTGTATCATAATCATTACCACCATAACGCATAACCACAGCATCCCTCTCAGGATTTGCTATGGAAACATCATTCACATGATTTGTATCCATTAAATCAGCATTAGCACGTTGGATCCTCCGAAACTTCTGGCGTGCATTGTATATGGTTTTGAGCGTAGATACATTATTCTTATTGTGCTCCTTTAGTGCCGATAAAATAGCTTGCGGTTTCATGTTCTTCCTTGACAAATCAAACACCAAACGATTTTCATTAGCAGACAATCGCATTGCATATGGATGACCCTCCATACGCAGTGAAGGTTCATGATTATGTTCTCCACATATTACCCTCAACGTCCAAATATCATACATCTTCAAATACTTTCCAACCACTTCGAATGGACAGTTGGTCTTTTTGGTTGCACTCTTTCTAAGAGAAGAGCTTTTACTTTTGTATGTACCACCACGATCACACTTAAGAAAAACTTTAGACATGTCCCCACTTGCATGAGTTCTAGATCTTTTGGTGACAACAACGTAACCAAGAGAACGCTCCACTTTTTGCACCCAATCAAATAAATCTTGACGAGTCTTGAACACCTAAAATTGACTTATGTTGTTAAGAATAAGTTACATTACCAAATGGTTTAGAAAACAAAAGATATTTATAGACTTATATCATACCATGTCTGTGGAAAATGCTGATGTGTTGTGGACACCAAAATTTTCTTCAGTTTCATAACCTTGGGTTGATTTGTTTGTAAGAAAATCATCCATGGAGAAATCATTTCCTGGTGATTTCACTCCCTCAAGAACCATGCCAGCTGTATCTCCTGATTTATCACATTGACCTTCATAATAACAAGTCTTTGTACTCTTTGAGATCTGTATTATTATAAACAAAATACAAAACCATAGATAGTTTCATAAGTTGCCAGCATGTGCAGGATTTCAAATTTTTAAAGATCAATCAAAGTAAGAAATGACAATAATTACATTTACGCCTGTAAACGAACACGAACATAAAATTTGTGTTCGTTTAATTAAATGAACGAACATGAACACACCTTGTGTTCGTTTATTTATGTTCATGAACAGTTCGGTTATGTTCGTTTATTTACGTTCGTTTATTTGTGTTCGTTAATGTTCGTTTATGTTCGTTAACTATGTAACGTTAGTTTTTGTTTGGTTAACTGACTAATTTACGAATGATATGTATTTACATTTAAGAGACTTGTCGTTTGTGCTCGTTTATACTTGTTCAATTGTGTTCGTTTATGTTTGTTCAATAGTGTTCATGTTCGTTTATGATTGTTCAATGGTGTTAAAAAAATGTCCATTTATGTTTGTTCGTTTATTTTAGTTCGTTTGTGTTCGTTTATGTTCATGAACAGTTCGTTTAATTTATTAATGAACAAACACGAACATATTCATTTTCTTAATAAACGAACACGAACACAAAATTCATGTTCGTTAAGGTGTTCGTGTTCGTGTTCGGTTAAGTTTAAATGAACGAACACGAACATGGCTGTGTTCGTGTTCGTTCGGTTCGTTTACAGGCCTAATTACATTGGTAAGAATGATAAAATATCATGTTGTTTTGATAATTTAATAGCCTGAAAGGAATAAGTATCTAACATGTTATAAAAATGAAGAAATAATATGATACCTTAGGATGGAGAAACTCAAAAGAGGGTTCAATACCCCTTTCAACTACTCCACACACATGGCAAACATAACCAATGTCTTTTTCAAATATAAAAGAATGATCACACATTTCTTTCATCTCTATTTTGGATTGAATTCCAACATATCCGCCTGTGTCATTTTTTATTTTAGTTTCTGCATCACTGTCAACCTTCTTATCTTCTTTATCTGTTAACTCAACAGCAGTATCTGTTTGACTTTCATCTTCTCTCTCTCTTTCACCTCCACTTTTCCCTATTTGAGATTGGGCATAAGCATGACCTCCATTCTGCAAGGTAATGAAACAGAAACATCAGATAAAATGCAACCATTTTATTCAAATAAAAATTTACTATTAACTACTTAACAAACTAATAGATCCAGATAACAAAAACCATCCGGTGAGTGGTCCCACAAGGCCCAATTAAAATAGACCTGGTCATGTATGGCGTGCTTAGGCCCAACACTCCACCTTCAATCCATATCCATATACAGTATTCTAATGTATAACCAATTAAGACCCTGATTCAGTTAAAACCCAATTAAAATCACTAAAATTTAAAGATAGCTTACCATAATATTTTTCACTAAAAACTCTCCTTCAGGCTTATTTACATATACACCTTGATACAGTTGAAAAGGCCTTGTAGAATTATCAGCATCCGTTGCATCTGTTACATGATCATGGCCAGCATAATACATAACTACATCATGCCTCACAGGATTTGCAATAGGAACATCTTTCACATGATTTGTATCCATTAAATCAGCCTGAAGTGAGGGAAACCTTGTAAAAGAAGACATCAACATATGTTTTGTTGACAAAAGATCTTTTGTATCTTTTGTAGCAGGCCCATATTTATCTGAATCAAGCTCTTGCATGCAGTATCTAGTAGCAAATGGATCTCTGTCCATTAGGCATGGAGATGCCCTTTCATCACTGCTGATCACTTGTTTCATGACTGTTTTTGAAACAACATGCAAAGAATGGCTAAAAATGTTAAGCCCTACTTTCACAAGTTTTTATTTACGTTATTTTACTAACTTATGTTATCGGCATCTGAAATTATTGTAATTCAAACAAATCTTTGCAGCATTCTTGCTACAAAAATTGGCTTACCAACCAGCATTTGAGTCCTACCTGGATGTTGGATCCTTCGAAGTTTGTGGCGTGCATTATATATGGTTTTGATAGTAGACACATTATTCTTATATTTCTCCTTTAGGGTCGATAGAATAGCTTGTGGCTTCACGTTCTTCCTTGCCAAATCGGACACCAAATGAGTTTCATTAGTAGATAATCGCTTTGCATATGGATGACCCTCCATATGTAGTGTAGGTTCATGATTGTGTTTGTCACATATCACCCTTAACGTCCAAATATTATGCATCTTCAAATATTTTCCAACCAATTCAAATTGACAATTAGTCTTTTTGCTCACACGATTTCTAATAGAGCTTTTACTTTTGTATGTGCCACCACGATCACACTTAAGAAAAACTGTAGACGTGACCCCACTTGCATTTGTCTTTGATCTCTTGGTGACAATAACATATCCAAGAGAACGCCCCACCTTTTGAACCCAATTAAATAAATCATGACGAGACTTGAACACCTAAAATTGACTTCTTTTGTTAAACATTAGTTACAGTACAGTACTTAATGATTTAGCAAGATAAAAGATTTCACATGTATCATACCATGTCAGTGGAAAATGCTGATGTGTTGTGGGCACCAAAATTTCTTTCATCTTCATCAACTTGGGTTAATTCGTTTGTAAGAAATTGATCCATAGAGAAGTTTCCTGGTGATTTCACTCCAATAATAACCATGCCAGCTGTATCTTCCGATTTATTTGATTGGCCTTCATCGTTATAAGTTTTTGTGCACGTTGAACTCTATGATAAAACAAAATACAACATAATTTCGTAAGTTTCCAGTACATTCAGACCAGTTATATTAGTAACCAGATGTACCTTTGCATGCTCAAACTTAGAAAGGGATTCAATACCCCTTTCTATTACTCCACACACATGACAAACATAGCCCATGTCTTCTTTCAATATAAAAGAATGATCACAATTTTCCTCATCTGGATTGGATTGAACTCCAATATATCCACCTTTATGATGCTTAATTTCAGCTTCCGTTGTGTCACTTTCAACCTTCTTGCCTTCTTTATCTGTCAACTCAGCAACATTATTTGTTTGACTTTCTCCTTTTCTCTCTCTTCCACCATTTATTTGAGATTGGGCATGAGCATGATCTCCATCCTGCAAAGAAATGAAACAAAACATCATACAAATGCAAGCATTCATTCAAATCAGAATCTACTGCTTGCTAGTGTTGCAGAGATGCACTAACACAAATAAAGATCTCCCAGTTACTGATCCCAAAAGATCCAACTAAAATAGGGCTGGTCATGTATTACGTGCTTAGGCCCAACATTCAACCTTCAGTACAGTATATTAATGGATAACTGATTAGAACCCAGTCTCATTTAAAGCTCAATAAAAAACGCTAACAGCGATGACAGCTTACCAAAATTTGTTTCATTAAAAACCGTCCTTCAGGCTTGTATAAGTTTACATCTTGATATGGTTGAAAACACCTTGCATATGCAGGTTCATCATCTGCCTCTGTTGCATTTGTATCATGATCATTGCTACTATAATACATAACCACATCATGGCTTGCACGATTTGCAATAGGGACATCTTTCAGATGATCTGTATCCATTAAATCAGCCTGAAGTAAAGGAAACCTTGTAAAACAAGGCATCAACATCTGTTTTCTTGGCAAAAGAAGATCTTCAGAATCTTTTGTGGCATGCACATATTTGGCTGAATTAAGCTCTTAATTTCTAATGGTAAATGATCTGTGACCACTAGGCATGGAAATGCCATTTGATCAATACTTCAATAGTGATCAGGACCTGAATAAAAAACAGACATTGATTTCATTTTTTATTGGCACTCGGAAATGAGTAACCTTTAGTCTACAAGTCAAAGGGGACAACTCAAATCTTTTGTACCAATTTTGGCGCTGGTGTAACCACAAACACTTGGCGTGCAAACTATCCACCAATAAATCACAACTCAAAATCATAAGTTACAACAACGAAGAATGCAAGCAAACCTGCTAATAATCCATCTGTGGAAATTCAAGACAGTAGCGATTATTACTCTAAAGAACAATTTTTACATGCATCGAAATTGATCGACATTGATGTCAACCAGTCTTCAATCACAAATTCAATCAAGTAAAAAACTTACAGACAGAAGTAATTCATGGCTTCAATCGCACGATAGTGCAACTTAAACAAGGATTAGTTGATTCCATCGAGTGTCATTTCAATCGCTGATGCTTCACCGGTGAGTACGGAAGGTTTGAAGTTTCCCGCCGAGACATTAGCGATTCATCTTCGAGTTATCGGGCAGAAAATGAGAAAACACGATAATCATCTACTAAAGACCCCTAGGCCATGCCGCCATGTTTACATATGCTGCATAAGTCGTGTTAACACCTAAATTCATTGTGAGCATTAAATGTGTGTTATTTCGTCTTTAAAGTTCTAGAAATATAAAAAATCAAATGAATAGTTTATCTTGTAATAAATTCATTATGCATTTTTATGAAATATATTGAGGATATGTTTGGGATTGCTTATTTAACTTCATAGGCATTTTACGTATTTTTTCTTTCTAATATCATTTATTACATATATACCCAAATAAAAGCATATTTTCTTTTTTTTTAAATATATTTCTTCTCCCAAATAAACTAGTTAATTACGTATTTCCTTCTCCTAATAGAAACATGTAATTGATTTTAAGAGTTGAGTAAATATGTAATAAAGGTTCTCACTAAGAGGATATATGTAAGAAATCCTTAACTTTAAAATATTTTTTTTGTTAAAAGTGTTTATTAACTCATGACTTTTTAAGATAAAGTTTTTAGAAAAGTGTTTGGATTAGCTTTTGAAATGTAAATATTTAATAAGGGGTCGTTTGCTAACGTCTCAACCATTAAGTGTTGAATCGGTTAAGAGTGTTTGGTATCACGTCTGGATGAAAATAAAAACCCTCTTATTTACTAAACCCTGATTGCCCCACCCCCTCCCCACGGTCGAGGTTTCCCACAATCGCAGCCCCTTCGAACCCTAAAACCACAACCCTCGGTCGTCGATTCAGTCATTCGAACCTAAAAAACACCACCCATGTCGTTGATGTTCGAACCCTAAAACCATAGCCCTATTCTACTTCCGATCATGGTTCGGTGGTGGAGCGGCTATCGATTCAGGCCCTCGGTCGACAATTCAAATCTCGGTAATCGATTCAAACACCTTCAGTCGTGAAGCGGCGGCGTTCTTGGAGTGACGTAGGAGCCGTCAGTCGTCGACTCAGACGTTCTCATTCAGCCTCCATCTCAAGTCTCAATGACTCAAACATTAGTTTAGACATTGGAACCCATTCAGATGCGCTTTTTTCCCCAAATAAACGATCTGAATCTGAACCATTCAGATTCAAACTCATTTAGATAAAAAAAAAAAGTTCAAATGAAAAGTCTTCCTGACATTACCAGAAAAAAAATTCAACTTTTTGAGTTATTCATAAAGCTATAAGGTACTTTGAAATAAAATATAAAACTTGCACTATATATGTATAGGGCTTGGAAGTATACATAACCCACTAAATGTGCAATAACTCGAAATAACCCGTCAAGATCAAGCCAAATATTCGAATTTTTTTAACATCATTTTAAACACATTTAGAACATTTACAGTGATGTTAACTCTCAAACAGTGGTAAATTTACGCAAACTCGTAAAATAAGAAAGTTTTATAAATGAGTTTACAATGATGTTAAAAAAATTCGGAGTTTTGGCTTGATCTTGACGGGTTATTTCGGATTATTGCATATTTAGTAGTTTTTTTTTCTTATCCTTCCCTATATATATATATATAGGCCATGGAATGGTTGATAACTCACTGTTACCACACTTACCCAAATAACTCTATCAATATCAAGCTAAATCTTTGATTTTTTTAATATTATTGTAACATATGTACATACTTTCTTATGTTTGTGATTGTGTGAATTTATCAATATTTAAGCGTTAACACCATTGTAAGTTTTTGACTTAAAACACTATAACTGCTTTAGACTTAAAATTTACAGTGATGTTAACTTTTAAACGGTGATAAATATACGTATACACATAAAAGAATAAAGTGTTACACATGTTTACAATGTTAAAAAAAAATTAATGATGTTACTTGATTTTGACGAATTTATTTGGGTTAATGTAATAAACTTGAGTTATATTTTATTCTTAATCCTATATATATATATTGGGATTGGATTCAATAGAAAGAAAATTTTGCCTAAGAATTGTAGGAACCAATTGAAATTTAACATGTGACATGTTAAAAACATGAATATACTAATATAGTACAAAAAACAAAAGCTTATACAAAAAAACAAAAAATACAAAAAATAAAAAATACATTAAAAAAATTAAACTTTATTACAAGAAAAAAAACACATTACAAAACATATAAAAATCCTATACAAAAAATACGGAATAAAAAAATCAAATACAAACAAATAAAAATATATTACAAAAAATAAGATGTTATATCTAAATTATTATTCATTTAATTTTTTAGCATATCTTTATAATGTCACATGTCACACTTTCATTGACTCTTCTTATTTGATTATTTCCTACAAAGACAAACATATATTGCATAAAATTCTAAATTTCACATATATCTTTTTTTAAAGATATTTCATTAAATGCCAATTATATTCTTTATGAAAATACAACTTTTATTTTATTTTTTATTTTTGTTATCCATGTATATGAGTCTTAATTAAGCGAATAACCACCAACGATCTTCAATTGTTTTTTTATTCTTCAATCATGTGTTTGCGTCTTCAATAACCATTATACTTCTTCAGTATTTTGTTTCTTATTTGATTGCCATTTATTTATTCTTCAATTTCTCGATGCATTTATAATAATAATCTATCTTGATCTACTATAACTAATGGCTAATGCAAAAATAGGGTTTTATTTTTTTAATAGTCATACTATCTTACCAATACTTCTATACTACACCCAATATTCTTTTGCTGCTTGGTTTTGAATCCAATACCTCCTTTATAATAGGCAATGCTTCTACCAAGCGAGCTAATCCTGCATTAAAAAAAAGGATATATATTCACATGATATTTAAGAAAGCTAAAGATAAAATGGTCATATTATAAAAATATTTTTTTAAGAAATATGTTAAAAAGGATATATATTCACGTGATAGTTTGATTAAGTTAGAATGATATATATGATAATTAAATATAGTTTTTGTTAGAAGTATATAATATGTGATGAGTTTATAGGAATGCATATGAAATTATAAAAGGAATATCTCATTTTTTCCCGAGCCTACCTTGGATATAAAAGTTTGTTCGGCTGTAAACAATGAACGTTTTCATATTTAGGTTGTGTGACCATCATCTACAAGAGAATTGATGGAGGCTTGACTAGGGGATTGGAGTCACACAAATGTTGCATAGGAAGTCTCTCCTATCACTTCCAAATCACTTTATATATGTAATAGAAGGATTATTCTTCTCCTCTAACAACTATATTTTGAATACATTCCAACGGTCAACAAGCTTCACACCGACCACAGTGACGAAGCATAGAACTCTTTTTTTTGCCAGTAGTGTTAATTTTCAGCCGTAAGCCAATTTTTTTTAAAGTACTGGTTTCACCCCCCCTAAAAAAAACTAATCGAACAAATTTTAAAAAATAATCTTTCCATCCCTCTCATTTTTTACACCATTAGCCTCCCTCTCATTTTGTTTGTTTAGACATTTAAACTTTAGCTTGAATCAATATATCATGGGAAAGGTGAAAACAATTTACTTGTTTTTCAAAAGAAAGGTTATTGAAGAAGAAGAAGATGCTACAAATCAAGATAAACGTAAAAAATCCTCAATATATCATGGGAAAGGTGGAAACAATTGACTCGTATGTATTATTAATATAGGGGTGTTAATCAAATCGAATTTCGAATAACTCGAATATTTCGAATAGAATGATTTCGAATTTTGAAAAAAATTATAGTTTGTTTACATAACAGTTATCACTTCTCTTTCTTGTTAACGTGTGACAAAAAAAAACTATAAAACAGGGATTTTAAACAACATGATTTTTATAAACAAATAACAGTTTTAACACGAAATGCTTAAAAAGTAATTACTTTAAAACTAAATGTTAAAAAAATGATAGTTTTGAACATTTTGTTTAATGATATTTTTAAATTAGGTCACTTAGCTTTAATAATTAAAAAATAGGTACCTTACCTTTTTGATTTTGAAACTGATAGCTTTTAACGTTAATTAGTTTAAAATTTTCAGCTCTTACAATTTAAGAAAGTCGAGTATCAATTCTTTAATTATTAAATTTTTTATTTGATTTTTTCATTATTTAATATACTTAATAATACCTAATTTATTCATTTCATATTAAAATATTTTTTATAATTAATTTTTATTAATAGTTATTTTATATTAAACCCAGTGTAACACGGGGTAGTAATCTAGTGTATTAATAAATAAGAACATAAAAAAAAGGTCTTGAGTTCAAATCTAAGCAAAGGAAGAATATTTTGTGTAGTTTAGGAGTATGAGTTGGATAGTATGTCTTTTCAAAAATAAATAAATAAATAAATAAAAATAAAAAAATCTGACTTTCCACTAGATTGGAATTAACAATCAAAAGTTGAGTGATTTTTTGAGTCAGACTAGGTTGCATTCTATAAGTCTGAAAAACCGACCAAGTTTGAGTGGTTCGAAACTACATGGTTTATGACAAGACTGAGTCCAGGTCAAAACTGTTGGAGCCAAAATGACAAAATAGAATCAAGTTGAAAGCTTGAAATGAGTTTGTTTTACCAAAATATGTTCACCAACTGTATTTTATTTACGATGGCTGTGTCGGTGGCTACGAGCTGATGGTGGTGGATGTTATTGGTGCTGATGGTGGTGGATGTTATTGGTGCTGGTGGTGGTGGCAGCAGGTGAGGAGTGGTGGCAGCAGATGAGGAGTGGTGGCGATGGTGCCCATGGTGGCAGCAACAGGGGAGTTCGAGTTACCATTTTATGATTTCTTTCATATATTTTAATAATAAATTAAAATGAACAAAAAAGATGTAACCTAACCTAAATAATAATTTCATTTCAAAGATGTGAACAAACATAGGCATTGTAATTTCAGAATTAGCAGGCATGAGATCAAAGATTTACCAAGAAAAATCCAGCCCAGTCACATCAACAACTTAACATTCCTAAGTCAGATGAACATCAACATTCAACATGGCTTGCCTTCTTCACCATTCATGATCTACACAGAACACACGAGAAATATCAACAATCACAGCAATTTCGAATTGCTTTAGGGTAAGCGGATTCAATTGGATCATACTTCGCCTTAACAGGTTGAACAGATCAAACGGGTCAAAAGTCTCACACAAAGTGTTTTTGAAATGCTAAAAACCTTCTTGATTGTTATACTTCTAAACAGATTCTGGTTGTAATAATAAACTTTTATAATTAAACTTAAAATTAATTATTTGTAAAATTAAAATAAAGAAGAAAAAGAAGGGTTTGTGGGACAGCCCAGCTCGACCCGTTTTAAAAGGTTAGCTGTTTCAAGTTTCAAACTATAACCATCTTGATCCATTACCCAACCCACTGACCTGCCTTATTTTAGCACCTCTAGTCTAGATAGAAGTAATTTAACTAACCTTTTATATAGTGAATTTATATCTTCATTCAACCATGGAGTTTCAAGAAACTGATCACCACAATCTTTAATATCAATTTTCTCCATCTCAAATTCATTTTGACCGCAGTACTCATTATATTCAAACCACATTTTTGCAATTGACTCCTTCCTGTGGCAAGTGGTATGATCTTCCTCTTCAGGAGAACCCGCAGCCACTAGTCGATAAGTATACACCTTTCTCACCTGACCAGGTCGGAAAGCCCGACCAATTGCTTGACGGGTCACAGACGGATTCAAATGCACATCCAATATTATAATTCTAGAAGCCCCAACTAATGATATACCCTCCCCACAAGCCTTAATTGACCCAAAGAACACTTTAGCATCAGATGACTGGTTGAACTGATCCATCGCCACCTCCCGTTCATCATTGTCATGTTCTCCAGTTATCAAAAAAATTTGCTTCCCCAAAGTCCATCCTTTGACTTTCATGGTCAACTTTAGCAGGAAATTTAGAGGGATTAAATAATTAGCAAAAACAAGAAGCTTTTCTCCACTGGATTCACAAAGGCGAAGTAGATTGAGGAAAAATTTAGCTTTTACACCTTCTCTCTCATTCAAGTTATCCAAAAGGAGGTCAATTTTGTGTATATAGTCCTCATTTTTGTCATTAGTTACAGATTTCACAAGAGATTTGAGTTCTGGGTGGACATAAATAGCACTACCATCAGAGCTAACTTTAAATTTTCTCACCATTTTCTTCAATTCTCTAACTTCCCGTTTTTGTCTAGGGCTAAGATTTAAAAAGACAGAAAAATCCACATGCCCTGGAAGTTCATCCAAGAAATCCCCTTTGTAGTAGTGAAGAACATTTCTTGTCATTTCGCGTAAATCTTCAATTACTGTAACCTTTCTTTTAAAATGTTCATCTTTCAGTAATGTATGTTCAACCAGCTCACAAAACTCATTGTCATTGCTTTTCTTAAAAAGGTTCCTTCGGGTTTCTATTGACACTCTACTTAAAATACGCCTTTTAATCGTTCTTGAATTCTCCATTTTCAAAAACCTTGGCCGAACAAGGTTCAAAATATTGAAGACCTCCCGGACATGATTTTGGTAGAGTGTTCCAGAAAGAACCACCTTTCTTGGAGTTTGGACCTTTTCAACCGCGGTAAAAACATCCGTGTCCTTATTTCTTGGGGTGTGACCTTCATCTAATATTACAAGCGATGGGAAGGTCAAAAGTATTTCCTGACAGGTGGCAGAAACTGAGCTTCTATCATTGTCACATACTATTGTAGAGAACTGTTTGTAGCCAAGAAACAATATGGACCTTGTGTTGGCCCATTGTTTGAGCACTTCAAGTTGTTGTGCCCGGTTATCAGCTTTTTGGGAATAACAGTCAAAGAGGGGTATGTCTTCCACTTGCCACCTTTTGAATTCTTTCTTCCAGGTGGCTAGAATACCTCTTGGTAGAACCACTAAAGGTCTTGCATCAGGATATTTAGCCATAAAACTTTGGATAAAACTGATGAGCATGAATGTTTTTCCAGATCCGGGGGCATGGGCCAGGATGCAGCCACCTGGATTATCAGTAATCAAGTTACTGAGGAGAAAATTGAAACCTTCAACTTGATGGGGTTTCATCTGCTTTTTATGCCTAGGATGAGCAGATATCTCTTCCACAGAGAAGTCTTTTCCAGGTAATTTCACTCCATCAAGAACAGCAGCAGCTGATTCTCCTGATTTATCAGACTGGCCTTCATAATAATATGTTCTTATACTCTTTGAGCTCTGTATTCAAATCAAATAACAAATACAACAAAATAATCTCATATATCTTATTGATAAATTAATAAATATTGTTTAATAATTTGTGAATATTAAACACATAGTAAATATCCAAGTGAATGAGTAAACAAAGAAACCAGAGGTACCTTAGGGCGTTGAAACTCAATGATGGATTCAATACTCCTTTGAACCACCCCACAGACACGACAAACATAACCAATATCTTCTTTCAAGATAAATGAATGATCACATTCTTCGTCTACCTTTGCATGCTCTTTGACAGAAATGTCCATATCAGCATCCTGGTATAGGTAAAAAGATTACACTTACTGCAATTTACTAGAAGTAACTTTGAGTAAAGTAGAGCATTAGGTGGCCAACAGTAAATTTACAAGAAAATCAAACCAAGTACAAAAGCAGTTCTGAATGCAATGCAAATTAACATATCATAGAATTGGACTGAATCAGCACACGAGCCATGTTTTTCTTGAACTTTGTAAAAAATAAGCATAAAAAATATCATTCAAAAAGTGTAATGCTAATACAAAAATGTTATTTTTATTTTTTTGCAAGTTAAACAATTCAGGCTATTCTAAGCATCCAAACACACATTAGAGATCATCAGTATGTTTATTTGACCAAAACATTTTTAGCTGACTTTTTATTAAGGGTGTTCAAAATATCCGAAACTCGAAAAAATCTGGAATCCGAATCGTATCCGAAACCCGAAAAACCTCATCTGAAATCTAATTCTGGTTTTTTGGGTCGGATAATATAATTTTAGATTTGGGTCGGGTTTCGGACAGCCAAGAACTAGTTTTTCGGGTCGGATATCCAAATAAACCCGGTTTATTAGGGTTGTTCGGATGCAAAAATCACAGTTTTCGGGTTTTTCGGGTCGGGTTTCGGATAGACCAGAAAATTTTTCAAATCCGAATAACTCATTATCCGACCCGATGAACACCCCTGCTTTTTATAGTTTGCATGGTTCACCTGTTACATATATAACTACCCCAATTGAATGGTTTTCTTATAAATAGGTTGAAATTGTCACATTTAATACATATATTGGCATGTGAACATGAAATAACAAATAAATAAAAGTACCTTTGAGGACTCCAATCCAAAGTTCATTTCTTTCCATATATCAGCTAAACCATCAGCGTGTGGATCATTTTCTTCCATATCTGAGTCAGAATCACCACCGACATATTCACCTTTATCATGCTTCCTTTGAAACTCTGCATCATCATTGAGACTCTTGCCTTCAACATCTGTTGACCCAGCAATATTTGTTTGAATTTTTTCCGCATCTCCTTCTTTTACTTCTCTTCCTGTTTTCCCTTTCCCTTTTACTCTCCCTCGTCCACCACCACCACCACCTCCTCCTCCTTTCCCCCCTGAAGATATACCTTGAGCATAATCTCCCTCCTGCATGGTGATGAAACATCTTATAACAATAATTTACATTAATTCAAATCAGAATTTTATGCCGCTTGCTCGTCTCTCTCTGAAACTAAGTAAGATATATAATATATTTTTGCAGATCAGTAAGTAAAAGTGGTTATCATTTCAGCTAATGCACCAAAATTAATTTCTCTAGTTTATATTTTATCCCCAAAGAATATAATTGGTAAACTAAAAAACTAGGCAAAAAGTGAAACAGGTTGTAAGTCATGTTTACAGCCTCCAAAATCACGCCATTCAAATATATTTAGTTACTATTTTAATAGTATAGTTAGTTATATTTGATACAACTGCTATTCGTAAAAATAGAATAATCAACAAAACAGGGTTGTGGGTCGACCTGATGTGAACTGTTTTGGCATCTTACCAGCCCACCCATTCGGCTTCTTCTATGAGAAAGCATGTCACACATCATCATCATCATCATCGTACTCGGTATATTCCACCATTAGCAAAACTAAGGTAGGGTTTAAGGAGCGTAACATACAGATATCCTTACCTCTATCACGTAGAAAAAGAGAGAGACTGCTTCCATTGAGACCCTCGGCTCATGATGACTAATTAACTGACCAACCCAACACTTTTTACATTATTTTCACTAGAATTAAGTAAAATAAAGTTAAAATTAGTGCAATTTTACTTTTGTACTTCGAGGGCTGACATATATAGATGTTAAAAAACATGAAGGTTATACCAGATATTCACTGAAATCAACCAAAATTTGGGACAACTTACCAAAAATTGTTTCATTGAAAACTGCCCTTCAGGCTTGTTTAAGACTACATCTCGATATGGTTGGAAAGGCCTCCCAATTGTGGGTTCATCATCGTCTGAGTCGATGGTAACAACAGTATCTGGTGCGTTTGTATCATGACCATTGTCAGCGTCATTCATAACAATATCTCCCCCAGGATTTGTGGTGGGAATCTCATTTTTCCCACGATGTGTTTCCATTAAATCAGCCCCAAGTGAGGGAAACCGCTTAAAAGAAGGCATCAGCATCTGTTTTCTTTGCAAAATAAGATCTTCAATATCTTTTGTAACAGACCCATATTTAAGTGAATCAAGCTCTTGCATCCAGTCTCTAATAGCAAATGGATTAGTGTAGTCAACAGTTTTCTTTGACTTGTTTGCTTCAAATACACACCGAGTATACAGTGGGCTTGGAGATGCACTTTCTTCATTGTTGATTGGTTGTCCCATAAATTTTCCTGAAATAAACATAAAGAAAGAAACCACAGATAGTGAGAACTTTCTACCCTTCAAACTTTTATTCAAATCATAAATCCAACATGTTTGAGTGGCAGATATTGGCCTGTGTTGATTGACTGTGCTCATGGTTTAAAAAATGTACAACCAAAGTACCAAACAAGATTTTTCTACAACAAGAATTTGCATCTCTCATTTGCTACAATTGCAAAAATAGATAATGAATGAAGACATGCTCATTGACCAGATATCATTTATCCCAACTTTAGCCAATAATGCATATTGTACACCAGTCTTGGAATGTTTATTTAATTGTTACCGCATATAGATATCTTACAGCAAGAAGCTCTATGCAATTATATAAATCTTGAGGCATAACAATTGCAATTACTGCATTTACATATGCATCTATCTTGCCAACACATCAACTTGAAATAAAAGAATTAAGTTGCTGATGCATGATAGAACAAATTAACATTCTGTAAAATAAAAAATAAATCACAGAAAACGAGCAATCATGGATTTAGGTCATATTAAGCGATCAAAAATTGTACAAAGCTAATTCATGCATATACCTAGATACATACATAGTGCGAGAGAAAGGTTACCAGAGGGAGTTGAACTTGTGCTATAATGCGTGTTCATCCGGTCTTCCATATCCATCGACTGTAACAAAACAGAAAATCACGTCGATTTAGTTATACAAATCACTCATCACTCGTTACTATACAGCACTAACTCAAAATCAAAACAAAATCGACTCAAAATCGAATGAGGAACTTATACGGGGTAGATACCATTAAACCCTAAACATTGATAGCAAAATATAATAAATTAACCACAGAAACCACTTACATTGTAAATTTGACGAACAGTTAATTCAGATTAACGATTATGACTGAAGAACAGAAGGGTTAGAGAGAGAACAGGGGTTTAGTAACAGCGATGGAGGGACAGTAGTGGCTTTTGGGGATGCGAAGAACACAAGAGAATAAAACGTTGGTTGTTAGAATTGCTTGACGATCATCTTCCCTTTTTTTCTCCTCGGAATAAAAATTTGACTAATTACGTAAATGCCCTCTAATTTATGTATCAGAACAATGTTTGAAAATAATATATATACAATAAATAAAAATTCGAAATCTAATAAACCAAATTTTGTTTAATCATTTATTTCAATTTTATTATTTCAAAAAATAAATTATTAGACATGAAATGAGTTATTATTTTTTTCACAAGTAGCTATTAATTTATTTGACTCTCTTTAATATATGTTGTTTTCTTTTTGTGATAATAGTTTTATTAGTAGATGTTTTTTTGTGATGATCGATGTGTATATTCTGTTTATACTTATAACGTGTGAACAATCAAAATAAATACAACTGAACTCTGTTAGAACCTCACGCATTTTTCCTTAAAATATTTTTAAGCAATAATAAACCAGATGTGTCGTGGTCTCTTACTGCTAGCATTTTTGTAGGCAACGTATATGGTTTCCCAGAGATACCCATGGTGTCCTACTCCTTATGAGAAAATCCATAGCTTAGGCTGTACCTATTAGGAAAACCTCATCCTCATCCAGAAGCAAATTGCTCTCATAAAGACTCTGAAGCAAGCAAGACATCTCGTAAAAAAGTTAATAGAATACTGGTGGACTATAAACGATACTATTTTATTAACAGTATTGTTTCAAAATTTTATGAGGAGCATGCTACTTTTTGCAATTTATTATTTAAAAGTTAACATGCTTGTTGATTTCGTATTTAGAGCTTTGGACAAAAACCTTATCGGAGTTAACGCCTATAAGTAGTAATTAATTAAATTAACCGACAAACTATTCCCCGCAACCAAACCACTTAGTAATAGTAATAGAAACATTAGTTGCAATTCATATGTAATCGAGTGGCGGAGCTTGGACTAAGTGAGAGGACGAAAATTTTTGAAACCCAAAATACATGTTAAATTTTTGAAACAAGGGGGCAAAACCACTACTTTTAACTAAAAATTACATTTCGGTCGAAAAATTAACACTACGGACGGAAAAAGAGGGGCGGTCTCCCCCTAGCCCCTAAATAGCTTCACTCTTGTACGTAATTTCGTCATAACCAAATTTATAACGACATGCGTTTCCCTTATGTGAATCATTCCCAATTCCTTGATACTATATAAATATGATATTAACCGGAGCGAAACACGAAAACATGATATCAGTCAGAGCGAAACACGAAAACGTTATAAACCATATCTATTGTATATTTGTATCTTTCTTTCTATCTATTCATATGGTTTACTTGTAATCACCCAAACATAATATACTTTGAATTTATACATGTGCTAAAAGAGTAAGTTTCTAACTCAAAGTTCATTTTCTAACTAGTGAAATTCCCCACGCGATGCGACATGTATACCCACAGAAAAAAACTACCAAGTAACTGAAATGACCAGATAGTTCCTTTGAAAAATGCAATCTTACCCGACCAGCCTTACAATTACAACACTGATTATATCCGAGTCTTTGGCATAAAGGAGAAGACACAATACTTTCAGGGCTCAAAAAGCATGCTCCACAGTGTTCGCAAACTCGATCGCGATCACCAGAGCCTGAACAAGAAGAGGAAGTAACAAACGGATTTTCGGAAGCACGTTTTGCAAGTATAGACGCACGCCAGCGTGATTGAGCCAGCGTTTGATGCCCAGCATCACCAAGTGAGGAAGATTTCCTTTTTCGTAACAAGGGTTTAGTTTTTTTTTGCTTAACCTGATTCGACATGGAGTAATCAATATTTCTAAATGGGGTAATGGGATTGTATTAATTCTTTGTTCCTTTCTACATATCCTGCAAAGGCAAAAAAATGTAACACAAAAAATTCAGTTGATGACTTGATGTAAAGTTACTGCCCAAATACAAAATGATGAGGTTACAAAAGAACCACGCATCCAAAAAACATTAGCGTCTGGCATATAATTGTAGAGGTGTAAATGAGCCGAGCATAACACTATTCAACTTTAAAACTTATACATGTATATGTTGATTTGTGCAAGACTTTGTCACTTTGATGTAGTTGGTATTGGGCAAAAACGTCATCAGAAGTTCTTGAAATTGAAGGGTTGTTCTTGAAGGGGAAAATCAAAGGGGAAATTGAGGCGATAATTGATAAGGCAGTAAATCGATACAGAACAGTTAAGAAGATGATAACTGGATAAAAGATAACTAGATCATGTATCTCTTAATCTAATTTTTGATTGTTTGGTTTTTATTTATAATTATTTGAACAGATATCCACCAATGTCAGTTTTGAAGTTGTGCTCGTTGAGTTATATTTTTCAACTGACCCATTATATAGTTAGGTTAGGTTATGTACGGTTGAAGCTTGATTCTTTCAGATAATATTTGACCAACATGATCAATTAATTCGATTAATTAACATGAGTATACATGATGACCAACATTATCATCAATTTATAGTCACTTGTCAGCTCTTACGATCACCAAAAGGTATCCGAAAATTTTAGTTCTCATTATTTAGTTTAGAAACACTTGATTTCTTGTTTCTTCTAAATAGCCTAAATTCTAAAGAGTTTAGTTATTTACACACCATCTTTTTTAATTTTAAATACGAGGCGTATAACCCCTCTGACTGATTCGACAATGATTACTCGCGTATGGCTCCTTCTGACACCCACGGACACTATCACTATGCACGTATAGCCTCCTCTGACACCCAATGATTCGACAATAAATAATTACGTTTACGCCTCATATATGAGCTATACGAGACTTGCTTATACATGTCGTATCAAAGTCTAATCGTTAACATTGAAAATTTCTAAAATATAATGATTACTGCTGTACGCCTCATATGTCTAAAAATATAATGATTGCCTATACGACGATGTGTATACAGGGTGTGATGGGTTTGAGAGTACGATTACCCATTCTAAATGCTAAATACTAATATTTTCTAATCAACTAGAGTGCTGACATGACAATTTAGGAGGTGAGAACAGACTTGTTTTTTGATTTCAAAACAACTACTGTTCTAACGGCAATATTTTTTCTTTCCAAAAACTACTGTTAGGTCTATCTATCTATTCTCTTGAATAGTTGACTTTTGGATGAAAATGAAACACACACACACACACTTCATAATCAAGGAAAAAAGGGGCGAAAACACCTACGGAAAGAAGCAGATGAGATGTGTGGAAGCAGCTATGTAAATTGATTTGAACCGTGCGTATCTGATTCTTGCCTGCTTTCGTTCTTGGTAACCGAGAAATCGGTGAAGATCGAAGGCTGCTATGATTCAATTCAAGGATTAGCTTTTTACCGGTCGGAGTTTTCGATGACGATTCAACAATGCGATGAAAACTGTTTGATGAACAGAATAGACCGTAATTAGGGATCTAGGGTAAATTATATTTGTGCTTGGGCTCGGTTGTGTAAGCACGTTGATCGATCGGCTCTCAAATTAACCGGGCTGGCTCGTTAAAAGTTTGGATTAAGCTGAAGTGCTGAACTTAAATGATCTAAAAGTAAAACATAAGCTTAATGTGTTACTAAAACCTGAGCATCGTTTATTGAGTTCTATTAACCTAGTAAGCCTAAACAAGCATGTAATTTAAAAATTACCAAATTATGTATTTTATGTATATCAATATAAATTTTTTACAAGTATATAAAAATTAGTTAATTAAATAATTAATAGATAATAAACGAGCGAAGCATGATCCGAGCACGCGCCTAAATAAGTAGTTATGAGCTAAGCTTGAGCTTTATCAAATGGAATAAAGTTTGAAAGTCGAACTCAAACTCAAGTTTTCTGTAAATTAAATGAGTTGGGCTTGAGCTTTTATGAGCTCGAGCACGGCTCATTAACACCCTTAGTTCAAGTTTTTTACTGATTACATGTCGAGTAGCTAATGAATAGCACAACTCAACCTTAGATCCAAGTAGA
The DNA here is from genome assembly GCA_009363875.1 of Mikania micrantha. NCBI lineage: Eukaryota > Viridiplantae > Streptophyta > Magnoliopsida > Asterales > Asteraceae > Mikania > Mikania micrantha. The sequence goes on from CM018693.1 coordinate 22,838,493, forward strand.
GAATTACCGCTATGTTCACGAGTTTTTATTAGGAGATAACAGCCAAAGGAAATGAAATGAAATGAAAATGAAAGAATTGTATACTTTGCTAACATTTTCGAAAGAAAAATAATACTAAATAATTTTGCCTAGTTTTCCTTTTATTTTCTTTTCCTTCTTTCCTTAAATAAACTCGAAAACACAACATGTTTATTTTCCTTTTCCTTATCTCGCTAAATGAAACTTAAAACACAAACATGTTTTCTTTTCTCTTTCTCTTTCATTTTCTTTTTTTTTCTTTCTTTAAATAAACTCAGGAACATAACGCACATGCTAATATACAATTAACCCAAGCAAATTATTATACGTCAAATATATAATGATTTATAACTAATATTTGATTTTGAAGCAAAGACCTATTTTTCTTCTTAATCTTACCAATTACCATACCATATATTAATTCTTTTATGGTATCTCCAAGAGTCCAAGGTATTGCAGATTATTTTTGTGCCACAAACAATCAATAGAGTAAAATAAAATATGAAAACACACTGTAATGTGAATAGTATGTCTGGTAAAATTGGCGGGTTAGGTCGGGTTGGTAACGGGTCACAACGGGTCCGGGTTAGGATGGGTATGGGTCAGAACGGGTTTTAAGCAGAGTCTGTTCGGGTATAAATGGATTGTTCTTAAAAAACATCAATTTAGTTTAACTTAAGATGTGTTATAAGTAAACAAATAATCTATTTGGATGTTTTTTAGTGATTTTTTCATCAAATATGTTATTAATCATCATTAAATGTTTGAATCTCTTGCATTTACATAGTTTTTTTGGTTACCCATCTTGACCCGCATTGTGTTTAAGTGCTACTTGTCTCAAACTCATTCAATATTATGATATAACTCATTTCAACCCATTATACTACAATTGTTTACCCAAACCAATCTATTTCTTTTGATATGGGTAAAAATTGACACATCTAGTGAAAAGGGTACTTATAAAATTAAAAAATAGATGTGTACCTTTGGCAACGGCAAACCAAGAATCGTGGCCCCTAATGCAATCTGGTGTGGAATCTCTAGAAAACAACGAACATTATGCCAGATTCCAGTCTATTTTGGACAGAGGTCTAGAGTTTAACCCAGTGTTAGTTAAAATCGGACCGGAGCAGTCAGTAGGGCTGGAAACCGGCGGCCAGCTGTTCAAAATAAGTTGTTTGGACAACTATCTGTTCAACCAGCCAATTGCTGATTGGACCTATTGAACCGACGAACCAAACGATGGTTAGGCTGATTTTTTTCCTCTAAAATTCAAAAGATAAAACACTAAAACCAAAATATATATTTCTTTAAGCATGGTTATCTTTGTTTAAATGTATGTATAATAATATAATGTTTTTTAGTTTTTATAAGTATTTACAATGTTAAATGGTTATTAGCCTTATCGAAACTAGTGGCAGAGCTTGAACATTTAAAAGGAGTGACAAAAATGCATGAGACTCTCAACACATGTTAATTTTTGAAAACAAGGGGAACAAACCAATATTTAAAACAAAAAAAAAGAGGCAATCCCCCCCCCCCCCCCAAACCATGCTTTGCCCTAGTTCGACCACTCGACCAATTAACCTCTGTAAGATATTTCGTTTAAATGTTTAGTCTTTTTACGAAAACATTGACTTAACCAGAAGCAAAAAGAGGGAGGTCGAAGAAAGCCCAAACCAGGCCAAAGCCGAACTAGAGTCAAACTCGGAGATCCTGGTATGGATGAGTACTATAAGTAGTAGGTTTTGTAATAATAATAAAGTGTCGACCCGAACGTTATAAAACAACCACATTTTATGCTATACATCATAAGCAAAATCAGTTTGCAAGGATTACATGCATACCAAAAAGGACTAGATGTCTGCAAATCAAAAGAATCAAAAGTTTGGCAGGGAAATAAATTTTCAAGTGTGTGTAAAATATAATTGTATTTGATTGTGTATTTTAGGGTCACAATTAGGGGTATATTTATACCCAAATACAAAACATAGTTACATCATTGAATCCTAACCTATAACTGTTTAAATATTTCGTTTAATCAGTGAAAGACCATCGTTTCAGAGTTACCAAAGGTAAGAATCAAAGTTCTAGATTTCAAAATTAAATTCACAAACGTGACTAGAATCGCAAGTTGACTGAAGGGTTAATCTTGATGACCTTTTGTTTATTAAATTATAGTTTATTTTGATCAAGATAATATTTTGTTTATTTTATTACTGATTAGTAATTAGTTGAAATTAAATACATAGCTTTGAGAACAAATTATAATTTTAGTATAAATAAATTGCTACGATATTATTGTGATTATTGGGTGAAGTATTCATTTGATTTAAAAATGTAGTGTAGAGTCATGTGGTTTCATATAACCGTTGAGTTGGTTGTTGCTTTGATCCAATTATTCAACAACGATAACAACGTAAAACAGGAGTCCGGATTTCCCTGATCAAAGATATGTGGTTTTGATGGTAGTTGTGTAATTCAAAACGAACCCTAAGAAAGATCTTTGAATGACATCAATGGTACAACACTACAACTCTATAGCACTCGCTTTATAAGGAGTTGTTCCGACTCTTCCGAGGTCGAGTACTCCCGAGTATTTCCCGATAACTCCCCGATTACTCGCTCCAAAAAGTTGCTCCGACCTAAGACAACGTAGCGACTTTTGTAACTTTGAACTTAAACGATATACATTATCATTAGATTAAGCAACTAACTATGTCAATATAACTTGTCAGGTTGTCTTAACAGCTTGGTCAATTGGTTGCTGACAAGATAATAATTCAACTCATGTAATCTAATATATGATATTTTATTAAAAATACTCAACAGATATCAACCTGCCAGCTCTTCCAGTCAAATGAAAAATGCTTTAGAGGGCACGAACGATAAATATATTCAACATAACCCAAAAGAATAAACGGTTTATACCCTGATCTAGGATCTATTTTAACTCGAAATAACCGAACCCAAATGCCATAACTATCAATATACATGAACTCTCGATTCTTTTGACAAGAAATAGCTATATCTACAGTTAAACAAACTAAACTAACAAATGAATGACTCAATAGCTATCATGCTAGTACACAACTTATCTCCTACATGATCAGATTACTCGACTCTTTACCGACTGTTGAGATTTGCAGGGTGTGCAAACATGGCAGTACCTGAATGCTCTTCAATGACCTGAACTTCAGCAGGATTTTGGCTTGGCTGAGCAGGCGTTGTAATGGGCCTATTATCAACCGTTGGAGCGAGTGGAGCACCGTTTGCTAAAGCTGAGCCTGACCCGTTGCTCCCTTCGTCTGTTTTCACCTGGTCCTGTAGTTGTAAGGCATACTCCAAGTTCCACAAAACATCTCCCATAGTTGGTCGGTCAACCCCGTATTCAGCTAAACATGCCTCGGCTGCCTCTGCAAACTTGTTCATAGACTCGGGGTTGATGTGACCAACCAGATTGGGGTCTATTATTTTGTCTAACAAACCTTTTCGTTTCCATTGCATGGCCCATTCGGCTAAGTTCACTTGTTCTCTTGGCAGGGCCGGGTCAATTGCAGGTCTGGCACACAACACTTCCAACAACACCACCCCAAAGGAATACACATCCGACTTATCAGTCAGTTGTTGTTTACGAAAATACTCAGGGTCTAAGTACCCAAAACTTCCTTTAACCGCGGTACTCACATGGGCTTCCCCCATTCCTACATCTTTAGAGAGCCCGAAATCCGCCATCTTTGCAACGAAACTCTCATCTAGTAATATGTTAGTGGACTTCACATCACGATGGATGATGGCGGTAGCCGCCCCGGTGTGGAGATAGTGAAGCCCACGGGCCGCCCCAATGCAAATCTCCAGTCTTTGCTTCCATGAGATTGCAGGCAAGCCTTTCCCATACAAGTGATCCCTCATAGGCCCGTGTTCCATATACTCGTATACAAGTATCATCTCAGCATTCTCATCACAGTAACCAATCAATGACACCAAGTGCCTGTGGCGAAGCTTTGACAACATTTGTAACTCGGTTTGGAACTCATTTATCCCTTGTTCGGATTGCGGGTTCCCTCGTTTAACTGCCACTTTTGTACCATCTTCGAGCACTCCAAGATACACATTTCCGAACCCACCAACACCGATCACAGAATTAGCATCCCAGTTCTTTGTAGCTTCCTGCAACTCAGCAAACGAAAGATATCGACCCAAACCCATAGTTGAAGAATAAAAAGCACTCTTTTTTGAGCCCAGTGAGGTTTTACTTGAACCCAAGAAACTGGTATCACCAGCATGAAGGGGCAGCAACCATGAAGAGAAGCTGTTCTTTTTCTGCCAATCTTGAGGTCTCTTCTGCCACTTCACAGCCATTGCACCCAACCCTGCAAACGCCCCAAACATCATCGCAAACCCAACGGCTGCAACCGTCCCACGGCTAGGACCTGTAGCCGACTTCCCATCCGCACCAAATGCCCCGTCTAAACTATTTACTGAATTGTTGATCCTCAGTATTTCAAGCCCGTTAAGGATTGCGTTCTTGGTTCCCACTGGTTCGTTCAACGGGCCAACTTGAACCAAAAACGGGTTCGTGACCATTGCAGGCTCCACAAACAGATCTTTGTAGTAAGCTACAGATAAACCGCTGGTAACCGTAGACAGATCAAGAGCTGAGATCGCGATTTTCCCGCCAACATAGACGTTGAAATACAATTCGTTAAGCGATTTGCTCACTATATCGCAAAAATGCAAACGAACAAGATACGGATACGAATGATCGAGATCAAACTGCCACGTTATATTAAAATTTGAAGCAATCGTATTCGAATCCCCCATTTCCATGGCGGATGCGTACACCGTCGGCGGTGCAATTAACGGCGAACCACCCTCTAAATACTTAACAACATTGGGTGCAATCGATACGCTTTTCGCCGCTGATTGAGGTTTCAGAAACTTCTGATCGGAGTCCCAATTCCGACCCAGGGTATCGTTTCCTGGACCGATGATAGCCCCACCGACGTTAATCCGGTACATTTTTTGAAACGAAAACCTCGTCATTCCGTCAACTTTCTTCCCGACTGGGAACAATGCGTCGACGTTTTCGCTAATCAACATATCCGGAACTGAAACCACCTCAATCGCGTTAATGAATGCCGGAGAATCCTTCTCGCCGGAAAACCTAATACTCAAATTCTCCATTGTAACATTCATCAGGTATTCCCGCATTTCAATTCCTTTGGGAGTATATTCATGGAGCAGGACCAAACTCTCTCCGGCGATTACTGTAAATTTTGTTTCCTGAAGCTTAAAGTCGTTTTTTATTGGGAAAAAGTGTAATCTCACCCAATGCCAGCCGGTTTTGGATACGTGAAACGAATACGTGGCTTCGGCGTTGAAAACCCGAGCAGATTTATAGATTGGAAGAGGCACGTCGGCGGATTGATCGGAGATGGTGATTTCACGGCCTTCGTATTGCAGGTGTTTTGAGGAGGTTGAATCGGAGATGAATATGCGTCGGTCGGGGAGAGTTGTTTGGGCGGAGGAACCGCAATCGATCAGGTAGTTATCAGGCGGTTTGAATGTGTCCGATTTGGTGGTTGTCACGGCGACGGCAATGGGGACGGAGAACAGGAGGAGGAGGAGAATCGCCATGAACGTGGAGGATGATCGATCTATCCCATTTGTCTCCGGTGGGAAGGTGGTGGTGAGGTTTTGCAGGAGAAGACAGAGGGATCAATTTTTGTTGTACTTTTTTATTTTTTTTTGCCTTTCCTCCCTTTTTTTTTAAAAAAATTATAGCAATTTGTATATATAAATATTCAAATTAAGATATTTTTTATAATATTAAAGAATATGGTATTGGACGGGTATAAACATAAATTTGTATTTGAATTTTGATTTAATGAGATTGATGATTGGATGATAAGCTTTTATAACTTCAAAGATAGTTATTTCATGTCTTAGAGTTGATTGTTCATTTATTGCGAAGGCCCGTTCTTTTTTTTGAACGGCGAAGGTCTCAATCGTGTGAACCCACTATTTCCAGGTCATGTCACCAAGGTCTAGTTACCAGGACTTCTAATGAGCCACCACAACCACCTCAGGAGGAAACCCCACTGGGAAAACCCCCTGCCCCCCTCAGACCCCTATTTCGCTGCGGAAATGATTTGAACCCAAAACCTCTCATTTGAAAGAATCTTGGAGTACTATTGAGGCAAGCGGGAGATGGGTTGAACTCGCATTGAGTCTTGACTGACAAGCGGGAGATGGGTTGAACTCGCATTGAAGTGGTTGTACGGATGGTCGATGGGTTGAACTCGCAATGGAAGCACATATGGCAATGTTGGAATGTGAAGTGTGAAGAGCAAAAGATGGTTGAAAATTCACAAACCAGAAACTTAAAAGACTGAGGAATGGAAGAACATAAATCAAATTTAGGATTGTAGTTTTGTACTTTACCTTGTGTCTTTGTTTTGTTTTATTACTTGGCCACTTAGGGATTTACTATTGATACCCCATTACCCCAACATAGATAAGCCCATATTGAAAAAAAAATAACAAATACATTACGATATAATATATATGTATCATTGTTTAAAATGTTCAAATCAAATTCGAATGACCAAAAGTTAAATTTGAATTTCTTTACTTGAATTCGATTCGTCCCCGATACGGTGGCCTAGTGGTAAAGGGTGAGAATCTATAATGGAGGTTTAGGGTTCAAAGCATGGCACCACCCAATTTTCCCTGGGTCACGCGATTTACATCCCTCATGTTGGCCATGGGACCAGTCGGTGAGGGGCGTCTAATGGTGGCGTTCATCATTTTTTTACTTGAATTCGATTCAAATCGAAATCGGGTTTATTCTAATTAGATTCGAATAATAAAAACTCTTGCTAAAAATATTGAATGAGGACGGAGCTAAATTTGATATTTAAGACTATGCGATATGAAGTATTTTGGTGAAACAACATGATAATGGCAGATTGAATTTAACACCTCACTGTGAATTTGGTTTAGTGTAGGACATGTTATTAGATGATCAAAACATAAGACATAATTTCACTAGTTAGGTGTTAAAGATACAATATGAAATGATTGTTCAAAGACCATAATGCTAACTTTCACATAATTCATAGAGTAGCATTATTCATGTCCAAGTCTTAAAGCTTGGTTTTTCTTTCTTCAGACCCCGCTTAACGTGAAGTGAGCGTAAACAAAGATTTTACGGATAAACGCAATGTAAGTACAAATAAAAGATAATTCTTCTGTCACACCCCCAAATTTCAACTAACGGAATCATATCGTTTAGGGCGTGACAAACCAGGATCTCAGGCATTAGACATAACGAAAGACCTCTATATGTTTTCAAACATAATTTCGTTTTAATTTGTAAAATCAAAGTTTAACATTTGCGGAAGCGTTTGAAAACCAATAACAAAACGTAATAATTGGAAAACCATAAATACAATGTTCTATGTTTTATGTCAACAAGTAAAATAAACTGTATGCACGAGACTTAACGTCCTAGTCCCTGTTTGTCCTTGCTTGTGCTTTAATGTCCTGAGAAAACATGTAAATCAAGTCAACACAAAGGTTGGTGCATACACATGTTTGTAGATGTAAACACAATTGTTTGAACAACAGGTTGAAATGTAATGTTTGCAGATAACATCACCACACATTGCATAGTCATGATAGCTAGTCATTTGTACTATTTACATAAGTGGTCGACACCGAAGCTGACTGTAGCATGCTATTGCATGTTTTGCCTTTCCACTATTGTCTAACACAGACAATAGTAATGTTGAATTGGCTAGTTAAACACTTGCGTAGATCTCATCTACCAAGTGAGGTTTGTCAAACCCAATAGATCTATCTTCAACTACCACACTTTGCACTACGGCAAACTAATCAATTCAATATGTAAGGACTTTGAGTGTTATGTGTACACTTATAGTAGACAGCTAACTCATTTAAGTGATATGTATTTAAAATGTTTTTTTGCACATGTTTTCTCCCCCAAAACAGTTAAAATTAGAAAAAAGACCGTGTACGCACCTGATAATGCGAATTGAATGAGCAAGTGTTCACAATTCGCGTAGATAATCTTCTACGAAAAATCTGTGTTATTTACAATAACTTTGTGTTATTCGGAATGTCATTTCATGTTTGTATCACATACGTGTTAACCCACGTATGTTAGATTGCTTGAAACATTCATACGAAAGTACGCATGAATTTGAGTTCGTTTGTTTAAATTGTATTCGTATATATACTATTATACTTGTCACACCCCCACCTCTCGTCACCTGTTGATGATGTCACTGAGAAGGTTGCGGAAGCATAGTGGTGATGTCTCTGAGATGAGGTGTAACTTACTTGATCTGGTATCACAACACACAGATTAACTTAAAAGAAATACATTACAAGGATTTCGTAATCACAACCAACATTACATTGTATAACTGAGTTTTTTACATTTTTTAATTTATTTAATTGCAAGCGTTTAAAGTGCCGCCTCACCCGGTGGGTCATTGTCTCCTTGCAGAATGTTTAGATTAAAAACGTCAGCACAAAGTTGGTGAGTTCGTAATGTTCATGTTCAACAATATGATATGATAAGTAAGTTCTTAAAGTGTTCAGTTCCAGATAACCATGTGACCCATATCTAGTTCCTTTATGACCACATACAGAAGACATTACCCGTCGGTAATATCTTTAAGCCTCATTATTTTAATGTCTATCACAAACATTAAGCTGATATTGGAAACATGTACAAACATTCACCCAAGGGGAGGAGCAACCCTCCCAGCAAATGGGTTGTCAGCCGATAGTACTATCATTGATCCCTGTTCGACCCCACATGGGTTCACTAGATACAGTTTGAAAATGAGGACTTTTGATACTGTGATAGAGTTTTGTTTTCCAGGCAAAATCCCATGAAATCCACAAGTTCTCAACAATCACATGAAATCACGCAGATAACAGTGATACATATCATATAGTTCTGAAAAGTTTCACAGTGCTACCCCGATGTTTATAAAAGATTAAAAAGAAAAGGGGTTGTACGAAACTCACATGATAATTTAGTAGTAGCAGAATATCACAAGACTGATAGTAATAGAGTGATTATGCATTTATTTATATTTAATAAGTTATTTATGTTCTAACTTATTGATTAGATCTTTCTGAACATCCAATGTCAAAGACATTGTCTTAACAGTCATCAAACAGATATTAGGTTTTTAATTAGTTAATTTAAGGTTATATCATACAATGTATGATAATGTAGGAACCTACATTGTATTAGGTTCCTAATACAAAGTTGATGACATACTTGATTAATCGGAATAATCTCGGATTAACCAATAGTTAATGTTGTTGATTATTATGTTAAAACAGTTCCTAGACAGATTAATGGCTTAGGAATGGTCAATCCTTGTTATTGATTACCCAAATATCATGAAATATCACAATGTAGCATCATAATAGGTTTAATAACCATATTTAACATACTAATCTGACTGTTAGCATAAATATCAGATAATTGTTCCAATAAGTATGTTAATGATTGTGATTAGTTTGAAACACTTGGATTTAACCTTGCATTTCAAAGATTAACCAAACTAATCATCTACATTGTCATAATCAAATGGTTTAAACCATTTTAATCATGGGTATGATTTCATGCAAATCGGGCATTACAACGGATCAAAACAAGGATTTACCCGTTAACACATCGTGTTCTTTGTTTATAATTAATCCTAGCCATCATCTAGGCAATAATCAACAATCCTAACTATATCAATACGTTCAAAAACAAGATCTAATCAATCAAAATCAATCTAGAAGGTTAAAATGAACCGTTGCCTAATCTGACGGATTTCTGCAGGTAAAACAACGTTCAGAACTTGTAAACACGATCCCTGGTGCGATCTGTAGGTTTAGAAGGCTTCAAATATGAGGTTTGAGGCTTAGAATTTCGTCTGGTAAGTTCTGGGTCGAATAGGTTTGAGGCTTAATTTTCAGTCAAAATATAAACTTTATTGTTTTATTTTGTTAGAAATTCCATTACGGTTCCAACGCAATTTGAACGGGTTAAATCGGAGTTAAAATGAATAAGTTACGATTAAAACACCAAAACTTGGTTTAAATTTCAAAAACAGTTGAGCCCCGGGTTCGAACTCGTGACCCCCCACTCCAAACACATGCACCAGACCAGTTACTCTGCTTTTGATTTTGCAATGTGTTTCCAGAATTAATTCTTTTAACTCTAAATAAACCAATTCCCTTTTGTTAATCACCAACCGAACCAAATGGTCCCCAATCGAACCCCAATTTGAAATCAATCAAGCCTGGAATCATGGGGTTTTTCATCCTAATATCAAAACGAACCCCTCTGTGTAAATTAATCGAATTTTTAATCTTGATTGTTTAGAAAACCCCAAACCCGATTACATTATAAGCCCTAGAACCCAAAAATCATTTAATTTATTGTTGTTACATGAAATTAATACAGGGTTTTAAACAAATAATGAATTTCGCAACTCTCTGTGAACTTTAATTAGGTTATCAAACTCGTTTGAATTGAAACCCCCAAAACAATTTGCATCATGAACCCTAGAACTCGATTTCCTTGAATTCGTAGTAATTACATCAAATTGACATAGTGTTTTCAGTGAATGAATGATTTCGAAACTATCTGTAAGTATTGATTTGGTTTTTAAACTCGTTTGAATCGAAATCCCCAAATCGTTCCTGTTCAAGAACCCTAGAATGTGAATTCATATAATTCGTTTTTGTTTCACAAAATTTGCATATGGTTATCCTTAATCGGGACCTTCTGAAACTACAAGTGCCATTTAATTTGGTTTTTAAACCCAATTCGATCAAATCCCCCAATTCGGTTCTAATATGAACCCTAATTGTTTGAACTTGTTCAATTCGATGTTACAAGCCCAAATTGATATAGGGTTTATCTTAGTCGCATGTTTTAGAGTGTGTAGGTATAAGTTTTTACCTGATTTGATGACAATTTGATGTAGTTCGACTAATGAGTTGATATTCGGCCACCCTCCAATCGAGTTCTTCTCTTCGTAGCTTCTTGAATCGAATTGTGGTGTGTAACAGGTACTAAAGGGGCCGATTATAGTGTGTAAGTGTTCAATTGTGTGATTTTTTGTCGAATTGTATAGGTTTTATAGTTTCAAGTGACGGTTTCGCATTCTTTGTTGTTAATTGCCTTAATTTCGACAATTATGGTGTTATTAACTGTATACAACCGTTAACCATCATGATTATGAGTTTTATGAGAGATTAATTCGATTAATTATGATAGATAAATACTAATTTCGAATTTTTCATTGTTTTATCACTTGAATTTTGACTTTAAAAGTCAAACTTGAACATTTTATGTAATTTTAACATTTATTCTCATAATTTAGACATTTGTAAACTTGTTTCGTTCAAGTTTAATACTTCTAGTTTGAAATTGTTCGATCTCGTATCATTTCGTTAGTTTCCGGTTAACGGTGTTAACCCGAAATGCCGGTGTAACGACCCGTTTTTAATAAAATGAATACGTTTGAAATAATCGTCAATAGAACGATTGTAATTATTAAAATTTGAAAGTATGTGAGAAATTATGAATGTGAGAGAAAACCGTTCGCGAAACGGGGTTACGGATTGTACGAAATCGCGAAACAAAGATATTATGTTTGGAATTTCTTTGCGGTACGCGAAGGCTTCGTGAGCCACCCTCGCGGTACGCGGAGAACATAAAATATCTGAGGATCCCGAATTTCTTCGCGGTACGCGAAGAGTTCTTGAACCCTTCTTCGCGGTACGCGACGGGTGGGGCGGCTTGGCAGAAAGCTTATCTTCTAAGGAATTCACAAAAACATACATCTATCTCTCTTTCTCGATCATTTTCACCATAAACACACACATATACGAACTTTCAGCACCCAACATCAATTTTTAAGCTATCCAGATGTTCGGGTTGAGCTCCAGATCGTTGTATTTCATTCAGAAATTTGTTTGGAGGGTAACGATTCGTTTTATCTCATCTATTTTGATAATATGCAGATTAAATATAGTTTTGAGTATTATATAATGATCTGGGATGATTATAAATGAAGGACTAGGTGTTTTAACGGTGAAATCTTGATTTTGATCTGTTATAATGCCCGTTTGTTATAAAACTCATATTATTGAGTATGATTATTAGAGGGGTGATTTAAGAGTGTTGTGATGGTCTTGGATCATTCTTTAGAATGATAAATTAACGTGTAAGTTGAAAGTTAATGATTTCAGCGTAAAACGATGTTGTGATAATTTAAATATGATAAAGAACATGTGTAGATAAATTTCTACACATGGGTTATTGATAAAAGCTTTAACGAGGTTTTGATTGAAAATAAAGAATGAAACATGTCAAATGAATTAGATTATATAAATAACACAAGTTGTGTGTTCATGTTGTTAAATCCTGTTATATTAAATATATAATAGGAAGAGGAGGTGAATCTAGTTCTAGAAGGCCTGGGAAAGAGTTGGTGATTTTTGATAACTCTTCAAATTAAGGTAAGTTACCTATTTGATTGAACTTGTAGTTAAGGACTGGGTGAGTCCATACTACAGGTGATTGTGTTATATGTGATTGTGGTTATTGTTGTTGCATGATTCACAAGGTGTGTGAACATGTGGTGATCTACGAATGCGTAGATGTTAAATTGGTAATGTGCATGTTTTGATTCACAAGGTGTGTGAACGTAAAACTTGCAATTCCAATGTAAAAGATTCACAAGGTGTGTGAACATGTGGTGATCTACGAATGCGTATATGTTAAATTGGTAACGTGCATGTTTAGATTCACAAGGTGTGTGAACGTATAACTTGCAATTCCAATGTAAAAGATTCACAAGGTGTGTGAACATGTGGTGATCTACGAATGTGTAGATGTTGAATTGGTAATGTGCATGTTTAGATTCACAAGGTGTGTGAACGTATAACTTGCAATTCCAATGTAAAAGATTCACAAGGTGTGTGAACATGGGGTGATCTACGAGTGTGTAGATGTTAAATTGTTAACGTGCATGTTTAGATTCACAAGGTGTGTGAACGTATAACTTGCAATTACAATGTAAAAGATTCACAAGGTGTGTGAACAAATGGTGGATTGAAAATGTGCATGTTTTGGTGTAGACATTTGAAATTCAAGTGTCAAATTGTAAATTGTGAATTTGGTGGAAATATGATGCACAATTGATGTTTTGTGTGTTTATATATGTGCTATATTAAGTTATAGTAATTGGGCATGAATGGGGGAGGTATTGAGATTTTGGTTGAAAACGAACCGTTAGTAAATCGTTTTGTATGTGGTTAAATGTTGTCATCAACATTTTATTTGAAACCTCATTAGTGTATCCATATGGTGTTATGGAATGCACGTGGTGAATGATGGGGTAATCTTACTTAGTTCTAACGAACTAATGGTGAATTTAAATGTGGTGTTACATGTACAAAAGAGTAGGGTGGGTGGTGATGGTGATCGGGAATCGAACATGGAGGCTCGTATGGTGGAATAATCTTTAAATAATCGAACTTGTGTGAAGCTTTTGTGTGATAAATGTTTTGTGAAGTTTGTAAACATACTTAAACTTGTTTTAACAGGTGTTGGTAATAGTATGTTTAAAGGTTTGTTAAACACAAAAAGTTTTCTTTTTACTAGGACCTAAACTTAAATTATTAAATATTGGTGAAAATGTCCGGAAGGGACATGAAAGTGACTGGGATGTCACAGCCGGATTGTCACATCTTCTTTTATAGTGATACTATATGTGGATGTAAATAGTTAAAAGATAGTTTCATATTGGTACAAGACATACAATATAGATAACAACATGTTGTCTTAATCTTTTTGATTTAACATGAATTTCTAGTTATTTTCTTACTTTATTTATTATATTATTATTACTACTGCTGCTGCTGCTGCTACTGCTATTGGTCTACTGCTACTGCTACAAGGAATAGTAGAATACTATTATTATATAAGTGAGGCCTATTTATTATTATATTATATATATTATAATATATTATTTATTATGTTATTTAATTGTTCGATCCATGTAGTGACGTTTTAAAAATTTTAACTTGGACCATCAGAAATTTTTTAACTTTGAAAAGTAGTTTGCAGAAATAAGGTTCTTAAATTTAAGATATTTGCTTAAAGATTTGAGTTTTTTTAATTCGAACGATTGGTTGCCGGCGATACGGATTTTGTGAGTAATTTTTTCTATTATTTTTATAACATATTTGTGAGGATTTTGTATGATTTTATGTTTTATTAAAAATTTGTCTAAAGTTCATGATGAGGGGTTTGATTTATTTATGTAACGTATACTTTTGCAAATGATATATAATAGCTATTCTTGAGAGTAAAATGTGATAACCCGCCGCAACATGCGGGACAAATAAAACTAGTTATTATTATTAGTTATAGTTATGTATATTTTGATGTTTCTTTTCTTGTAATTTCACTGACCTTAGAGGGTTATAGGAATGATGAGGATTACTGCACGAGTCAAAAATGCAGCATGACATCACAACGGCATACGTTACACTTTCATGTGTCCTAATTGAGAAAATGTTTTTACGAATGACTTTGATTGTGTTATTAGATGATGTTATGGTTGATGACAAACATAAGTATGTGGATAAGCATGTTGATGTTTTTATCAAAAACATCCTTAACATTTAACAAGAATATCAAGTGGAAACCGAAAGGGACATGACAGTGTAGGACGCAAAAGAATAACCTATCTTTTCCAATGAAATGTGGTTTCGAAGGATGAAAGCATGCATTTACAAGAGATGGTTGTAACACATCATAAGTGGTTGACAAACCATATGTTAAAAGTTTTTTTTTTTTTGGTCAAGATCCAAAGAGATGGACTATTTGTGACCTTTTTTAAGTTTTAATTATGCCTGACAAAATGGATGTGTTGGGTTGGGTAACGGGTTAAGATGGGTGCGAGTTAGGATTGTTTTAAGCAAAATCAGTTTGAGTCTAAAATGAGTTGGCAAGATTTAGTTTTAAGCCATGCTACCGAATTTTATCCCTTCTTGTGAGTGAATCCAGATAATAAACACAAAATTCAAATGAAAAATGGGAGTTTAAATTTATTTCTAAGCACATTCATGTTCTTCTTAGGAAGCAGAGATCGTTAGAAATCAGTTGGGAAGCATATCGATCTTGATCACAACTTTCCATATGTATCTCTCAGGTGGGGTTTAGAGTTTGGGCATTTTCGGGTTTGGGATATTTGACTAGTTAAAAATAAAAACAAATTGTTTTAGTATTTGATATTCACTACTTGCATTGTAAGCCTAAATATACGTGTGTGTGTCAATGATTTCTAAATCAATGAACTTATCTATGTATCTATTTAATATGTGTGCATCATAAAGTCCGGTTCGGTTTTTTAGTGAAAACCATAAACCGAACCGTTCACTATGGCTTAAAACTTTTGAAACTGCCGACCAAATGTTTTGGGAAAAAAAACGGTCGTGAAACTAAACTGATGATCGGTTAGCATTAAATTTTATTTTGAAACCGAGCCAAACCGAACCAAGCCGGGCCGCTTGGTTTTAAAATGAGTCGAGCAACGAGCACAACATTTGGCTCGATTTTGCAAATCCAAACCAAGTCGAGCCACTCGATTTGTAAACGAGCCAAGCACGAGCACAAGCATACCCTCGCTTGATTCGGTTCGGCTCGTGAACAACCCTAATGGAAATGGAAAGTAAGGTTGTTTAAGGCTCTATAGACTTGCTACTTACAAATACAATATTTGATGCTTAGAACTTAGTTTTTTTTTTTTTTATATTTGATCTTTTAAGTTAAATCATTTTTTTAGTTACATGTGTTATCATATGTGTCTTAGTGGATAATGTCATTGCCAGAAGCTTCCATTTTTTCCTTTTCCAAATTTCATCTCATAATAAATACCTTGTTTCAATACATAATATACAAAGTGTGGGTGGTGCCAGTTGGTTTCTTACTAGGAGTTTGAGCGCATGGCTTTCCAAATGGAAGGTCATGGGTTCATATCCCTCTCAAGACCAACAGAGCTGAGAATCATTCGTTGCTAACTAGTCCAATAGGGTATGTTATTTAGGTGAAATGTCTGGTCAAGAAACAATAATCAGGGCATTTGAGAATTGATCTAAGGACTAAGGGTTTTGTATAAATTCACATCATGTGTACGAAGATGCAAAAAAATAATTTTTTTAGGGGTTGTGTTATTCACACACCCACCCCACCCGCCCCACACCCCCTATACGCCTCGTATAGGTCTATACTAGACGTATAGGAAGGCAATCATTGGGTGTCAGAAATTATCAGTGCCAATGATTGGGGACCTATACGAGGCTCTATACGTGACCAATCATTGGGTGTCAGTGCCAATGATTGGGAACCTATACGTAATACGTGTAGTATAGACCTATACGCGGGGTTATACGCCACGTATAGATCTATACGAGGCGTATAGAGTCGGTGGGGGTGTTGAATTAAAAAAGGTGGGTGTGTGAATAACCAATCCCTTTTTTTAGGCTCTTCCTATTTGTACACTATCCATCGTTATCCATACATCGTATTTTTTACGGGCCATATGACACTGTAATGTCATAAATCAATCAGAATATGCCAGCTCTATACAGACTGTATAGCCCGTATACAAGCTGTATAGATGACATCCAGATGGTGTTTCACATGAGGTATAGAAATCAATCATAACTGTTGATTTGTAATTTGTTTGAAGATTTCACTCACGAATCAATTTTTTAAAATATTTTTTACTGTTGGGTTTACAAAAATAGCCATTTTCAATAGCTATATAGGCAATGAAATTGATATTTTAAACTCTTTTGCCTCATATGCTAATATAAACATGTATTAAACGTATGAGTTAGACTATAACACTTAAATCTTAGAATACACAAATTAATAATACGAGAAGTTCATGATTTCATTCTTATTAGTAAATTAAAAAAAATAAAAAACAATTTGTTTTTTATTCTTTATTCCTGATGGATCTGATAGATTCCTAGTATCTACCTTACTTCAGAGTCGAGGTTAGAAAAGAAAACATTTAACGTGGTTCAGGTTCACCTATTTCACACCCATCACATTTTATATATCTCTCGTATATGTTTATACGTGGTGTATAGGAGTCAATTATTATTTGTTACATTTTATCAGTTTCATAGTATCTACCTTACTTCAGAGTCGAGGTTAGAAAAGAAAACATTTAACGTGGTTCAAGTTCACCTATTTCACACCCTTCACATTTTATATATCTCTCGTATATGTTTATACGAGGTGTATAGGAGACAATTATTATTTGTTACATTTTATCAGTTTCAATGATTAAACTTATATACGGTCGTAGGTATATACGTTTCGTTTAGGTCTACACGTCTTGTATTGGTCATATACTAGGTGTATATGATAATACAAAACCAATCATTATCGAATCATTATGTATTAGAAGATGCTATACGTTTCCTATGAACTTATGCCTGACATATAGTGTTACTAACCTAGTAGGGTGTTTAAAGAAAAAAGGGTGTGTAAATAAGCAAGAAGCGTCTTGAAAACTTAGCCCAATGGTTCGGGCTCTCAACTTCCATTGTGGAGGTCGGGGATTCGTATCTATCTGGGGGCAAGTTTGAAGGACACCACGTGAAAGATCAGTTTGGGGTTTATCTTATGTTTGATTTTGATAAGGGCAAATGTTTATACATTCCACAGGGTTCTTACGCATCATTGGGTGAGGGCTCTCACGGCCGTTAGAGGAGTCCGACCTTAGACTATCACCTTCAAAGGATAGGAAACACGTAAGAATACCGTCGTTCAAAAAAATAATAAATAAATAAATAAATAAGGAAGACGCATATAAATACGACTAATATGTTGGCTAAAGGCCTAAAGCAAAAGTTCTCTTGAACAACAAGTTAATCTCCAGATCGATCAACTCGCAGTTCCACCGGCAACGATTTTACGATGTCGACCGAGGGTGAAGATGCGGTTCGTCGCCGGGCGGCAGTTACCGAGTACCGGAAGAAGATGCTTCAGCAAAAGGAGCTGGATTCTCGTGTTCGAGCGGGTCAGATTTCCCCACACTGATCTAGACAGAACCCCTAATTTTATATCTTCGTTTGCTTTTATTTGATCCTGTCTGATTAAGGCTTGTAGTTTCTTTCAATTTCTCTGTTATGACTAATTAGGTATCATTTGCATGTTTCGAATGATTTGTTTGTCTATTGTACACTTTTAGGGTTTGAACCTTGATGTATGCTAATTTACCATTATTTTCTTGTTTCTTCTATTTGTGTGTATGTTTTTCTAAGCGTGAAAATAGACAATTAGACAATATTGAGTAAGCGTAAACGTCTCTGTTTTTGGCTTTTCATGCTTGTTTATGCTCCACTTTTATTTTTGTGATGGATAGCTAGTGAACTGTAAGAATTCATTGATTGAAGCAAAACGAAAATTATGAACCCTGAATATTGACTTCTATGCTGGATAAAAAGCGTGAGTTTGTTGAACTTGAGCATTTAAGTTTACGGGAGGGCTGTAAATGAGATAATGTGCATTAATACTGCTGATAGACCTGCCCAATGATGAGCAATAATCAGCAAAGTTTGAGGTTTTGGTCTTGTTTATTGCTTGGATTTGCATGCTACTTCAATTAAAAATAGCAAGTGTAGTTAAACAGTACTCTTCTGTTGCAATGAATTCACCATGATCAATTAAGCTAATAAGCTTAGCTGCTGAACTATCACACATGCCTCTCTGTATGTGTCTTTTTGTGAACTGAAAACAAATATTTTATGACAGAGCCGATATGTAAAACCATAAACACCTTTGTAAGCTAGTAAATATCGAAGTTTGAATGGTTTGGTAGTTGCATGATCTAGGCAAGGTGCCATGGTGATTAGTCGTAGACTCGTAGCACTTGGCTTTGCATTAGGTCCAAAAGGTGTTATGATTTTACTCGATACTCTACAATATTGTTTTCTTGTATGATGAGAAGTTGGTATCCGGGACTTTCCTCATTAAGCTTAAGCTTTGTTTTAAAATTTTGGCAGCATGTACAACTTCTCAAAAATTATTATTTACAATGTTGGTAGGCTGGCTGCTGCTGCTGCTGCTGTATTTTTGATTATATAAACCTTTCATCATTAAATTTCTCATGCCGTATACATAACACAATCCCGAATCCTGATCTGGTTCTTATTTGGAAATAAATTTTTTGTTTATTGCATGCCCTTTCACGAATGGTTAAAGTAAACTCATTGCCAGGTTGTAGATTAGCATGTTTTTGGTCTATAAGGACTTAATTTGAGCAAACATATTCCATTCTGTTTGTATTTGATTGCTTTTGTTATTTAAATGTTGTGTTTACTTGATGTTTAACCATTTCATCAATTTTTTCTCTTTATTGCGACGTACTTCATATTTTATGCAATCTTTCATTGATTAACAATGTCAAAATCCTTGTATGCAGTGAGAGAGACATTGCGGAGCACAAAGAAGGATTATGCCAAAACTGAAGATGATTTGAAGTCCCTTCAAAGTGTTGGACAGATCATAGGCGAAGTCCTAAGGCCTCTGGACAATGAACGACGTAATGAGCTTGTGATTTGTTTGTACAATATGTTTTAATCTGCATTTTTTTCCTTCTAAATCTTAAATCGGAAGTTAATATGGGGTAGTATATGAAATAGTATCATAAATACCAATATGGATTATCTTGTGATTTTTTATCATTGATAAACTGATAATCGTATCGTATTATTTTGGATTTTGGAACTCAGATGCAATTCTGAATTAACATCATATATGTATTGCAGTGATAGTTAAAGCCAGCAGTGGCCCGAGGTATGTGGTTGGATGCCGCAGTAAAGTGGACAAGGAAAAACTAACTGCTGGAACTAGAGTGGTTCTGGACATGACAACTCTGACAATTATGCGAGCACTCCCTCGTGAAGTTAGTTTATGTGCTAGATAAATAAAATCCAACCATTTAATCATTAATAGCGTATTTCTTTGTTTTAACTAACACTTTTGTAACAATATAAAGGTTGACCCAGTTGTTTATAACATGCTTCATGAGGATCCTGGAAATGTTAGCTACTCTGCAGTTGGTGGGTTATCTGATCAGATTCGGGAGCTCAGGGAATCCATAGAGTTGCCTTTGATGAATCCAGAGCTCTTTCTAAGGGTGGGCATTAAGCCACCCAAGGTACATATTGATAGCTTTAAGAAGTTGAATATTTCAAGCATTCCTGTAATCCTGTGAAATCATCAGGGAAGTTACAAATGTATTTTGCTGATCCATATATACATACTTTTGTTTTCTCTGCATAGGGTGTTCTTCTTTATGGGCCTCCTGGTACTGGCAAGACATTACTAGCTAGAGCAATTGCTAGCAATATAGATGCTAATTTCTTGAAGGTATTTTGTTTTTAGTTATGTATACACCATTATTGTTCTCATGATAGTTGTTAACTTGTGTATGCAACTTATTTGCAATATTTAATATAGGTTGTGTCAAGTGCCATTATTGATAAGTACATTGGTGAGAGTGCAAGATTAATCAGAGAAATGTTCAGTTATGCTCGTGATCACCAAGTACTGCTTAAAGCTCTAAACTTCTCTGAGCCATGTTTCACTATTCCATAACTTCATAAATTATATTATTTTTTTTTCATTTTAAGTTTTAACATGTGCTATGATTGCTTGTTGGTTGTTTCAGCCTTGCATCATATTTATGGATGAGATTGATGCCATTGGCGGGCGTCGTTTCAGTGAGGGAACCAGTGCTGACCGTGAAATTCAAAGAACACTCATGGAGTTGCTGAATCAGCTTGATGGATTTGATCAGCTTGGAAAGGTTTGAAATGAATCCATTTACGAATGCTTGCTCAGTTGCTCTATATTCCTGATTGATGAAGTTAGTTGAGGTGGCAAAATGGGTGTGTTAGGTAATGGGTCAAACGATTACTTTTCGTGAGTTGATTTGAAGCATTCCTTGTCAAAACTTGTAATTCAGTTTTTTAATAAATAATCTGTGTCAAGTATGATTACAAAAAGTTTATTTGTCTTAATAATAATATGATTTAGGAGGTCAAAAATACACTTTGGGGTTTTGATACAAACACACAACCACTACATGAATAAATGGATCTGAAATTGCCACCTCTAGATACAGCCTTTTATTTTTCCTAATATTGTCAGTTCCAGATGTAACAATGAGGTAATCAATATAGAAAAAATAGCCTTTTGATCTAATGGTGTTTTCTAGGTAAAAATGATAATGGCTACAAACAGACCTGATGTTCTGGACCCGGCTCTTCTTCGTCCAGGTCGACTAGATAGGAAAATAGAAATCCCACTGCCAAATGAGCAGTCGAGAATGGAAATCCTTAAAATCCATGCTGCTGGGATCGCTAAGCATGGTGAAATTGATTATGAGGCAGTTGTCAAGCTTGCTGAGGTAAAAAAAACCTAGTTTACTTTTGGCCTATGTGTCTTACTATTTACTTGAATAAATTCTGATCCATGGTATTTGGTTCAGGGGTTTAATGGAGCAGATCTTCGCAATGTGTGCACGGAAGCTGGTATGTCTGCAATCCGTGCAGAACGAGATTATGTTATCCATGAAGATTTCATGAAGGTAAACCGCCTTTTTAGGACAATCAGAATGGAAAGTGATTCATTGCGTTTATTTAATGATAATTTAAGATGGCTTGTTGCTTGTTTTTTGTTTTGAAAATGTGTTCAGGCGGTGAGGAAACTGAACGAGGCAAAGAAGCTGGAGTCAAGTGCTCATTACAATGCTGATTTTGGGAAAGACTAAGAAGAGGACGAAACATGTGGCTGTTGGGTCATATACGTTTGTTCTTAATGTTTGGTTTTGGAATTAATTTGTTATGATTTGCTGCTAATGTTTGGAAAAAGAGTTGTTTTATTCAAAATGCATGTGAAGCAATCATAGTAGTGTCGACTTATTCCTGAACACGAAAAACCGATTGAGACTTGATATTACTTTTAAGCTATTTTCTTATTTAAGTTTTTTTTTGCAAATGGGTGTTCATTGAGTCAAACCTAGATTGCTTGGGACCCAAACCAAAAAAACTTCGAGATAAAATCTGAGAACCAGACGATTAGATGGTGGGTCGTTCTTGGGTATGTTGGTTTTGTTGTGTTGGGTCAGCTCTCAGTCTTGGTTAGGGCTGAGATTCATCGAGGGCTGTGTTTTTTAGGATTTGATAACGAGTTTTTTTACCCCTATGCGTTGCAATAAGGCCATATGATGACACTAATGTGGTAAAGGATGCCGTATGTAAACTTCGTAACCAACCTCAATGCGTTGTCATGAATCCGTTTATGGTGGTAAAATCGACGTGATTAAGTACTTAAGAGATACATAAGCGTTGTTTATAAAAATGATTGTTATGAAACATAAATTTGATTTTTAATGTGATGTGATTATGTATGCATAGATATTATTGATCAAACTTGTTTATGAACAAATTTGAATTTATACCATCAACCAAAATGTATTATATATATATATCTGATATGTTTGGGCTGGACACTTCAGCTAGATACTTCTGATGAGTTTAGTTTTTCTTCTTTTTTTTTTTTTTATGTATTGTGAAATAATGAGCTTTTAGCCCGCGTGAGTCTAGTATCTGCATGAAGCATGGGTTTTTCTGTATTTCTTGTTTGTCGGTTTATTTTTTGTCAGTTGAATGAGTCAGCGAGCAAATAGGGTAAATTGTGGCCTGTACATAGGTTTATGTTAGTGGGTCAGTTTGTTCTTGTTTATGCTAATTATAGCTATTTTCTGTTGAATAAAAGGATCATAAATTGAGTGAGGAAATCTGTGATATCACTGTGTTTACAAGTGGTATCAACCACATCCCAAGTCTGATTCTTTTTAATTGAGCTCATTTCAGTCTCATTTGCTTTCTTTAACAACTTTTTGAAAACTAGTGAGGTACTCAATAGTACTGAACATAGGATTTTTTTTATTTTTTTTTCTGCTTCATCTCCTGACAATTCTTCGTTACTTTCAAATTCATTCATCAAAATTGGTGTTGATCTTGTCCTTTTATTATTAACTGATGGACCTTCTTTTGTTACTTGAGTGGTAGACCACTTCTTTTTTTTGGTTCGTAACTCATGGGGTAGCAAGAGCCAAGAGGGGGGGTATTATGGTCACTTTTAGTCCTATCACTATAGGGGAGTTCAATACCTTCACTTTGTGCAGCATGTTCAATACTTTCTTGTGGGGTCATATCATCTGCATTCAATAGTAGCTCGTTTCACCCGTTGATTTGTGACAACCAGTCAGTACCTTCCACTTGGTTTCGCGTTCCAAAAGTTTCTTTATAGACCAGATCTGTTGTTGACCTCTTTTGACCACTGATGACTGAATTGACTTTAATTGACCAGCTTGGATCCAAAGGACCAAAACCATTTCTAAGTTTTCACTCAGCCACATACGAGTAGCTAGAAATTAAACCAAACGAACTCCGAACGAGATGATTCAGGTGTCCACGGATTCGTCTCATGATAGCCTTCTTCGACTACCTTCTAATACTCCTTGGATCTAAGGAGATTCTCCATCACCATCCTCCAATGCTTACAATCACAATCAAACTCAGTGGTACTCAGTCCCTCGCACTGCATTGTTTCTTCAGCTATTATAGTTGATACTTCTCACTCTTGAACTCTCAGGAATTACGCTATGATATAGTTATGATGGGATTAGTTCTTGTTTTATGTATTGCGACAAAATGGGCTTTAGCCCACACGGGTCTAGTATCTGCATGGATGCATGTAGAGGTGGGCAAAGAGTTCTTTTTATTTGGAACCGGTTTTGGTTATGGTTTTTGGCCGGTTCCGATTCGGGTTATGCCGGGTAAAAATGGAACCGGTTCTGGTACAAATTTATTTGAGAATCTGGAACCGCATGTACCCACCAATTCGGGTACGACCGGTTCCGGTTCTGGCTTTTTTGCCCCACCTCTAGATGCATGCAACATAAGCATTTTTGTATTTCTTTTGTTTGTCACTTTATTTTATATCAGTTGAAGGAGTCAGCGAGTAGAAAGGGGAAATCGTAGCCTGTACGCAGGTTTATGCTAGTGGGTCAGTTTGTTCTTGTTTATGCTACTTAGCTATTTCTTGTTGAATAAAAGGATCAGAAATTGTGTGAGGAAATCTGTGATATCACTGTGTTTACAATTTCTAGGGTCGATCCCGGATCTTGCTCACCCGTATTTGCTAGTGCATATATGAATCATGCTTAAATTGTTATCGCGTTTGATGATTATAAAATTAAAGACCCATGCTTGATAAAATCTGGCCAGTTTTCAAATAAACAAGCACTTATTCATACGCTGTCAGTGAAAGATGTGGCACAATATAGTTTAGGATCAATGAAAATCTTGCAGAAATAACTGAAGTTGAATTAGCACAGGTTTCATAGAACATTAACTGTCACATAAATATCCCCCGGCAAATGTTGAAAGTTAGTGCCAATCTAAACATTCCAAAGCTTCTTGGAGAAGTTTTTTGTCCCCAGCAGCCACTACATTAAAACCTGGAAACATACCACATACAACCAAAATAACACAGTTGATATACATCAAAAAAAAAAAAAACAGTTGATATAACAGAAATGCATGTGAGTTTTTAGCACTCGTGGCAATTGAGACCCAATTGTTCTAAGAAATGAGTTAATTTGGGTAATTTTGGTTTGCTTGCGGGTTGAGGGTTGACTGATCGGCTCAATGGCTCAAAATAACTCAATCTTATAAAACTTGCCAACTTAGAACAGGTAAAATGGGCTGCCGGGCTGGCACCAGTTTCTACAGCCACCACCTACCACTATAACAGGCATCGCCTTCACTGCCGCTGCTACAGAAGCTAATATAAAGAGGGACCCATGTTGATACTAGTTTTTTTTCTAGAACAACCCATTTCAACCTGAACTCATTTTGGTCCAACTCGTTTTGACCCAAACCAAATTGATATATTTTCAAATAACCCAGTTTGACCAGACCCATTTCAACATGCCCGTTTTACCCAGATTAGTTTTTTCCATATTTCAAAAATGCAAATGCAATTGAGAAGGAAATTTGAGTTGGTAAGGGTGATATTACTTGTTGCTTGTGAGTTGGGAGAAGCCTCCCAGCTTAGGTGGTTCCCCTTCCAATCGGTTATCACTCCACCAGCCCCTTCTATCACTGGTATTAGTGAAAGGAAGTCATATGGCTGAAAAACATCATCAAAGTTACATGTCAACCACACGGTACCAATATATGTTCTAAATTGGTTTTGTAAGGAAACCATATACGTTAACAATCGTAGGGAAATAGTGAGACGTGTTTGAGTCATCTCTTTTATTTCTTTATAATATTGAAATTTTTTAAATTGATTGTACATGATGATGCAAAGACCTCACCTTGAGACCAGACTCAACTACAAGATCCACATGCCCAGAGGCCAGAAGCGCGTATGCATAACAGTCACATCCATACAACGGCACTTTTACCTGTGAATCATAAATATCAAAGCTGAAGTTTGACTGGAATTCTTTCTAGTATTGGAAGCAGGATCAGTTGCACACTAATAAAAGCAGTTCAAACAGACCTTGTCTCTGACTCTAGCAAAGGCCACCTCAGCATCTCCACTGAATAGATGTGGACTAGTTGTATACCTAAGTAGAAAAGGTAAGATATAAAATGAAAAACACTCACAAGATGTCAAAATTTTATATACAATAACGTAAAACAAATCTTAGAATGATTCATACATATATGCTTGTGAAAGCTTTGGACAACTGCGAGTGGATATTTCTTCTCCATTAAGCCTAGTAGTTCTTCCAGTTATACCTACCCATCTTTCTCTTAAAACAGGCTGATCAATTATGCCAAGAATCTGATATCCATCAAGAAAATATCAATAACATGCACAGCCTTCAATAAAAATTCAGATGTTTGTCATCAAAATGTACAAAATGATTTTCATATCTGGATTTTAGGTAGTTGAAATGCATTCTAAGAGATGATCAACTTTCATACCGGTTTACCTCTTTCCAACAATGCAATTAGGGTACCAAACAAGGGTTTGCCTGTTTAAAGCAAAAGAAATCAATTTGAACCACTCTTGAAATACAAAGTAACAAAACTGAGAATTTCATATGAGATATAGCAGAAAGTTACCTGTAATAAAACTCTTGGTCCCATCTATTGGATCTAAAACCCATACATAATCTGCAGATTTCTCTTTACATTGCCACCCGTTCTCCTCTCCATAACTGCATTCGTTTAAGCAGTTTCCTTTGATAATGAACAAGATGAACTGCTTGGGATATTCATACAGGTAATCATACATCAAATACTTCGGTTTCACCTTTTCTTGTTTCTAGTCTCTCTTAGTTACAAAGAAGGATAAATAAAAAAAATTCAAACTAAAAGTTGGCCATCAATATTCAGCCATTGCTGTACACCCTACAGAATATATTTCACTGATAAACCCAAAAATAAACCTCACGTTCGATTATGGTTAGCTATGATCATAATGATTTAAAAATATGATGCCAACAAACGCATATAAACTTCTAATCACTACTTACATCAATCACTTAACATAAAGAGCTCAATACAAAGAATGAAGATGGAACAGGTACATTTTAGTATCTTTAATCGAGTGCCACTCTCCCCTTAGACTTTCCACAGTTAAGAAACACACATAAAAACTACGAGTCCATTAAAAATTTATTCTTTTTTATTAGAAACAAAGCAGAATTCTGGATTCAAATCAGGTAATCTACATTGCATCAGATGCAATGCTATCAAAGTCACTGAAAAAGAAAGTACAAGGATTTTTCTTTCAATATTCATCTAATTCCGAGGAACAAAGCAGAAATTCAAATTCAAACGGGGTAACTTACATTGCATGTGAAGGAAAGTTTTCTCGTATTATAGAAATCATTGCCTCCTCTGCAGCTCTATCAGCTATTGTCACAGGACCTTACAAACAATCATAAAAAAACACAGTTCCAATTAGTTCATCTATCTAAAAACTAACTTATGAAGTTCAACTCACTAATTTTCCGCCCCATCATCAGTGGCGGAGCGTGGGCAAAGTGAGAAGGGGCGGAAATTTTTGAAATCCAGAATACATGTTAATTTTTTGAATTCAGGGCGAAACCGCGATTTTTAACTAAAAATAACATTTTGGCCGAAAAATTTAGGCTATGAACGAAAAAAGAGGGGGGCGACCGCCTCTATTGTCCTACGCCCCTGCCCATCATTCTTCAATTTTTCAATTAGTCGATTAAACTTTTCAAAAACCGTTAAAACAAATCTAGAGGAAATTATTATGCATTCAACATGGCAGGCTTGCCCTAAAATGTACAAAAATTAAATCCAAAATGAAACTTTTCAATTATGATGTGGAAAAAAAACTAACTCAAATCTTCTTTATCAACAATGTCGAATCTCTTGCGGAAATACTTGCGTATCACATCTCCGGCCGCGTCGGCTAATTTGTCTGCGATGATGGCAAAGTGATCGATTTCCAAATCGCTAAGCTTGACGCCTGAGACAGCACCAAATCCGTTCGAGACTGCCGGCCTCGATGCAGTCATTGAGATGAAACGGCGAGATTTTGCTAAACCTAGGGTTGATGATGAAGATGAAATACCACAGGACCTGAAAGTTGGACAGAGAGAAGAACGAGAGCGATGGTTTAGAGAGAGAAAGTGAGATTCAGAGAGCATTTTGTGGCGGGAAGGTGCCGGAGAGTTCCAAGTCACGGGAAGTAGGAGGACTTGCAGAGGGAGTGATGACTGAGACAGATTGATTTGTTGTGAACCGTTAGATTATAAAGCTATGTATTATGCATCACCCATCACTCCACATGGCCGTCACATAATCAACCAAACAACATCACCCCCTTATCACTCAACATCATATTTACATATGTTATCCATCACTCACAACCTTTTCCTCCCTTTCTTTTTCTTTCATCCCGTGATGCCTCTCACGCCTGCCCCCTTCACGCCCCTGTGTAATAGGGGGAGGGCGCCACCGAGACGTGACCGGCTACTCTCATGCCCCCATCACCCACCATAACACATAGCCTAACTCTTTGCAACGTTTCGCAAACGGTCCTTGTATGCACCCAAATTATCTATATATAACATATTATGTCAAATTAATCATATTATACGTTCATAACTTTTACTCGAAAAACTTCATAGGTGGGACATAAATTTAGAAGTGTCATGAAATGATTAAGCAAAATAGGTTTGATGGTCTGTTCAACAAAAATCCTTTAAAACATATTTCAGACCACTCATGTGATCTCTTTTATTTCCTAGTGTATAACAGCTGTAGCGGTATGTATTGTTAGAATTGCCAAAACCCAATATGTTACATGAAACAACAAGAGTGTAATGTGCAGAACCTAACGAGAACTTGGGAGAGGATTTTCGACTACTGTCGCGTGCATGTTATTTCGGTTTTTTAGTAACCCAAACCCAAGTTAATCAACCTGTATATATAGTTCAAGTGGCTCAATAGCATTCAAGAACCGCCTTAAGGCTAGGTTTGTAGCTGAAGATTCAGTCGGTTCGAGTCAAACCGATCCAGGGGAACCAAACCGATTTGAACCGGATTTGAGCAAAAAATTATAACCCTTGCCCCCAAGCCGCAAAGATGGATGAGGAAC
Source organism: Mikania micrantha (assembly GCA_009363875.1). Classification (NCBI taxonomy): domain Eukaryota; kingdom Viridiplantae; phylum Streptophyta; class Magnoliopsida; order Asterales; family Asteraceae; genus Mikania; species Mikania micrantha. The sequence continues at coordinate 22,867,330 of CM018693.1, forward strand.
CAGAGACAGTATTGGTCCTGATCTTGAGCACGAGTCAACCGACTAGCCAAGAATTCAAGCTTTTCTATCCTCCAACTTACGAACCAACAAATGGTTTAACTCTAAATCAATAATCCCGCTTTCAAATGCTTTTAATATTTTAAACAATACAACATCAAGCATCGAATTCGTTTTGTATATTGTTCGTTTTGTATACAATTTTGTTCCTTATGATCCTCTCAACGCCCCATTTGCGGTGTACGCATATAATGTATATATGTGTGGGTCCTTAAGGGGCAAAAGTAAAAGTGCACTAATTTTAACGTTATTTTAGTTATTTGTGAAAGTAACGTTAAAATCATTGGGATGGTCAACTTCAAACGATAACTTTGAGCCGGTGACTCTTTCGGAGCAGCATCTCTATCCCAATTGGAATAGGGGTAAGGTTTGTATCTATCCTTCCTCCCAGACCCTACTGAAAAGTGGGAATATACTGGGTAAGGTTGTTGTTGTGATCCTTTCATATATACGATTTATATAGCTCAAGCTCGACATATGAAACTCGAGCTTAATAAACAATACAAACAAGCCATACATGTAAACTTTATTTAAAAGCATAAAATTTCACAATAGTTACAAGCAAAGCAAAGATGGAGAGATGACGTCTTAAGTATAAAGCAATCTTAATTAATACAAACAAATTGAAAACCAGTAAACTTCACATCTAACAACACAAATTAACATACACACAAATTAAAGGTTGCAGCAGCTAGATAGCTAATTAAGTTGATCGATCGGAATCGGAAGCTAGCTTAGTGAGAGTGGTGACCGGGGAATTTATCCTTGATCTTATCAATCAAACCCTTCTTCTCATGCTGACGGTGTTCGGTTTTTGGTACGTCCGCCGGTGTAGTCTGTTTCTTCGGCAAGTCCTCCTCCTTGTTTTTGTGTCCCGGCAGCTTCTCCTTGATCTTCTGCATCAGCCCCTTCTTCTTCTTCCTCCTTCCACCTTCACCATCTTCCTCCGACTGCATCAAATCGTTAATTACGTAATTGCCACATACCCGCCCGGTTGGATGTGTACGTATTGGATCCCATTGTATGTGGTATCCAACACATTGAACCAACTCATCACTGATCTAATCATATTCTTCTTTTAATTTTTAAAAAATTTAAAATTTAATCTATTTTTTATTATTATTTTTCCCTAAAAAACTCCATATATGGTTTCCTTGATTTATTTTATATACTGTAAATTCAGTTAATTATAATAGACGTTAAATTATAATTATAACACATTAAGTTATAAAGCCTGAGGATATATCAAAACGACATTTTACTAAATTAGTAATGAAGCATAAAATTTTAGTAAAAATAAACTCTAAATATTAAAATTAGTGGGGTTAAAATAAAACTGTACCAAGTTCATGAATTAAACCCCTTTAAAGTTTTAAAAGTTTGTTATAGATTTTGTATTAAAAAACAAAACTAAATTGCAATAAAAAGGTTAAAAGAAACAAAATAACAAAGATTGAGGACTGAATAAACAGGGACCTTTGTACAACAACTAAAATTAATAAAAAATAAAATTGGAATCACCGATTTTACAACTTAAATTCTAGTAGATAGAAGAGTAAATTAAAGAGTAAATTACGGTGTTTGGCCCACTTAATTTTAACACAAGATGAAATCTTCTATCGATTCAGTCTATGTGATAGAATGAAATGTGTACGTTGGTTCTTAAAAAAATGTTAGTTATCTAAACCATCTTACTCTATTTTGGGCCAAAATACTCTATATCGAATTTAGAAACCGGTCCAACCAACTAGACAAAAACCGGTTAGTATACCCTAAACGTGTGATTCAATTGTATTGCAGGTTCTACATCACCCTAAGGCAAATTAAAAAAATTTGCGCATACACATATGTTTAATTAGCATTATATTATAGTGATCTTACGGAGCTGGAGCTAGAGCTTCCAGGACGTCCAGGCTGCTGCGTTCCGCCTTCATCGCCACCAATTCCAGGATGGCACGGTGGTTGATCACCGGACGACACAGTTGTCTGCTCAACTTCACCTACCACCGGCTCAGCATGGGTTGGAGCAAAGTGGGTTCCACCGTGCATTTTGGTCTCAGAGACGACTGTCGTTTCGGGATGTTCGACCGACTCTGCAGTGGTGGCGACGCCGGTAAGGTGCACGGGGACACCGTGTTCGTCGGTGAGTTGAACTTGGCGGCCTTGGTCGTCAGTGAGTTGAATCGGGTTGCCGTATTCATCACAAATATCTGCCATTTTTGTAAGTTGAAATAGTGAAATTAAGTAACCGGAAAGAAATAATGGTTTTATCATGGTGCAGGTGATTGGATCTTTTATATTTGATTATTTGTTGAAAAACAACAAAAAAGAATGCATGTTAGAATGTAAGTTTTGAGTTACACGTATCACAGAATTTTGTCCAGGTCAGTGAAGATATGCCACGTGGGGTATCTATTGCCACGTTTCATTCCATTTAACACAAGCTTATCACGGGTTTTTCACTACTTTCTTTGTTTCTGGGTCTACTAAAGTCTGTCTTTCGTATTTAGATATTTGTAAAATTACTATCTTATTTTACTTAGTTTCTAAAAATAACGTTATGAGATAAGGTTAAGGTTGTGTCCATCCTTTCTTCAGACTATACTGAAAAGTGAGAATATACTGGGTAAGTTTGTTTGTTTGTTTTGAACAGACTTAGTATAATTCTTCTACTCCTAAATAACACCTAATATTTCTCTCTTGCTTGGATTTGAACCCAATACCTCCTTTTTAGGAATCAATATCTCTACCAAGTGAGCTAGTTTCACATTTCTGTCGTATTTAGATATGGGTACTTTTATAGTTTTACTAACATAGAGTTATCGAAAAATAAGCATTATAAAACAATAACTGACAAAAATAAATATACAAATAAGGCATAATTTATAACATTTTAAAAAAAAATACATTTTATAAGTCTCTAAATACTTCTTTAAACAATACAAATGAGATTTAGAAATTTTGAATTTTTGAAATTATTAATAGAAAATGAAAAGTTTGAAATGATTAGATTTTTATTAATATTTAAAAAAATGAATATTAATTTTGTTGTGAATTTAGAAGTTTTGCTTAATCATATTAAATGAAATTAATTTAAATTTATCAAATATATAATGTGAATAGCCTAGACAGATCTCACATGTCAAATGTAATGTGTATAGGCTATAATTACTACACATGACATATTATTGTTCTTTTATTATATAATATAAATATAAATTCTTATTATTCGACCTCCACTTAAACCATGTTGAATGGTCAAGTCACGCATGGGGCGGGGGTGAGCGGGAACACTGCCCCCTTCCCCAGGCAGCTTCCAAAATTCCACCCCAATGGTGCTCGCTCCCCTTCTCTCCTCTTTTTGTGATTGGTGGGGAATGTTTGACTGTGTGAATGTGGTGATGACATGACAAAGTGGGAAAAGTTCTTTTAGCGAGGTAACGACCGTGGAATTTAAGGTTTTTAGTGGGGTGATGATGTGACCAAAAATTCAAGGTTATATTATATAACTAAAATTGAATAAAAAAATAGGCTTTATATAAACAAATCAATTGTAATGTGGTTTATGTTGGTATTATATCATATAAAAACTTAAATTTAAAGAGAAAATCCTTAAACCTTATTAGTTTCATTTATTTGAAATTTAATAAATATGAGGTATGCATTTTGATTGTTCAAAAATTTATTGTATTTATTTGAACCCAATAAATTTGAAGGTTACTTTTGGGCTTTAGTATTAGTATGACTATTAATACTTATTTTTATCATCGTTATTTACAAATTATGTTTGAAAGATAACAAAAAAGTAATCTCAGCAACCTAAAATCTAAGAGAATTGAAGAATATTTCAAATATGTGTAATTAAGTTTTATAAGATTTGGTCTAAAGCAAATATTTATTTAGGTTGAGTCAAGGGGTTTTTCTATTTATAGGTCTCCTCTTGAATGGGTAGGTTAGGTCACCACGCTTTGTTATTCGGACGTAAGAGTGATATATTTAAGAGGGTAACCCTGAATGACGGGGTATTTAGTGATAAAAAAAAAGTTTCATATTACCACACACAATATTTTTGTTCTCGTACATTTACAAAAGTATGCTGCATTGTGTGCGACATTTCATCTATTTTTAATGATGAAATCACAAAATTGTATCTCAAAAGTTCTAACTCTAGTATTTTTCTTGTTCTTTTAAAAGAAAAATGTGTGCAAAACAGTGTAAGAAACTAGTTTCCTTTAATTTAACCACAATAATACACAAGGTATTCATAACAACACATTCAAATCCAAGATATTATTAGTTAAAGATGCACCTTCTCTACAAACAAACTTTAAAAAAGAAAAACATAGTTTTTTTTTAATGAAACTTAAAAACATGTGAGGAAACAATAACTAATTAATTTCGTCTCTTGATATGTCTTTGTTTTTTCTTCTTTCGTCTTGTATGCACTTTTACATCAACAAGTGCATTCAACCATTTTGGTCTTCCGGTTGACAACATGCCATATCCAAACCCCTCTCCTAGTAGAGTTCCAAATCCGAGTCCTGACATCACCGATTCAACGTAAATCCACTCTCCTCCCTTGGATTCCACTTTTGGGAGGGATTTTAAATCTTCACAATTTGTCTCTAATGGAGGACCACAGAGTCCTGGATTCCCTAAATACGAGTCAGGTGAAAATATTTGAAGTTGAGGTCCAAGTGGAATATGGCCCATAAGATGATTTTGTGAAAGATTCAATGATGATAAAAAGGTCAAGTTTGCAAGGCTTTGAGGGATTTCTGTTGAAAGCACTTCAAACTGATGTGGTAGTTGTGTCAACTGTCAAGTTTGTTGAGTTAGTTGGCAGTCTGTTAGTTGTTACGTGTTGGAGTGTATAAATAGAGTCTTATTCTTGTAATTGTAGTTGATGATACAATTGATTAGATCTGAATAACACTTGACTCCTTCACCACTTTTCTCTCTCTTTTAAAGCCATTAGTGGTATCAGAGCCACATCGTCATCACCATCGAACATGCCACAAGCTCGGCAATGGCTGAACCCACCGGCGCCATACCTATGCAACCCACTCCGATACCTATCTTCAAAGGCGAAGGATACGACTTCTGGTCTATAAGGATGAAGACCATTCTCCGCTCACGAGACCTCTGGGATCTGGTCGAAACAGGAGTCGATCCCAGAGAGACAGACCAGACGCGCCTAAAGACTGCTCAGAAGAAGGACGCCCATGCCATGGCCATCATCCAACAAGCCGTTCATGACCAGTTGTTCTCCCGAATTGCCGCAGCCAACTCAGCTAAAGAGACTTGGGAGATTCTGAAAATGGAGTATCAAGGAGACGAACAAGTCAAGGCCATCAAACTACAGGGTCTCCGGAGAGAGTTCGAAAACCTAGCCATGAAAGAAGAGGAGGCAGTCGGCGACTATTTCTCCAGAGTCATGACGATAGTGAGCCAAAGAAGGGCCTACGGTGAGCCAGTAACCGATCAGACAATAGTGGAGAAGATACTAAGGAGCCTCACACCAAGATTCGACTATATAGTACCGTCCATTGAAGTCTCAAACGACCTAACCAGGCTGACTCCGGTGAAACTCATGGGATCATTACAGTCACAAGAGGCAAGACTCAACAACAGATCTGGTAGCCAGCCGGAGAGAACCGAAGAGCAAGCCTTGCAAGTAATTCAAGAAACCTCAAGAAGCAACCTAGGGAATCAGTTTAGGGGCCGGGGGCGTTTCCAGGGCCGGGGAAGAGGCCGAGGACGCATCCCAGACAGGAACCGCGGCCCTCAGTGCCACATCTGCAACAAGCACGGGCACCTGAAAAAGGACTGCTGGTATAACGAGGAGAACCAGGCTCAGGTGGCAACTGATGAGACAGCAACCGAAACAACCCTGATGGAGGTAGGGGTGTTATTTTTATTCATACCCGAAAAACAAACCCGATTCATATACACCCGAACCCGAATAAGAGTACACCCGAATTAGTCAACCCGAACTAGCTCTAAACCCGAACCCGAAAATATAAAATCGAATCGGTATATGAATCAAATTATATAGAATTCGGGTTACCCGAATAACCCGACTAATTTTAAAAGCTTAATTTCTATTTTTTTAGTTTTTTATATGTATCTAATTTTAAAAATCAAATCCATATAAAATTGATAAATATATGGTTATGTACATGGCATACAATCCAATCCATACATATTATTGAAAATGTTATGATTTAGGCTACTTTGATTCTGAACATTAGTATTTTTAGTTGATATTTGATGTTTTGAATTTTGGTTTTATTAACATGATTTGACAAAATTGAAGTTAGTATTTGAGGTTTATTAAATACTTATCTATTTATATCAATTTAGTTTTGCTAATGCATTATTTATTGGTTAATCTGGCCAAAATTGAGTTGCATACTATGTCGGAAACCAAAACACAAATTTAAACCCGAAACCCGAATAACATAACCCGATACCCGAACACCGAATAAACCGAATGTTATTAGGGTTGGTATTTGGTTTATATTTCATACATAAATACCCGAATAACCCGAATCATTTAACCCGAAACCCGAACAAAATACCCGAAGAACACCCCTAGATGGAGGAACCACACCTTTTCTTTCACCACACACCCGAGACCAGTGATAACTACACACTGGTAGCCAGTACCAGCAACGATAGAAACAAAGCCCATCTCTGGTTTCTAGACTCGGGGTGTTCCAACCACATGACCGGGGCAAAGGAAAGCTTCACCAATCTAGACAGTTCATTCAAACTCGAAGTGAACCTGGGTGACAAGAAAAAGCTGAAAGTAGAAGGCAAGGGCACGGTAAAGATAATGATGAACGGTGACAGATACAAACTCCTGGACGACGTTTACTACGCACCCAAGCTCGAGTACAATCTGCTGAGCGTAGGCCAACTGATGAGGAAGGGATACTCCTTGACCTTCGATGATGGGGAATGCATCATAAGAAACAAAACCACCGGGATCAACCTGATGGCCATAAGTGTCTCCAACAACAACATGTTCCTACTGGACGCATCCCTAGACACTGGAGATCAGTCCAACAACCAGCAACTCACCGACGATCAGTCAAGCCTGTGGCATCTCAGGTATGGCCACCTAAACTTCCAGGGGCTTAAACTCCTCTCCGAAAAGAACATGGTAAGCGGGCTCCCCCTATAACACCCACGAGCGTATGTGAGGGCTGCATTATGGGCAAGCAACACAAACAACCCTTCAACTCCACATCCTGGAGGGCCTCTACACCGCTAGGCCTGGTCCATACAGATCTATGCGGTCCCATGCAAGTCCCAAGCTTAGGGGGAAGCAGGTACTACCTACTGCTCATTGACGATCTCACCAGGATGAACTGGGTGTATTTCCTGAAAACCAAAGGAGAGGCATTCGAACACTTCAAGAAGTTCAAGGCCTTGGTGGAAAAAGATTCAAGCCGCACCATCAAGGTTCTCAGAAGCGACAGAGGGGGAGAATTCTGCTCAATAGAGTTCAATAAATACTGCGAAACACTTGGCATCAAAAGGGAACTAACCATTCCACACACCCCGGAACATAACGGGGTGGTCGAGAGAAAGAATCGAACCGTGATGGGATTAACTAGAAGCATGCTGAAGCAAAAAGGCATGCCAAACAACTTTTGGGCTGAGGGAGTAGCAACCGCAGTGTACTTACTCAACCGGGCCCCTACCAAGGCGAGGCCAAACAAAACTCCCATAGAGGAGTGGGGAGGTACAAAACCCTCAGTGCATCACCTGCGTGTGTTTGGATGCATAGCCTACAGCCTCACTCATCCACAAGGTAGACAAAAGCTAGACAACCAGTCAGAGAAGTGCCTTTTTGTGGGGTACTCACCAACAAGCTATGGCTATAGGCTGTACAATCCCATCACAAAAAGCTTTGTAGTACAAAAGCATGTTGTTTTCCATGAAGATGGAGTATGGCAGTGGAATAGTGAAGGTAGAAAGGAACAGGGGCACGAGGCTGTACAATTCGGTGACCCTTTCCCAACTGACGTAGCAGGTACCGATGGTGACCCACCATCACCAACCCCAGGTCCTGAAACCTCAAATCAAATCAACAATTCCCCTCGGGAACCAAATTCACTAAACCAAACCCAAACCTCACGAGGTAAGGAGCCCATGCCTGATGCCGAACCTGGCCCTTCAAAAAGGACAACCAGGCCACCCACCTGGCTAAAAGACTATCACACGGGAGAGGTATCCACGGATGAAGAAACACAACTCTTTGCCCTTAATGTAAGTGATCCAACAACGTATCAGGAGGCAGCCTCAAAACCAGAGTGGTTACAAGCCATGAATGAAGAGATCATGGCTCTGAAAAAAAACAATACATGGGATCTGACCAGTCTACCAGAAGGGAAGAATACTGTTGGTGTCAAGTGGACTTACAAGACCAAAATGGGGCCAACCGGTGAAGTATCGAGGTACAAGGCAAGGCTAGTAGCCAAAGGATACTCACAAGTAGAGGGGGTTGACTACACAGAAACCTTCGCGCCAGTAGCAAGGTTTGAAACAGTAAGAGTGGTAATAGCAGTAGCAGCTCATTATGGGTGGGAACTCCATCAACTTGATGTGAAGACCGCCTTCCTGAATGGGGAACTCACAGAGGAAATTTACATTGAACAGCCTGAAGGGTTTATCGCCAAAGGCAAGGAGGATAAAGTCTACCGATTGAAGAAGGCTCTGTATGGGCTAAAACAGGCTCCCAGGGCCTGGTATTCCAAAATTGATGATTACTTCAGTAGACATGGGTTTGTAAGAAGCTACAGTGAACCTACACTTTATGTGAAGAAGGTGCTGAATAAAGAGGTTATATATGTGTGTTTGTATGTTGATGACATGGTATGCACCAGTTCCAGTGTGAATCTAATCATGGAATTTAAGGAAAGTATGCAGTCTGAATTTGAAATGTCAGACATGGGATTACTCAAGTACTTCTTGGGGTTGGAAGTGCATCAAACTGTGAATGGTGTATTTGTAACTCAATCCAGGTATGCAAGAAATTTGCTGTGTAAGTTTGGAATGGCTCAATCAAAGTCTGAAATCACACCAATGAATGTTAGTGAGAAGCTTCAAGTGGATGATGAAGCTGGAAGAGCAAACGAGTCAACCTACAGAAGCATGGTAGGAGGACTTATCTATCTTACACACATTAGACCAGACCTGGCCTATTCTGTAAGTCTTGTGTCTAGATTTATGCAAAAACCATCAAGAATTCATCTGGGAGCTGTCAGAAGAATTCTAAGGTACTTGGTGGGCACATGTAATTTTGGTCTGTGGTACGACAGAAGGAGTGGTTTAAACCTTGTTGGCTATACTGATAGTGACTGGGCTGGATGCATTGATGATAGGAAAAGTGTATCAGCCAATGTATTTTTACTTGGTAAGAGTGCAGTGTCATGGAGCTCTCGAAAGCAATCAACAGTTGCTCTTTCAAGTTCTGAAGCAGAATATGTAGATGCCACTGCTGCTGCCTGTCAGGGAGTATGGCTGAGAAGGATCCTTGGTGATTTGGGTATTACTCAAAATGAGCCTACTGTGATTATGTGTGATAACCAGTCTGCAATCAATCTGTCAAAGAATCCTATCATGCACAGTAGGTCTAAGCATATTGAGTTGAAACATCATTTCATCAGAGATTTGGTGAACCAGGAGCTAGTCAGACTTGATTTTTGTGGGACTGAAGAACAGCTTGCTGATATGTTGACAAAAGCAGTAACAAAGGAAAAGTTTATGCATTTTCGTTATCAAGTTGGTATACGAGAGTTTGAAGTAGGGGGGGTGTTGAAAGCACTTCAAACTGATGTGGTAGTTGTGTCAACTGTCAAGTTTGTTGAGTTAGTTGGCAGTCTGTTAGTTGTTACGTGTTGGAGTGTATAAATAGAGTCTTATTCTTGTAATTGTAGTTGATGATACAATTGATTAGATCTGAATAACACTTGACTCCTTCACCACTTTTCTCTCTCTTTTAAAGCCATTAATTTCTCCTTGAAGTTGGTTCCTAGATAGGTCTAATACTTCTATACTGACGAGGTTTCCTAAGACATGTGAGATTTCTCCTTGAAGTTGGTTCCTAGATAAGTCTAATGCTTTTATACTGACGAGATTTCCTAGAACATGTGGGATTTGACCATTGAGGTTGTTATTGGATAAATTGAGCACCATCAATGATCTAAGGTTACCAATGACGTTTGGAATTTCCTCTTCAAATTTGTTACTGGATAGATCAATAAACGTGAATAGAATGCTAATACTTGTTGAATCAAAGAAATTCAAATAACTCTCCTTCCCTAGAAAATTGATAGAGTAAGAAGGCAAACCACTGATGCTCACAAATTTTGTTTTTGGTTCCTTGTCGACGTCCTTAATGGCATTAAAACATTCAAAATATTTTTCAGGAAGGCGACCTACAAACCCGTTACTAGATATATCGAAAACACTCAAACTAGGAAATAAGAATTCCATTGCAGAAGGGGTTTCAATGGTACCATGTAGATTGTTTGATCTGAGTATAAGAACTTGTAACTTTTGAAAATACCCTAACCAACGAGGGAACGTGCCGTTTAAGCGGTTGTTTCCCAGATCAAGTATTTTCATGGATTGACAATTGGCCAAGGACCTTGGAACCTCACCTTCTAACATATTTCCCTGCAAAATAAGCCCAATTGAAAGGTCACAGTTTCCGTACATTTTTGGAGTGGTGCCATAGAAATTGTTCCTTCCCAAATTTATGAGTTTGAGTGAGGAGGTGATATTTCCAAAACACTGTGGAATCACACCATGAAAGTTATTATCCGACATATCCAAATACAATAAACTACTCATGTTGCAAATTATGGTAGGAAAGGATCCTTGAATCATGTTGGCATTGATGTTCAGAGACTCTAAAGAGGAGCTCATATTTCCCAAGCATTGTGGAACCACTCCACTAATGCTATTATTCGATAAATCTAAATCGTTAAGATGCTTCATGTTACAAATCCATGTCGGAAATGATCCTTGAAGTCCGTTGATCTGCAAATACAAGTATTGTAATTTGTTTGTCGTGAATTGTGGCAAGCTTGTTATGGAGTTTCCTGAGAGGCTTAAATAAATCATGTCATGTATGAAATATGGAAACATGGTTAGATCGCAAAAAGACAAGCGTAACTCATAAAGATCAGAGGTGATGTTGCGGACATCATTTCTTATCACAACAGATAAGCCGCTCTAAGAGAGATCAATTGTTTTGAGCTTTGGAAGGTGAGATAACAATGTATCCAGTTCTGACACACCTATCACATGTAAAAAAAGATAAACCAAACTTAATTCTCATTAACAAACATGTGAAATAAATACACAGAGAATGATCCTATAATTGTGATTGTATACAACAAAATCAGGAAAACTAGTTTTATTTATTCAAATGCAAAATTAAAATAAAAAAATGAATAAGATGTATCTATAAGATGGACGATCGTAAGAGAAGTTCAATCTTGGATACATACTATGATAGCAGTGTTTAAATAATGGTTGTGTTAGAGCATCAACTAATTGATCGTCACTCTCAATATGAGTGACTCATTTGGACCTAGCTTTTACTTTTTCACAAAAAAAAAGTTGCAAGGTGTTCTTGAGTGGAAAGTTAGGTTGGTTTACAGTGTGTGTCAATTAAACTATCACAATATAAATGGTTCTCAACTGGTGTAGCAAAATTTTTAAAGATCTTAGTTGTTTAAAGTCCACAATTATTAATCTCGACCACTTAAAATCTCTATAAACTTTCTAGAAGCAACAATTTAAGATGATTATGCAATTCCTCTACTATTAAATGATGGTTATCGACAATTTTACACTCTTTTGACTATTCAAAAAGGATTTGGGACATAGGGTGGGAGTGATTTTAATACAGTTGTTATTTCATCTCTTTCTTAAATAATGTGTGTCAAAATCCAAAACATGTGCTAAAAATTCAATGTGTGTGTAACAAGTAGACAAGTTGTTTTTTTCAATTTTATGTTATTTGATAACGAATATATTATTATAAGATGAGTAAATCACAATCAAATAAGCATAATAACATGTCAACATACTTGAATTAATTATTATTTTTTTCAATATGCTTTACAGATAAATAGTTTTATTGTTGAAATTTAAGTTTTAATATGTTTTTTTTGTTATAATATTTTTCTTTTTTGTAAAATTTTAGGAAGATACTAACAATGTTATAATTAGTGAGTATATTTTTTATTTCAATCCATATAAATGTCAATTACAATAAGTATTCTTAGTATCATCTTTCTATCTAATATGATTGTGTAAGATCATATTTATTTTAAAAAGTATTATATGTTATTTTGTTTCAATAGTTTATGAAATAATGATTTACTTTATTTTTTTTGTTGTTTTGATAAAAACAATTTTGGTGTTTATTGTTGTCTTATATGTCTACTTTGATATTAAACAAATATTGATTTTTTTTCTTTAAAATGTATAAAAATATGATTTTCTAACCATGACATCAAGTTTCCCAGCTACCGAACGAGTAAAAATCTAATTTATATTGCGGCTGAAAAATTGTGTCGATAAAAAAAAGGGAAAATTTCATAAAAATGTAACCAACTTTTCATTTTGTTCCAATCAAGTCACCCAAACTTTTTTTTGTTCCAATTAAGTCATTCAAGTTATTTTTGTGTTTAAATTTTATGTTTTTAACCTGAATTGTAGGTAATAAATGTTGATATAAGTTTGAGTGAATAATTTTTTTTAAAAATGACTGAATTGAATAAGTAATTATTAATTATTAATTTTTTGTTCTTTGTAAGATATTAGTTAAAATTAATAATTATTGATTCAAATCAGTCATTTAAAAAAAAATTCACTCAAACTTTATATCAACATGTATTACCTACTATTCAAGTTAAAAACATAGAATTCAAATACAAAAGTAACTTGAATGACTTAATTAGGACAAAATGAAATGTTGGTTAAATTTCTATAAAGTTATCCCTAAAAAAAAATGAAAGATGTAAGCTGATAACATATAGAAAGATCAATGAAACTTAATTCTTATTTAAAAAACGTGGAAGAAATTTAGAAGATGATGCTATAACTTTATAAGAAAAATAGCTCTATTTAAATACAAAAAATTCAAAATAAAAAATTGGAATTTTATTGTTGCAGAGAACCAAGTGGACCGACTGTCATACTCTAAAATCATATTGTGTTTGTAATATAATATACATATATATACACATATGTGTGTGTATGTATGTGTGTATATATATAATTTATATATACACATATACACACATATATATATTAAAAATCGAGCCGACCTCGAGAGCTCAAGCTTTTTAAACAACCCTACTACCTACTAACCTTGTAAATTGCCATCTCGAAGGTTGACACTGATAACATCTCCGGTTAAGTTATCGCAAGTGATCCCAATCCAACCGCAACAATCCAACCTTGTTTCCCAGTTGATGTTAACGGAAGAAATGTTTTGTTTAAATAGAAGCAACGCATCCCGTTGTTCATCAGGGCATTTATGATGATGCCCATTCATACAATAAAAACAACCAAATTTTATGAAGAAAACGAAAAATGAGATAACCAACTTTGAAACATCCATCGTCTCTCTGTTTTTTTTAGTCACTAAGGTACGCTCATAGCAAGTTTTAAAGGTAGATTTAAATGGTTCAACTTCTTACAAGCGTTAGTTAGTGACTTTCACACTTTAATAATGCAACATTTTTAATTCAGTTGGGGTCCAATTCTTGTTGTAGGAATTGGGTTGTGACTCGTCTCTTTTTCTTTTGGATATTTTATATAAACACTCAATGTTATATTAGTATTATTATTATTAGACTTGACTCATATAACCTTTAATTTGTATGAGATTTCACATGTAATATGTATGATATTTGTTTTGCTACTATTATTATTTTTTAACTCTAACTCCTTTAATGCTTCAATTTATCTCTTTTGATTTGTAATGTTTTGACATGACCTTTTTTATAATGATTCTGAACTGTTTTTTTGCTCATATCTAGATGCGGGTCTGATTGTGTGCCGTTCAACAAATTCTAGTTTATTTCCTTTCTTATGTTTTTTACTTTTGATGTACTTTTTTTTATCTAACTGTTTTTTTGAATTTTTTATAACATAACATACAAGACACAATAGTGTTTTCTGTATATGTTTCAGTCTTTATAATCGATTTATTATGATTTCATGTGTTTTTTTAGTCGTACTGTCTCACCACAACACTCAGGTTTTGGCCGTTCCGTTTCATCGCAATGCAAGGTATATTTTATCAATTTTGGAGAAATTTTGTCAAAACTGAACTGCATTTGGGTCCCAAAATTTATCAAAAAACCGAAATTTCACTCCTAATTTGAATATGTAGATGAGATAGTTCAGCATATAAGTGTCATACAAAAAAAATTCTCATGGTTCTCAATCCGTGGGTATGCATGATTGAGGTGGTGTTTGATTTTTTAAAAAGACTCTTCCTGGTCTCTTCTGTCTAGGTCGCACAGACTACGAGCAGATGTTAAGGTCTGCAGAATGTTTGTTTTCTCGAAAACATTTCATTAAAAAATCTATATCCGTCCTTTTTTTGGTACTAACTTGCATTTTCCCACCCTCCTCTTCTTCAAGGTAATACATTTTCTTGAAATAACCCATCAACAATCCATTATCTCCTTCTCCTTCCTCCGTCCCTCCAGGCTCCACCGGTCACACACACACCCTCCATCAATGAAAAAAACAGGACCGTTCATCATCATCCAACACCTGCAAATCAAAAACTTCGTCAAATCTCTTTTTCCTTATCAAGATTTTGTCATCTATATGTTTTTGTGTGTGTGATGATGATGCATTGATTCCAATGGCCCCACCACTATCATATAGATATTAACTTTTCTCTTTCGAATTTAAATTCAAATGCCAATTTCTTAAAAAAGATCCATAGTTTGGGTTCTTCATTACCCACAACCACCATAGCAACATTATTTCACTTTTTAGTGGTCATCTATGGCTGCCAAACTTGGAAAACCCCCTAAATCTTGCAATAAAATAGGTGGGTCGGTGTTTGAACGATATGGGGTTCTCTCTTTTATGTTAATTTAAGATTCCCTGTTGTCATATGAAAAATAGATATCTCTTCTACAGTACATATTGATGATTTGAAAATAGATAGACCCAAATTACTCTTTTGAGAGATTAAGCCAATAACTATATCTAAATCAGTTATTTTGTGTTCTTCTATGTGTTTTCGGTTTGTTAAGTTGCATTGAAGAACATAGCTTTAATCTTTTTTTTTTTATTTTGTTTTAGCGTGATCGATTACATGATAAATAAGTTGCAGAAAGATCGGCCTGGGTGTTCCGTTCCTGAGAAATTTGTGAAGCGCTCACATATGAATTAGGTTTGATTTTAGTATATTACTGAATGCGTGAACGGTGATATTTAGCAAGATCTTCGAAATTAGGTGAGTTTTAGGTAATCAATGTCGGTTTTGGGTAATCAATGTTGGTTTTGTTATCCATTCTGAATAATAAGTTCTTAATCCACTCGAGTTCAATTTTGTTATACATATTATCAGGTTTGTAGACGCTAAAAACAAATAGTCTTTTTTTAACATATTGTAGAAGTTTTGTCAAACTCTTCTGCTATAAAGGCCTGTAGATATGATATACAGACTGCAGACATTTTACCTCTGAAATAACAAATGTCACATGAGTTTGTCACTGTTCTTGGATTCAATAATGTGAAGAGTTTTGTCAAACTCTTCTGCTACAAAGGCCTGTAGATATGATATATAGACTGCAGACATTTTACCTCTGAAATAACAAATGTCACATGAGTTTTTCACTGTTCTTGGATTCAATAATGTGAAGGTGTAGTGGTAGCCTGGTAGGATTATATATGATGATTTAATTACTGATTCATGAAATTGAACCAAAAGAAAAGGGCTTGGTTATTTACACCCTCAACTTTTATTTATTTTAACATCTCACCGACCTTATATGTCTTGTATAGGTCTATACGAGGGGCATATATGGAAATGATAATTTGAAAACCGCTTCTTCGTGAGAAAACCGTGCAAAAAAGACAAAAATCATGTAAAAAACGTATTCTTTTTTTTAATTTTTTTTACAGTTTGTAACACTTATGGGCACATTTTTATAAATAAAATCAAAAAAACGCCGAGTAAATATTTAAAAAAATATATTAAAAACCGTGTATAAATACGTAACACAACGTTATGTATGTTTTACATGAGTTTATAAAATATATTTTTTAAATATTTTCCCGGCTCTTTTTTGATTTTTTTATAAAAATGTACCCAATGATGTTACAAACATGTAAAAAAAATTTCAATAAAAAATACGTTTTTTTTACATGATTTTTATTTTGTTTTCACGGTTTTCTCACTAAAATGATGTTTTCATTTTATTAATTCCTTTTATATATATGAATTATATCATGTAGAGGTGACAATTTACACACAAATTAAAAGAAGTAGGTTGGTTTGGGTAATAAATTGTTGCATGGACGAAGCATTGATGGGGTCGGGAGGGTCACCCCCTTATTTTTTTCACTAGTAGTGTTAATTTTTGGATCGTAAGGTAATTTTTTTAAAAAATGTTTGTTTCGCTCCCCTAAAAAAATTAATAACCAAATCTAATACCAAATCCTCAAATTTATTACCCCTATTTCCCTCCCTCTTATTTTTTTACCCACATTTCACACCAATTACTTTTTTTTTCTTATTTTCCCTCAAATCCAATTCTAGCCGTAAATTCCCGTCCACTATCCAACCCTCCAACCCTCCTTGGCAGTCGGCTCCTCGCGACCAACCAACCGTAAATTCCCGTCCACTATCCCGTCCCTTATTTCCCTCCCCTTCCGCCTTTAGACCACTAATCCGACCAACCAACCGGCGACGACCTCACAACCGTATTCATTTCAATGATTTTGGTGCAAAATTATATATTCATTTAGTGATTTTGGTTGTTTAGACAATTAGATTTTTAGTTTGAATCAATATATCATGGGAAATGTTTTTAGTTATTTAGATATTTAGGTTTTTAGTTTAAATCAACATTTAGGTTTAGGTTATTTAGGCATTTAGGTTATTTTGATTAGTTTTTTCACGCATAATGACAATTATTCGGCATTTTTTATTTTTATTGTTTGACTCGACTTGACCCGAATCACTGATCCGAACATTTAACCCAACTAACCAAGACATACCAGTCGATTGAAAATTTTTTTAATCATGTAAGCATTCGCCCCCTTTTCGAACTTGTCAAGCTCCATCACTAAATTGTTGTATAATGGGTTGAAATTGGTAACATCATAATATGTAATGGGTTGAGATGGATCACATCATAATATGAAATGATTTGAGATGGGTAACACTTTAACTAAATACGGGTCAAGATGAGTAACCTAAAAACTTTGTGAATGTAATGATTTAAATGTTTAAGAATAATTAATAACATATTTGATGTATAAATCACTACAAATTATCCTAATGGACTATTTGTTTAGTTATGACACATTTTAACTTAAATCAAATTGATTTTTTTTGTAAGGACAATCTATTTAAACCCAAACTGATTTTGCTTAAAACATTTCTGACACTCACTTATCCTGATCCGAACCTATTCTAACCCGTTACCCACCCATCCCGCCCATTTTATCAGGGATAATATCATGTGTTAATATGATTAGAAAACATTTAAACTAAATCTGATTCATTCACTTGAAATCTTAAAAATACATATGTGGCTCATATTAAAATTAAATAAAAAATTAGGCTTTATATAAAAAATCAATTTTAATGTGATTTATGTTGGTATTATATCATATAAAAACTTAATTTTAAAGAGAAAAACCTTAAAGCTTATTAGTTTATTTATTTGAACTTTAATAAATATGTTGTATGCATTCTGGTTGTTAAAAAATTTATTGTTTTTATTTAAAACCCCGTCCAAAAAATATATATAGTAAGGACTATAAATTTGAAGGTTATTCTTGGGCTTTAGTATTATTATGATTACTAATTATTATTTTTATCATCGTTATTTACAAATTATGTTTGAAAGATAACAAGAAGGTAGGAGGGTGTTCAAAAAAATCCGTATCCGAATCCGAAATATCCGAAAAAATTGGATACCCGGAGGTTCGGATATCTATTTTGAAAATTTTCAGATAGTTCAGATATCCGATATCCGAAATAGTTTTTTTCGGATATCAGATACTTTTTTCAGATAATTTTTCGGATATTTGGATATCCGAAATATATACTTTTTGAATTTTTTATTTTTTTTTCTGATTTCGGATATCCGAAAATGAACACCCCTACAAAAAAGTCATCCTCTGCAACCTAAGAAGTAAGAACTAAGAGTATAATATTTCAAATATGTGTAATTAAGTTTCATATAAGAGGCATTGGATTAGAGTCTCATCTCTAACAAATATTCATTTGGGTTGAGTCAAAGGGTTTTGTTAGTTGTAGATTTTCTCTTGGATAGCTAGGTTAGGTCACCACACTTTGTTCTTCAAGTGTATGAGTAATGTATTTGATAGGGTGATTTCGAATGACCGAACATTTGCTAATAAAAAAAAAGTTTCATATTACTGCACAGAGTATTTTTGTTCTCGTACATTTACAAAATTATGCCGCATTGTGAGCGGCACTTCATTTATTTTTAATGACGAAATCACAAAATTGTATCTCAAAAGTTCTATAGTATTTTTCTTGTTCTTTTAAAAGAAAAATGTAAAACAGTGTGCAACACAGTGTAAGAAACTAGTTTCCTTTAATTAACAACAATAATACATATTGTATTCATAACAACACATTCAAATCCAAGATATTTTTAGTTAAAGATGCACCTCCCCTGCAAACAAACTTTAAAAAAAACACAGTTTTTTTTTTTTAATTT
The DNA here is from genome assembly GCA_009363875.1 of Mikania micrantha. Lineage (NCBI taxonomy): Eukaryota > Viridiplantae > Streptophyta > Magnoliopsida > Asterales > Asteraceae > Mikania > Mikania micrantha. The sequence continues at coordinate 22,886,379 of CM018693.1, forward strand.
TTTTATGAAACTTAAAACATGTGAAGAAACAATAACTAATTAACTCCGTCTCTTGATATGTCCTTGTTTTTTCTTCTTTCGTCTTGTATGCACTCCTACATCAACAACTGCATTCAACCATTTTGGTCTTCCGGTAGACAACATGCCATACCCAAACCCCACTCCCAGTAGAGTTCCAAATCCGAGTCCTAACATCACCGATTCAACGTAAATCCGCTCTCCGCCCTTGGCTTCAACTTTTGGGGGGGATTTTAAATCTTCACAGTTTGTCTCTAATGGAGGACCACAGAGTCCTGGATTCCCTAAAAACGAGTCTTCTGAAAATGATTGAAGTTGAGTTCCAGCTGGAATATGGCCCATAAGATGATTTTGTGAAAGATTCAATGATGATAAAAAGTTCAAGTTTGCAAGACTTTGAGGGATTTCTCCTTGAAGTTGGTTCCTAGATAGATCTAATACTTCTATACTGACGAGATTTCCTAGAACATGTGGGATTTGACCATTGAGGTTGTTATTGGATAAATTGAGCACCCTCAATGATCTAAGGTTACCAATGACGTTTGGAATTTCCCCTTCAAATTTGTTACTGGAAAGATCAATAAACGATAATAGTTTGAAATAATAGTTGTTCCCTAGAATATTGATAGAATAAGAAGGCAAACCACTGATGCTCGCAAATTTTGTTTTTGGTTCCTTGTCAATGTCCTCAATGGCATTAAAACTTTCAAAATATTTTTCAGGAAGTTGACCTACAAACCCATTACTAGATATATCGAAAACTCTCAAACTAGGAAATAAGAATTCCATTGCAGAAGGGGTTTCAATGGTACCATTTAGATTGTTTGATCTGAGTATAAGAACTTGTAACTTTAGAAAATACCCTAACCAACGAGGGAACGTGCCGTTTAAGCGGTTGTTTCCCAGATCAAGTATTTTCATGGATTGACACTTGGCCAAGGACCTTGGAACTTCACCTTCTAACATATTTCCCTCCATAACAAGCCCAACTGACAGTTCACAATTTCCGTATACTGTTGGAATGGTGCCATGGAATTTGTTTTTTCCCAAATCTATCAGTTTGAGTGAGGAGGTGATATTTCCAAAACACTCTGGAATCACACCATGAAAGTTATTATCCGACATATCCAAATACAATAAACCACTCATGTTGCAAATTATGGTAGGAAACGATCCTTGAATCATGTTAGCATTGATGTTCAGAGACACTAAAGAGGAGCTCATATTTCCCAAGCATTGTGGAACCACTCCACTAATGCTATTATTCGATACATCCAAATAATTAAGATGCTTCATGTTACAAATCCATATAGGAAATGATCCTTGAAGTAGGTTGGACTGCAGATACAAGTATTGTAATTGGTATGTCGTGAATTGTGGCAAGCTTGTTATGGAGTTTTTTGAGAGGTTTAAATAAATCAAATTATTTCCTCCAATCTCCCCCGCCCATGCAGGAATGTGACCTGATATGTAGTTGTTAGATAGATCTATAATTTGAAGATTTTTCATGCCACGTAAGAAATAGGGAAACACGGCTAGATTGCAAGAGGCCAAGCGTAATTCGTAAAGATCAGAGGTGACATCCCGAGCATCATTTCTTGTCACAACAGATAAGCCACTGTAAGAGAGATCAATTGTTGCAAGCTTTGGAAGCCGATATAACAATATATCCAGTTTTGAAACACCTATCATATATACAAAGATCAACCAAACTTAATTCTCATTAACAAACAAGCATAATGAATATAAAAGGATGATCCTATAATTGTGGTCAGATGCAACAGTATAAAAAAAACTAGCTCTATATTTTTAAATAAAAATTTCAGAAGAGAAAATGTAAAGTTACACAAATTGTTGGTAGGAACCAAGTGGATTGAGTCATACTTTAAAATGTAATCGCAAGATGGACGATAGTGAGCGAGTTCAATCTTGTGTAGAAGACTATGATAGCATTGTTTAAATAATGGTTGCATTAGAGCACCTACTAATTGATCGTCACTTTTAATATGAGTGACTCATTTGGACCTAACCTGTACTCTCAGAAAAAAAAAAACGCAAGGTATTACAATAATTTACGGTGTTATGATGGACTTGTAGCCAAGCTTAAACATACAAAAATAATCCACTTCGCTTCTGTAGTAGTTGATGTAATAGTCTGGAATTCAATTTCAGTGATCTAGTCAATGTGGATTGACATTTTTTTTGATAATTATGAGAACTTACTTGTGTGGTAAATCTCCGGGTACCCCCTAATACCTGAATAACCAGGGGAAATAGGTAAAAAGGGACAATATGCAACTGGGTATGTGGTCTCCAAGGAAAATCGGCTCTAGTGGGAATTGAACTTGAGACATTTATACAACTGGGTTTACGATTGCTCATGTTGGCTTTAGTAAGAAGATCAAGATTGTACTTGATTTAGGAAAGAAAACATTGTCGGTGTGAGGAAGACTTTAAACATCAATAAAGTAAGATATGTTGACTAAATCTTTTAAATAAAATCGAGCGGTAATAAATGAATCGACAAGACAGGAATTTGGTCCGTTGATGATAACGTAGGCAAGAGTGCCCCATCGTGTGATCGGATGATTTTATATGGTTAACTCCCATTATGTGAGCCTGTGGTCTTCTTGATCCCTAATATATATAGAAGAGGTGGAAGTGACACTTGAGGGAATTGTTTCTTGAATGCATACCATGAAGTCAAAGAGTGTCCTTGTTTCAAGCATAATTAAAACTTAGCCAAGAGACATCAAGCAGTAGCCTGGTTGGGTGTAGGTTTAGGTCGAGTATCGATTTAACCATTGTTTAGGTGAGTGATAAGAGGTAACTCATGGTTAATGAGTTTCTTGTGTAGTTCATGGAAAGAAATAGGAGTGTTCCAGGCATGGATGACATCATTGACCAGATAATAGGATGTTTGGTCGAGTCCCATGATAGTAACATTGGTGATGTCTTCAAGATCCATCTTTTTGCCGAGAATTGAAAGTTGATCAACGAGTCTTTTAACTGAATGCATGTAAACAATAATAGGTCGTTCATGGGTTTTGGTAGATTGTTTTAAGAAATATTGCGATTGTTTAATATGGCCATGAGATGAAGAAGCATGTGTGTTTTAGTAATTAGCATTGGTAATTAGCCGTGAGCAGGGTGATGGAAGGGGAGAGACTGCCTACTAGAGCATTGAATAAACCATTTGAGAAAACCTCCTGACCCCCAACCCTAATGTGCCATCCATACCTTTCATTTGGAAAGCCATAAAGTACCAGTATGGCAATGCCCCTTTTGGTATGTGACATGTTTATATGGTGGCTGAAAAAATTGTGTTAGGTTTAAAAAAAACAGAGAGATTCTCTCTGCTGCTACCATATAGAAAGATCAATAAAACTTAATTTTTATTAACAAACTATGGTGGATTAATTTTTCCTTATCTCAAGTGATCAATTTCAAATACAAAATTCAAAATAAAAAATTTGAGTTTATATAACCTGTTGGAAAGAACAAGTGGACCAACTCTCATACTCTAAAATCATATTATTAAAATGAAATATCAAAAAATTAAAATAATATTTTAGATTTTTCATTTTTAGGCATATAGCATTCGTAAACTAGCTAGGAATATAAAGGGTGTGATATCAAAATTATGAAGGAGATTGTTTGAAACATGAAATTGAAGGATGAACTCAAACTAGTTCACCAGACGAGAAAACTCAACTTAAAATAAAAAAGAAACAAAAAAAGAAAAGAAATTGTGACAATTGAAGAGGAAGAAACATGAACTAACCTTGTAGTTTGCCATGTTGAAGGTTAACACCGATAACATCTCCGGTTAAGTTATCGCAAGTGATCCCAATCCAACAACAACAATCTAAGCTTGTTTCCCAGTTTAACTTAACGGAAGAAATGTTTTGTTTAAATAGAAGCAACGCATCCGGTTGTTCATCAGGGCATTTATGATTGCTTTTCGTACAATAAAAACAAGAAAAATTGATGAACAAAACGAAAATGGAGATAACCAACTTTGAAACATCCATCGTCTCTTTTTAACTTCCACACTCTCATATCAAGTTTTAAAGGTAGATATTATTAAATTAATTGGTTCAACTTCTTACAAACGTCATGGACTTTGACACGCTGATAATCTATATCTATACACTATAATAAAAGAGTAAATTTTTGTCACATGTCACCTTCTCACACCACTATATGCCACATGTCACGTTCTCACATCACTATTAACATTTGTCAATTTATTACCATTCCACTTAAGTCTCACTCCTATTAAATAACTATATATTCTTTCTTTTATTAAATAAATTATTTATTTTATTAAATAATTATAATACTAATAACTAATATATTATTTATCTTTTTATAATAAAACACACTTAAATTTTTTTTATAAAATACATCAAAATTTTGTAAAATCAAAATTTTTTAAAGAAATAAATATTTTATTTTCAAAAAAACAAAATTTATGTAAAAAACAAGTTATCTTATAAAATGATTTTTTTTAAATATACCATAAAATGAGTTTTTAAACAATGAAATTTTTATAAAAAATGACATTTTTTTTAATTTATTTAAAAACTGAAGTAATAAAAATGATAGAAAAAGTTACACTTTTGTTCTGTTATATCTGACGCTATTTTTAAATTGGGTTGTTTAACATTATTACAAAAAATGTATTTTATATTATTGATTTATAAAAGTTAGTTTTTGATATAATATAAACTGAAGTTTTTAACGTCAATTATTTCAAAAATATCAATTAGTATACATCATAAGGTCATATATCATTTGTATAGCGATTAAATTTTTAATTATTTATTTATTACTTAAAATATTTATTAGCATGTTGAAGGATCGGGTTGTTATCTCTAAACAACACTTCACAAGTATTTCTTACTTAATTCTAACAGATGCGGAATGTTCAGTTAGAATGATCTCACAATTTCACTCAAAGTGACACAATAATAATCTTTGAACAATATTAAGAACACAAGAGTAATTCAAGCTCAAGGATATATTTCTCTCAAAGTGGAAGTATACAAGCAAGCACACTTCAAGCAACAATACATTGGGAGGTTATATAGCCGAGGCTACAACCGTATACTCTTAGGAATACAAGTTGGGTATACTAGACAAGTACATAAAGTAAAGCTTATTCTAGTATGTTGAGTGTCTTAACAGGCTAAGACACTCAGTCATGATCATTACATTAATAGACATTGACTTTACAAAGGACTATTAAATACAAAAGACATTTAATGTTGTTGATCTTCAAGGCTTCAGATGATCTTTTGCATTTAATGCAGCATGGGAGAGGTAAGGCGCTTTATCTGACTCATTACATGTTGTCTTTATCTTTACTCAGACCAGCATGTCTTGTGTCAGTACCTTTTGTACTTTGAGAGTAAGCTGCTACAGTCTTTGTCAGAGGATAAACCTCGGAAGTCTTTGTCTTGTGTGCATAAGAAGATTCCTCGGAAGTCTTTGTCTTCCGAGCATTAGAGGATTCCTCGGAAGCAGTTGTCTTGTACAACCTTCGGCAGGAACCAGTTATCCTTCGGAAGCAATGTTGCTTCCGAAGAATCACTTCTTCCTTCCGAAGGTGTTTATTCAAAGAGACTCCTATACTTAGACAAAACAAGAAGTTTGGTGAGCATCAGCCTTTATTAGTCTTTACAGTCTCCCCCTAGGCTGATGCTACCAAAACTTCTAAGGCATAAACCTTGGCTTCCATGTACCCCTCAGTACCTGTGCCCTTTTTCTAATTAATCTGATAGCTGACCTCCCATCTGCTCCATTGTCAGGATTATTGAGAGGGAGCTTATCTAGATCAAGTATATAGGGTTTTGCCAATGTCATCAGATGCAAAAGATCCACCAGTTTTATTTCTCCATTGTAGTCGGTGAGGATGAATATCCTTTCTTGTGCATTGAAGCTCCAATTTACCAAAGGGATGTATGAATGCTCATGCATTAATCTGCTGATATCCCTCATGTCTTCTGGGGTTTGTGTAGTTTTGGGAATTGCTTCAGATGTGGCTACAAGTACTGAGAGTGTTGTATCAGGCTCAGAGTCTAAGGGGATGGTTTTTGTTTCCTTTTTCCTTTTAGCCATGCTCTTTCTTCTTGTGAATCTTGGTTTGTCTTGAGCAGTGGCTTGACTCCTCAGAACTCTGGCCTGTTGGGCTTCCACAGTTGATTCTACTGCTGCACCTGTTGTTGCAGTAGACTGTGGCCCAATATCCTCATCCCTTGAGGGTTCTGTTCTCCTCTCTTCAGCCTGTGTATGTCTCTCAGGATCAGGGTTTGGTATTGATTGTTTCCTTGTAGTCTTCTTACCCTTTTTGTAGACTGAGGAGATTGGCATGTTATCCATACTTGGACTTGAAGGAGGAGATATTGGTTCTTCTTTTGGATTTAGGGGGAACATTTTGGGGAACATTGCTTTTGTTGCTGCCCCACACATGACTTCTTCTCCCTCTCTGATCCCTGCACCAGAGAGGGGAAGTTCTATTGTAGCTCCTCCCCCTAAACCTAAGCCTCTCATTAGGCTTTCCTTTCTTGCCCTGATTTGTTCAATTGAAGGTAACTCACCTCTTGCAACTTTGGCTTTTATATCTCTGATATGCATATCCATGGTTGAGTTCTTCATTGGGCCTAGCTGCCGAGCATGGAAGCCATATTCCAAGAGAAAGGCCTTGTTCTTGTCTCTGTAGGCCTTCTCTTTTTGCTCCTTTGTAAGTACACTCAGGGCCTTTGATGCAGCAACAGCTTGTTCTTGCTGCTGCACCTTGTCCAGCTCGGCAGCCATTCTAGGTACCGACCAGTTGATGACTTCATCAAAGTCATAACCTTTTTCTTCTAGCAAAGCAGAGAGTCTAGCTCGCTCTTCATCTAGAGAAGTGTTTGGTCGGCCCTTTGTTTTCTTTGGTCTCATCTCCTCCTGTTCTGCTTCCTCCTCTGGGGTTAGCTTACGTTTTCCTTTGTCATCAGCAGTTATTTTTGCCCCAGAGGAGATTTCTTCTGTTGCCTCACCAGCTGGTTCATTGGCATGTAGCTCCTCTGTGGAGGAAACATCCAGGATGACTGGGCCTTCGGAGGCAGCTGCAGCTTCGGAGTTAACCTCAGCATTCACTGGCTCCTCCAGTTGACCAATCCCCTTAGATGATTCCTTATTGGATTCCACAAAGGGCTCAGGAGAGGAAGAGAGAGCTTCAGCAGCTTCAGTCCCAGAAGGGGACACAGATTTCATGGAAATTGATTCTTCTTGTGCTGTGTCTTCCATGCCAACCTGAGCTGCAGTCTCAGAAGGAGACTTAGTCCCAAGAGGGGACTGAGGTTCCAAAGAGACATTTGATGTTTGCTGTTCAGTCTCTTTGGCAACCTCCCTTGTATCCTCAGAAGCAGAAGAAGAGGAAGTAGAAGAAGAATCTTGAAAATAAGTACCCAAGAAGTCATCCCATTCAGCAGTCAAAGTGACTAAGGATGGAGTAACTTCCTGTGCACCCTCCTCTTCTCTTGCTTCTGATCCTGACCCTGCAGATGGTATATTCTCCCCCTTTTTGGTAGCATCAGGGGAGGTGAAAGTGGTAGTAGCAGGATCAGGGTGAAATGGATGTAGAGTGACCGGGGGACGCCTCCTGAGGTCCAGAATAGTGGCATCTTTGGTTTGGACCTCAAGCCGCAGGGTAGCCACCTCAGCTTCTAACTGAGCTACCCTGGCTTGGAGGGAAGTTATTGTAGCCGTCAATTCCTGTGTGGATGTGCCCTCCTCTACCGGAGTAGAATCATGGGGCGATGGAGTCCTGAGCCTAGCTCCTGCACCTCCACCACCAGATGTGGTTTCTTGGCACCCTGGATTCCCTTCATTGAGAAGAACCTCAAAGAAGTCCTCCCCAATATAGGTTGCCGCAGGTGAGGTCCTATTGCCTGTACCACTGTCCTGTGGATCTTTATTAAGATCAACAGTAGTGGCAGCCTCACCTGCATTGACCCCTTCAGAACTACTGGGGCCAACCTCTGATTGAATAGGCTCTGGGTCAGGGAACCGAGCTTGTAACTGTGTCACCACTCTCATTAAAGTTTGGGAAGTGGGAGAGAGTGGTTCCTCCAAAGCTAGAGCAGGGGTTCCTTGAGCCTGGGTGATAGTATGGGTGGGGGGCATTTCTGGATGATATGAACCTGGAGACTTGGGAGACAGTCTCTTATCTAATGAAGTTGCTTCATGAGAAGCAAACTCAATGATGGGTGCATCCCTTTGAATATTCTCAGTTATGTTTTGTGACATAAGCTGAGGGCTTTCAGGCTGGTTAAGGGCAACCACAGGTTTCAAAGGAAGAACCTGTGGAAAAACAAGGGGTGTGGCTTTCACCTTAGGTAGAACTGTGCCCTGAGCAGTTCTTTTAACCTTTTTCTGTTTTGGTTCAGTAGAAGGGGCCTGAACAACTGTAGAAAGTTGCACAGGGTTTCGTTTGCGTTTGTAAGTGATTTTTATGGGGTGAGGAACAGAAGTGGAAGGTGTGGGTTCAGCATCTGTGGGGTTAACAGAGCTGTCACCTTCTGGAGCAGGGGACTCCATAGAGGAAAGAAGAGGAGTGAATGTCCCAGAGAACTGAGCACTCTTCTTCTTGAGTTGCACAAAAATCTTGGAAGAGACCAAGGGCATTTTGTAAGTATTCCCAGTTAGAGAAAGGGAAGCTCCCAACTCTTCATTAAAAAGGTGTTGCAAAAACCTGGGATACATACAAAACTTCTTTGGTGACATGATGTTGTCAACCAAATTATTGAAAATAAAAGCAGAAAAATTAAACAGTTGATTGGAAACCAAGCCATGAATAGCCGAAGCTAAATCAGATGGAACTTGGTCCCAACCACCAGATTTATTTGAAAGACAATGTAAAAACACATGTATGAGGTACTTGTAATTATAGGACACTCGACCCTTCAAATAGGTTGTTGAAGGGAGAGGACCTTCGTACCCCATTGACTGAAATGTCAATGCTACCTCATCCTTTGTGAATGAAACCTTTCCACCGGCATCATTCAGTTTAAGATGCCGACAGATGGTCTCCACAGAAATAGCAATAGGATGAGCATCAATGGTGGCTACAAGAGACCGACCATTGGAAGACGAGGAAACAGAACAAGATGCCCAAAACTGTTGGTGATGAGATTCATACACCAAGGGCTGAACAGTTAATGCAAAGAAATACCTGCTCCTTTGAAGAAAGGAGATTATTGGGGCGAAGTCAGCATCATGTTCTGCTGATAACTCCGCTGGTACGTTGTGAGCAGGTTTGAAAGCAAGAAGAGCCATGAAGTTGGTGATTTTAGGGCACAATTGGAGAGATCAAAGAGAAGAAGAGTTCAAAGTGAAACAGTTTGTGAGAATTTGAATGAGCGGGAGACCTTTATATACATTCGGATTTCAGCATTTAATTATATAGACACATTAAATTTGAGATCCGGATGTCAGAAAAAGGTCTTCCGATGACAGCTGGTTTCACAATTAATTTTCTCTGACTGAGGTGCTTCCGAAGAAGTGACTTTCGGAAGCAGGGTATTTATTAGACCAAGAGAGTTCAGAAGGGATGTGCTTCCGAAGTATAAAATTTATACTGTCGGAAGCACTGCTTCTGAAGTGTTAGAAAATTCATTAGGCAAAATGTTCTTCGGAAGACACTTTCTTCTGAAGAGTACCTTGAGAAGCCTATGCTTCCGAAAATAATGTATCGGAAGAATATTACTTCAGAAGGTAAGTTAGCTTCTGAAGTGTGAGATCTTCCGACTAAGGAAGAAATAATGCTTCCGAAGACTTAACCTATCTTCTGCTGAGTAGATACTCATCGGAAGATAAGTTAAGTTTATCTTCCGAGGAATTATTTATTCCTTGTCAGTACATTTATTCAAAGTTGATCATCCCAATGGATGTTATTAAGTACCTGAATCTTCCTTCATCAAATGCCTTTGTGAAGAGATCTGCCAAATTGTTTTCTGAATCAACTTTGACCAAATGAATCAACTTCTTTTCTGCACAATCTCTGATGAAATGGTATCTGATGTCGATGTGCTTGGTCTTGGAATGCTTGACAGGATTATTGGTGATGGAGATTGCACTGGAATTGTCTATCTGAATAGGAGTATTGAACAGATCTACTCCATAATCCTTCATCTGATTTTGGATCCAGATGACTTGTGCACAGCAGCTAGAAGCAGCTATATATTCAGCCTCTGCAGTAGAAGTAGAAACACATGACTGTTTCTTGCATTGCCAAGACACAATCCTGGATCCAAGAAATTGACATCCCCCTGATGTGGATTTCTTGCTGATGTTGCAACCCCCATAATCACTGTCTGTATAAGCCATGAATTGGAAGTCTTCATTTCTAGGATACCATAATCCTAGACTTGGTGCTCCTTTGAGGTATCTAAAGATTCTTTTTACAGCCAGCATATGAGAGACTTTGGGATTGGCCTGAAATCTTGCACATACACAAGTTGCAAACATGATATCTGGCCTGCTTGCTGTGAGATACATCAAAGAGCCTATCATTGCTCTGTACTGGTGCTGATCAACATCCTCCCCCTCAAGATCAGGGCTAAGTGATGTTGTTTTGGACATAGGAGTTCCCAGAGCTTTGCAATCAGAAAGCTTGAATCTTTCAAGAATGTCCTTGACATATTTTGATTGACTAATGAAAATCCCTGTAGGAGTTTGTTTCACTTGTAATCCAAGAAAGAAGGTGAGTTCTCCCATTGAACTCATCTCAAATTTGGATTTCATTAGTGATTCAAACTCCTTGCAGAGAGATTCATTAGTAGAACCAAAGATAATGTCATCAACATAGATTTGAACTAGCATGATATGTTGATTTGACTTCTTGAAAAAGAGAGTTTTATCAATTGTTCCTCTCTTGAATTTGTTTGCCAACAGAAAAGAAGATAAAGTTTCATACCATTTTCTGGGAGCTTGATGCAACCCATAAAGAGCCTTATCAAGCTTACAGACATGATCAGGAAACTTTGGATCTTCAAATCCTGGAGGTTGGCACACATAAACTTCTTCATCAATTTTTCCATAAAGAAAGGCACTTTTAACATCCATCTGAAACACTTTGAAATCTTTTGCAGCTGCAAATGCCAAAAATATTCTAATAGCTTCAATTCTGGCAACAGGTGCAAAGACTTCATCATAGTCAATGCCTTCCTCTTGAGTGTATCCCTGAACAACCAATCTTGCTTTGTTTTTGATGACAACACCTTTGTCATCTTTCTTGTTTCTGAACACCCATTTGGTTCCAATGGCATACTTTCCTTTAGGCAAAGGACAAGTTTTCCAAACTCCTTGTCTTTGAAACTGAAGAAGCTCTTCTTGCATAGCTTCTACCCAACTGTTATCTTTTAAAGCCTCTGCAACCTTCTTAGGTTCTATTTGGGATAGAAAGCAAGAAAACAAGCAAACATTTGCTTCATGCATAGAGCTTCTAGTTCTGACACCTTCTTCTACATTGCCAATGATGTTTTCAACTGGATGAGTGCTGTGAATTCGAGTCCTTGGAATCACATCCAGTTGAGAAGATTCATCCACGTTGAGTGACTCAAGGTTAGGAAGAACTACCTCAAGTTGGATTTCTGGCAGATCACGTGGATTCAACGTTTGAACTGTTGTGGGTTGGTTTTCTCTGGGAGTAGTGATTTCCAGAGAATTTTCCTCTGCTGAAGGACTTCCTACTTCTTCTTGATGTTGTGAATTAGAAGCAGCTTCAATTGAGGGACCTGCCTGAGATGTGTTGATTGTCTCAGACTGTGATACATCATTTTGTGTTGAAGTGGATTCTGCCAAGTTTTGTCTTGAAGCTATTGGCAGTTCAACACGAAAGTCATCTTCTCTTGAGCCTTTGGAGGTGTCTGTGGTAGCTGACTGTGAAACTGGAACATACTCTTTCACCAGATTAAATGCAGATGTAAAACTATCAAGATCAAACAACCAATCAGGGCCGGTTCCAGATTTATTGAGAGTATGTTCATTGAACTGAACATTTGCAGACTCTTCAATAACTCTGGATGCTTTGATGTATACTCTATACGCTTTAGCATTTGAAGAGTACCCAACAAAGTAGCCCTCTGCTGATTTCTCAGCAAACTTGGCTAAGTAATCTTTAGTATTCAAGATGGTGCAATGACATCCAAATGGTTTGAGAAATCCAATGAATGGCTTTCTCTTATGCCAAATTTCATAAGGAGTCATGCCATGTGACTTAACTACCAATATTCTATTTTGGACATAACAGGCAGTGTTGACTGCTTCTGCCCAAAAAGTTATTGGAAGTTTGGCATCAGACAACATGGTTCTTGCAGCTTCAATTAGTGTCCTATTCCTTCTTTCAGCTACACCATTTTGTTGTGGAGTTCTAGGAGCACTAAATTGTCTTGTGATACCTTTAGATTCACAAAAAGAATTTAAAACATGATTCTTGAATTCTGTTCCTTGATCTGATCTGATTATTTTTACATGATGGTCACTTTCATTCTCCACCCTGAGTATAAATGACTTTAGGATTTCGGCAGTTTCATCCTTGGTATTTAAGAAAAACACCCAGGTATACCGAGAGAAATCATCAGTAACCACCAAACAGTATGATTTTCTACCAAGACTTTTAACACTTGTGGGGCCAAACAAGTCCATATGTAGTAAATGAAGGACTGTGGTAATAGAATTTATCTCTTTGGCATAATGAGATGACTTGTGTTGCTTACCCTTTAAGCATGCAACACATTTATCAACACATATGAATTCTTTTGTTGGTAAACCAGTTACTAAATTATTTTTGACCAATTTATTCATATTTTTGAGGTTTACATGACAAAGTCTTCTATGCCAAAGTGATGATTCATCAAGTGAAGCTTTTGAGACAAAGCAGCTTATATTACTAAGAGGTGCAGCTGTGCTCATATCTAGCATATACATGTTACTTCTTCTTGGAGCTCTGAGTAGAATTTGATCATTTGGTATCACAAATCCTGGTTTCAGAACAATGCACTCATGCTCAGTAAACAACATGTTATGCTTTTGATCACACACCTGTGATACACTTAGTAAATTGTAGTTAAGTTCTTTTACAAAATGTACATTCTCAAAGCTTACCTTACCATTTGTGATTGTGCCTCTACCTGTTATGTATCCTCCTACTGGATCACTTCCAAAAGCAACAGACCCGCCAAAGAATGGTTCATATTTGTGCAAGAGGGTCTTGTTGCCTGTCATGTGCCTGGAGCAGCCACTGTCAACTATCCACAAGTTGCCTTTTGATTCCTGCTGTTCCTGCACATGACCAGAAGTGAGTTAGTTTCTGATGGGAACCCAAGCCCATGTGGTCTTGGGTTTACCATTTGCATCATTGTAAGTAAATTTCTTTGACATCATTCTAGGTGGGACAGATGATGTGGATGCTTCTGATGTGGGTGATGGCTTATCAGTTGATTCCTTCTTCTTCCATACTTGTGCCTTTTGAGTTGTCGGAAGACTTGGTTTCTTTTGATGGTCATCGGAAGCTGTTTTTCTTTTTCCTTCCGATGATCTTCTTCCGAAGACAGATGACCTCTTTTGTTTGTTGAAAGCATTCCTTTGATGAGCTTCCGAGGTTCCTTTTCTTTCGGAAGCTTCCTTTTTCTTTGCTTCCGATGCTTTCTTTTCAGAAGCATTTTTATTTTGTTTCTTCCTATTACTGGAGGTACTTGCTTCCGATGCCCTCTTGACCAAATTTCTTCTCTGTTCTTCCGAAGAAGTAGATGACTGACTCCAACTATTCTTTCTTCCTCTTCCCTTGATTGAGGAAATTCTGCTTCTTGGATTATAGAAGCAATCAGCAGCAAAATGATTCTTTTCACCGCACATCAGACATAGAGTTTGAATGTTGGGAGAGTGTTGCTGCTTATCCCTTTTAACGAAGTCTGATCTTTGATCCTCAGAGAATGATGGTTTGGATGTTCCAGCATACTTGTTAGTCTTAGACTTTGCCTGTTTTCCTGGAGAATTGACTTTTCTCTCCATTGATCTACCTCGTTTTGACTTGTCAGATGGGCAAGTCACATACTCATCTGAGGAGATATTTTCTGTGGTTTTAGCTTTGATAAAAACTGTTGAATGTTTCTTAGTTTTCTTATTTTGATTCTTAAATTTCAAAGCTTGTTTTCCTTTTACTGATTTAATAGGAACATCATCCTCATCTGAGCATGTTGAGGTACTTGGATCAGAGAGATTATCCTTTTGAACTACCTTGTGTATATCCAACTCCTCATTATACACAAGGTCAACCAGTGATTTACACCTAACATCTGTTATGGAAGTATAAGCAGATGGAGGTTCCACTTTGTTATATCCCAAACCAGCTCCCCTTTTATTCACAAGTTCAGTTGTGCTGCTCATTCTAAAAAGTTTTTCATATTTTTCACCTTGGCTTAGAAATTTGTCTCTGTAAGACTCAGCCAATACAAGTTCAGTCTTGGCAGTGGTTAGTCTTTCTAAAAGATTTTTAATCTGACACTGTTTGTTAGTATCTTCATGTTTTAAACTTGAAATGGTCTTTTCCATTTCTTCAATCTTTTCTTTGTAATTTCTTTCAACCTCAAAGAAATTTGCCTTGACTACTTGTAGAGACTCAAGTTCATTACAGAGTTGAGAATTTATTTTCTTATAAATAGTTAATGTTTCTAAGCATTCAGGTGAGCACATGCTATCAGTTACCTTGCTTGAGGAAGATGAGTCATTTGCCATCAAAGCACTGTTGGAGATGGAGGGGTCCTCAGCTTGAAAGCTCCAGTCTGCAAAATCTTGTTCAGCAATGTTTGCATTGTTAGATGAGCTTGATGGTCTTTGTTGTGGTTGCCCAGAAGTTGTCTGCTGAGTTCCTGTGGACTTGCATTCTCTGGCAAAGTGGCCTAACTGTTGACAGTTAAAGCATTTGAGTTTAGATTTGTCAAGTCCAAACCCAGTCTTCATATTGTGCTTTTTGAACTGTCTGCCGGTTCTTTGGTAAAACTTCTTTGCCCTGTATGAAATCATAGCCATTTGATAGTTTATATCCATCTCCTCAAGATCATCTGCAGGAATACCATCCAAGTCTTCTTGACACAGATGAAAGTAATTTGTCTCCTCAGCCATAAAAGCTCCTTGCCCAGAGGTTAGTAGTGGGGTTGGGTTAGATACAAGGTTTGATGAATTTGGAGTTTCAGGAAATGTGACAGTGGGTGTGGAGGTAGAATGGTAGAGGGGTTGATAGCTTTGGTATGGAGGATTATTGATGGGTGCATAAAGAGCAGCTGAACCAGATGGTGAGTGAGAAACTTTAGATTCTTGGGCATCTAATTCCATCTGATAGGCACTGAGAATACCAAACAATTCTCCTAAAGTTAGAGTTTTCAGGTTTTCTGTTCTTCTGATTGTTACAGAATAGATATTCCATGCCTTTGGAAGAGACCTCAGAAATTTTCTGAGCACATCTTGATTATCAAGAGTTACACCTGCAGTAGTTAATTCATCCACAAGTTGGACATACCTTAGGTACTGAGAAGACATATTCTCATTGTTTTGTTGACAAAAGTTTTCAAACTTCTGTTTCAGCATATCCTTCTTGTTTTCTTTGACATCTTCTGACCCTTCATACATCTGCTTCAAGGAATTCCACAGTTCTTGAGCAGACTTGCATTTCTTGAATGCATGTATAATGGAGTTCGGTATTGACATCTGAATTAGCCAAAGAGCTTTAGAATCAACTTCCATCTTCTTGTAATCTTCGTCTGAGTACATAGATGGATCTTTTGGTACTGCAGCAACTCCAGCACCGGCAGCAGCAACTGTAGGAATGTAGGGACCTTCAAGAACAGACTTCCAAAGTTTGAAGTCTTGGTTCCTGATGAACCCTTCCATTCTGACTTTCCAGGTATCGAAGTCTTCAGGTGTGAACATTGGTGGCTTGTTGAGAGTGCCATTTTCTGTATCATGTTTGTTTAGAGCAGCCATCTTGGACAGACACAGAAAATATGAGTGTTAATACTATGAGGGTTTATAAGAAATAGAACTGGTAACTTGATGATGATTAGTCAGTCAAGTTCAAGAGCCAAAGCTCTGATACCACTTGTAGGATCGGGTTGTTATCTCTAAACAACACTTCACAAGTATTTCTTACTTAATTCTAACAGATGCGGAATGTTCTGTTAGAATGATCTCACAATTTCACTCAAAGTGACACAATAATAATCTTTGAACAATATTAAGAACACAAGAATAATTCAAGCTCAAGGATATATTTCTCTCAAAGTGGAAGTATACAAGCAAGCACACTTCAAGCAACAATACATTGGGAGGTTATATAGCCGAGGCTACAACCGTATACACTTAGGAATACAAGTTGGGTATACTAGACAAGTACATAAAGTAAAGCTTATTCTAGTATGTTGAGTGTCTTAACAGGCTAAGACACTCAGTCATGATCATTACATTAATAGACATTGACTTTACAAAGGACTATTAAATACAAAAGACATTTAATGTTGTTGATCTTCAAGGCTTCAGATGATCTTTTGCATTTAATGCAGCATGGGAGAGGTAAGGCGCTTTATCTGACTCATTACATGTTGTCTTTGTCTTTACTCAGACCAGCATGTCTTGTGTCAGTACCTTTTGTACTTTGAGAGTAAGCTGCTACAGTCTTTGTCAGAGGATAAACCTCGGAAGTCTTTGTCTTGTGTGCATAAGAAGATTCCTCGGAAGTCTTTGTCTTCCGAGCATAAGAGGATTCC
Organism: Mikania micrantha; assembly: GCA_009363875.1. Lineage (NCBI taxonomy): Eukaryota > Viridiplantae > Streptophyta > Magnoliopsida > Asterales > Asteraceae > Mikania > Mikania micrantha. Next base: position 22,903,205 of record CM018693.1, read on the forward strand.
TCGGAAGCAGTTGTCTTGTACAACCTTCGGCAGGAACCAGTTATCCTTCGGAAGCAATGTTGCTTCCGAAGAATCACTTCTTCCTTCCGAAGGTGTTTATTCAAAGAGACTCCTATACTTAGACAAAACAAGAAGTTTGGTGAGCATCAGCCTTTATTAGTCTTTACA